>BGPR01000039.1:1331875-1566224 GCA_013235015.1 Araneus ventricosus
GAATTATTCACTTTAAAAGAAAAATTTTAATCTTTTAAAGATATTAAATCAAAATAACTGAACCATTAGAGGGTTAATCATCATCGACATAGGGCGAAATGACCATCAGATACATAAAAATCTAGTTTCAAATCATCATCAAAACAGGACGAAAAATGTGATGACCATCAGATACAGATACATTTTGCAGGTTCAAAATCAATGTTTTGCATATAGTTTACATTTTAAATTTTCTATTATAGCCACTACGTTAAATAAATCTGAAACCTAAGTACACGCATGGCGTGGATCTGACCCTTTCCTTTCCCAGTAAAAGCGAACCATCACATTTCCCTGCCCATTTTTCACCACAGAAAATAACAACGGCAGGTTTAGAGAAATTCCTAGAATTTTTTTAAACAAAAAGGAAATGGTGGGTTCCTAAAGACCCTACGTATGTGCTCGCGGGTTAAAATAACGCGTAAATTAATACAGCTGGCTGGAATGGATGAACAATAGCAAATATGTAACAGGAGAACATCCTGCGTGTGTGCTTGCCTGCGTCACCATACAGCTGGCTGAAAGAGATGAACAACACCAAATTTGTAACATAAGCACAACTGTAAATCTTTATCCAGGAAACTGTTAGAGCAATTTCCGAGGCAAATTGATAATGCGGAACCCTGTGTGCTAAGTGACTTATCCTGCTGTGAATTGTTTCTGCTTCCATTTTTCCCAATAGAAACCTATTCTTGCAACAGCGTGTGGTCATCTGTTGGCAGTCGGTCATCTGATCGAAATGAGATCCCACCACTTTGTTTGAGACGCCCACCACCATCCACTACCCACAATAAACCTCACACAAAGTGCCTTCCCAAGAAGTGGTCACTATCATTATACTAAGAGGAAACGACACCCGATAGAGGTAATTTTGTCGTCAAGAAGGCTCGAGTTGGCTTCTTTACTTGAAGATGATGGATGGGGTTATACTATTGAATTCCCGCCAACAAAGCACTTGAATTGTGACTCCGCATCTTCATACCAGTACAATGGTAATATGGACGTTACTGTTATGACAATCGAGGGTAAGCGGACCCATTGGCCTTATTTGAAAATACTCTGTACAATGATGCACTATATAAAATTTAGTACATAAATTTCCATATGGACAGTTTTAAAACAAATGTTAATTTTTAAAAGGTGAATATAATGGAACTTCGATGAACGTTTTAATCAATTCCAGCGTTTCTAATTCGAATTCATGGGTAATTCGAAGATGATGGATGGGGTCATAGTATTGAATTCCGGCCAACAAAGCGCTTGAATTGTGGTTCTATATTTGGAATAATGCTATTTGGTAATATGATGGCCATCTTATCCAATGGACTACCTAAGCCGTTGATCCAAAAGCGCTTAAAAATTTACTATACTGATTTTATTTTAATTTTGAATCAAAATATTTATATAATCATAATTTTAAATACGTAAAAAGTGAAGATATTGCTCTGGCTTGTAGTAACTACATAGTCATCAATTTTGTGATACACTTTTGTTTTGTGTTACATAAACGTGTATATCATTTCAAAAAATATTCACGCTGAGACAACCTGTGAGAAAATCCTCAATATTTAATTAAAATGTCAATACATGGTAGTACTTGAGGACTGGTTTTTATATTTTTAATTTTCGATTACCCGAAGTGATTACAGTACCATTCAGCTCGGATAATCGAAGTTCGACTGTATTACAGACAACTTCCCAGAACGTTCTTCGTCTTTAGCTACTATCAGGGCCTGGTTACCAAATAGGCAAAGTAAGCAACTGCCTATGGGTCCCGCAACTTTGGGGTCCTCGAGATATTTTTGCGGTATTTTCAGGTTAATTTAATTTTGTGCTTTCATTTGATTAACAAGGACCACGCACTCGAACATAATCAAGTGTCTTTTAAATTTCAGAGCATTATACTTAGGATTTTTTCCAAGTTTTAAAATTCATTTGCAGATAGGTATTGTAAAATAGTTTTTTTTTTCAATTGGCGGAATGACTCACAAGTCAACGTTAACAGGTTTGTCTAACTTTCTGTTTGAGTATCTAGAATGCGTTAAAAAGAGATGTAAGTTTTTTTTTTTTTTTTTTTTTACTGTTTTGTTTAAAATTACTTTTAAATTAAAATTTTTTATACGCAACATATTGAAACCAACTCTCTTGCAGTTTACCCATTTTAAATGTTTTGTCACTTCAGTTTGGCGTAATATTTGTTACTTAAAAATTGCTTATATAAAATTTAAATTAAAATCGATAAAAAATATCTTATTTGGGAAGTTTGGAATGGGAAAAAGGCCCCAAAACTTACATTGCCTAAGGCCCCTCCGAGGTTTAATTCGCCCCTGGCCACTGTTAGTACCATTAAAGTTGTCCACTAGATTATTCAAGACCAGCCTAATGAATACTGGTTTTCTGAATTTGCGAGTGAATCCTTCCGCACTTGTTCATATCTTAGTCCATACAAGCGAGCACAAATAATGGCTATTCTATCATCTAATTCAGCATTCTTCGAGATTATTTCCAAAAAGAATATAATTAGCAAAGATCAAACCAAAATTGTAGATACTTCATAATCTGAATAATATTTTAATTATTTTGCCCGGAGAAAAATAAATAAGTTTTTTTTTGGAAGAATTGATCGAGAGATTCCGAAACAATTCATACCACACACAAAATAGCTTAAGATAGAAATTTAAATACTTTTGTGTATTTTATAAAAACTTATGAGCCTTTTGGCGTTGAGAATTCCCATGCAATTTCCTTTAAAACCAAACAAGGAGATTGCAACGTAAAAGAAATAAAATCGTTTTGTTTTTGGTGAAATTTCAAACTTTGCTTACGAAAACATTGAGAGATCAGCATTTTCAAATTGCTTTTGTTTGAAAGTAGTGACATAAGCAATTACATCAGTTGAACTTCAAATGCGGAACAAATTTTTAATACTCTGCAATTGTACTGATGTTTGTTTTAAACAAGTGTCATGAGTTCATTTCAATAAAAGCAAACAAAAACAAATTAAAATGTTTAAACAACATTCAGAACAAATGAAATTTGTTTGTAATTGGACAGAATATAATAAGAATAATCATATATAAATTACTTAATAAAATATACAATAGTATTTTTAAAACTAAGTGAAGAATTTTATAAACTTTAAACTTGATAATTTAAAATATTCGACAAAATTCTATAATCGATGTTTTCCAATCCAAAATGCCAGTGGAAAAGTTGCTAAACAATTTTTTACAGAAAGAATTATTGTTTTAAGATTACATTGAATAACACTGAAAGAGAAGCAACCAAAACAAGTAAGCTTAAATGGAAGTTCAAAGCTACTTTTTGACGAAATCAATTTAAGAAGCCTTGTTTTTGGTATTGATGGATTTTTTTAATGCTTCTTCAGCAATAAATACCAAAATCACTCTCATAAACTAATGCAAAATATTTGTCTAAGAATCTCGCTGTTAAATGAAAAGCCTTTCATGTTAATGACATTAAAAAAGCTCTATTTTTACAAGAATGGAACTATTTCAACAGTTGTTAACCTTCGGTAGGGCGCAATACAAATGCTAACATGTTCGGCTCAAATCATCTGTGACATCAGAAGTTAATTTTTTGCTTAGGCTTAAGGAGAAGCTTATCAAATTGAACTATTCGGTCATACAAAGCTATATTTGCGTTTTTAACTTCTTATTATTTCCTTGCTATGGGACAAATTTAAACTAACAATATGTCCAGGAATTCAGGAGGGAGTTGAGGCGTTTGTTCCCCAGTAAGGTTCCTTAGCACTGACAACTGTTGTTTAGAGTTTGAAGTAATTCGACATTTTTCAAACAATATATCCGAAACAGCGATCAATATCATTGAATTATGGGCTATGATACAGATATACGGAGTTTTCCAGGCATACGAAAGAAATATTGAGAAAAATTTGGGAAATCAAAAACACAAACGTATCCGGTGCCATTGATAAACAACGTGCCAAAACGATTAACGTGCCTCTCACGAACATCAAAAGAGCACGAGAGAAAAAAACACGATACCCTAGTGTGAGTGCTAGGGAGCCAGGAAGCTACTAGAGGTCCCACGCCTTTCTCGGTAAAACCTGCACTTAGGGAAAAATATGGGTGCTTCATCTCACAGATTAGATGCTCCGACAGAAAGTTAAATACTACAATTATATTCAATATTCAATTATCTTAATATTTAAGGCACTGGTTTTATAATTTTTGAATAAATATTTCTGCACCTCAGAGGTAAATTATCTAAATTCCAATTTTGCTGATGATGATCTTATTTGCCTTATACTGACCTCATCTTTGTTTTGGCAAAGTGTCGTAGCTGTAGGTAGTAAAGAGCAAAAGATGGCCCTCTCAAAAAATAAATTGCCCATTGCAATACAATGAGTGGCGGCTCTTCCATTAGGGCTGCAGAGCAGCAGCACTCCCTGAAATTATTTTTTAAACTTGTATTTTTCGTTTTTAATCTTATTTGATTACTTTTCCACTCTCAGAGTTCAATGACTTACGAAAATGCAAAACAATTAATAAAAAATTGAAAAAAGGCGTTAAATGAATACAAACGAAGAGAGACGCAGGTCTGAGCTTCAATATCATCTGCCCCCCGAAATCCGTTCACTGAGCAGAAAATCCGGAGTTGAGAAGAAACTCTTTCGTCCTTTAACTTAGACGGGCTGAAAGTCAACACAGCTCTGTCTGGCACGGAGCCAACTGAGCGAAAAAAATATGCTCTTTTTAATATATATTTCTTTTTTTTTTTCCTCACTTTCACACAAGTTGCAATCTCATTGGCTGTTTAAGAGTTTCGCTTTCGGTTCGTGTTGCGACGATAGATTCAAGCAAATAATTATCTTCTAAAACTTTCAAATTTTTAGAGTATTTCAGTAAAAAATGTATTTAACATGTTTTAGCTTAAAAATAAATTTTCTGTCTGTGAGTTGTTTTATATTCATTTTTGAAAGAGTGTTATCGAGTGAACAGGGCAAGGAGGAAAGTTTATGTGTGGAGCTCCGATTATTATTATTATTTATAAGAGGAATCGTCACATCAACATTCACTTTAATTCTTGTCAGTAAAACTAATAGCAAATGTCATATGCTTGTTATTTACTTTGTTTGAAAAGCAGGAAATCTCAAATCTGGATTTGGAATTTAAAAACTTGGCCTACTTAGAGATAAAGCAGATTTAAAAATTGTATTCTCTTGATAAACATTTTATTGCAGCCCTCCTCATTTCTGAGCTCACGAGCCGCCACTGAACACAATACGATCTGGAACTTTTTTGCTCTCCTACAAACTATTAAAATTGTTAATTCCTATAGTTTACCTCTGGCGCAAAGATTTTATTTGAGGAATCGCACCTGAATACAGTCATGCAATCCAATTATTAAGTTACAGTAAAACTTCGATTAACCATCGCACGTTTAACCATCAGTTTCTGTTATCCGTTATCGTCTAAAGCAAGGGTTCCCAACCTTTATTTCATCGCGTACCCCTTGATTAATTTTTATATTTTCGCGTACCCCCTACTGTCATTTCCTCTCCTTCCCCTCTCCAACCAACCATCCATCTATGCAAAGAAGTTTCTATCAATAATTGTTAGCTTAAGAGTCGAATGACTCGAATTAATAATATTTGTTGGACTTATTTTTAATTTTGCATTTTTACAATAGGATTAGTTCCACTCCCAAAACAAATGAACTCAGTATTGTAATAATTTCGCATTAACTTATAAGGATGGCTAAAAATTGCGCTCTGTACCAATCAACTTTTCAAGTGGTATAGTTAATAAATAGCAAGTATGAACTTGGAGAAAAAAAAAATTCTGTAACTTTTTAATTTTTTATGTTTTCTTGCTTCCACTATTACCAGCTTTGATTTCGCGTACTCCCAACTGGTCCTTCGCGTACACCCAGGGGTACGCGTACCACAGGTTGGGAACCTCTGGTCTAAAGAGTAAAAAGTAAAAATTAAAGTAGGTTTATAGCATTAGAATACATTTCTGTACATTATTACTCTTACATTGAAAGTGATATTGATCGCTTTGTAAAATTAAATCCAGAAAAAAATTAATTTAAAAAAAATAATTATTCACTTTTAAAGGATTTAATTTTAATTTTCCTCCCGAGCCAGCAGTGAAATCACGTTACTGCATTGAGAGATTTCTGCTTTCCTTCTATTCGTTATCCGTCACAGCTCTGGTCCGGAAGGTGACGGTTAATCGAAGTTTTAGTGAATAATTTTACTTTCTCGACGGCGAAAAGGCAGTATGGTATTAGACAAAAAATCCCAGCTCGAGATTCTGATGAATTTCAACGCTTCTCTTTGAGTCAGAAATAGCATTTTTGTAATTGCAATTATAAATGGCGATTGGCCTGTATTTGTGAGAACACAATAAATCCAAATCAGAATGAGGTAGCAGTGGCGCGGCGAACCGAGGGCAAGTACACTGACTATACATGACCCGGGCGTCACTTAGACAAGACGCTACTGCGATTTTGCCAGTTTTTAAAGACAAATACGATAAGGGGCGAACAAATAACACCTTGCTCCGGGCGCCATTTATCCTTCCTAAACCAATGATAATGGTTGAGGCCGAGGTAATTATATTATGCCCGGACTTCGCTATGCCACTAGGAGATAGAGGAATGAAATATGGGAATGAATTTTTGCACCAAAATTGTAGAGCTCAGAATTTGGACGAAATCCTTCAAAGGGAAGTCCGTCTGTCCCTTCGTGTGTGTATGAATAAAATAATTCAAAATTGCAAAGAGATGGATGTATAAAATTTGGGAAATGATTTTTATCACCAGAGTTGTAGATCTGTGTCAAATTTTGGAAAAAATCCATTAAGGGATAACTGTCTTTCGAACAGTCTAATTGTGTATATGTGAATGCGTTTATCTCAAAACCGCAGCAAGCTAGACAACGGAAATTTAGATGTAGTCTTGGCACCAAAAATGTAAATCTATATAAACTTTTAATCCAATAGGTCAAAGGGCAGAAGTCCAAAATGCATTCCTGATTCTCTTTGTTACATGAAGAAGCTATACACAAAACTTACCTTTTTGTTGAAGCAGAAGATATCTGTACGAATATTCTGATTTTTTAAATTTATTTTTCTTGAATTCATGGTTTGGAGAATATAAAACAGAAATCTATTCAGTTTGGTTCGGTATTTCTATTCGGAGATATGTCGGGCTTCGGGACCATATCGGGTTTCATCCGTTTTAGGAAATAAACAGGTGCTTCTGATTTAAGCGAGATCTGAATGAAGACAGATTTCTGGAATCAGTGGCATAGCGAGGGAAATTGGCGCCTGGAATATAATATAATTTTTTCGCCCCCATCATTGGTATAGAAAGGGCTAATAGCGGCTGGAGCAGGGTGTTATTTTTTCGCGTCTTCATGAAATTTATTTAAAAAGAAACAGAAACACGCTACCATTTTGTTCCGTATGGCGCCCCTTAAGATTGACACCGGGAGCGTCTACACCCCTTGCCCTTCCCGGTCGCTACGCCGCTGTCTGGAATTCAGAGCAGCCATTCCCTACTTCTGACCTTAAAGTCAGAGTTTGATACCATGTAGCACGTCCCAAGTTTTCGAAATACAAAATCTTAACTACCGAAATACTGCAAATCATTAAAATGACTTAATAGTAATGACCCTTATAAGGAACAAAAACAAGCCAAAACAAAGGAAGAGAATCTTTGGGTTTTTTTAAGAAACTTTTGCAAGATAATAGGGCTCTCGAATAGTCCATTTGTTTATTTTTACCAGTTTCTTAAGAAGCTCTGCAAGCTAAACAAACTATCACTGGCAGAAAAACGAATGGGGCAGCTTAGATTCGCTTTGAATAAAATAATACAGGGAGTCATAGAACACATAATGATAAAATGGTAATAAATTTAATTTTAAAATTCAATTGTAGTAACCATGAATAAAATTAAAATTAATATTTCTTTCATTTCCAATTTTCTAAATATATTTTTGTGCAAACAAACATTAACTCAAAATAATGAACTTAATAGGAAGCTAAATAAAAACTTATGCTTATTTCTTCCACATGTGAATTCTCCAATTATAGGTAACGATGCACCTCCTTCGTTCAAGAAGAGAGTTTTGTGCAGATAAAATCCTTCTTAATGAATTCCGATAAAAATTAAAAACCAAAATAGGCGAATAACAGCCCAGTTTATTCTGAAATTATCTGTTTTGAATATTTTCGGTAACTTGCCATTTATAATATGAGCTTAGCTTGTTCCTTTGTTAATGAATAATAGCGTAATTTTAATAGATGCGTATTATATATAGTAAACATAATAATTGGCATTTACTTCAGTTCCATTAATAAATTGTAAATACGCTACAAATGAACTAAAGACAAAGTCCTTAATATTTCTATGGTAACATTAGGCACAAAACGCGATTTGTATTGTAAGGAATAAGACGCAAATTTTAAACTTTAAAAAAAAATCAACTCCACAATTTAAATAAAAATTGAATTTTGTAGAAGAAAAAGTTCTTTTGGATTTTTCAATAAAATATTAGCAGCTATTTTCCCTATTTTGAAAGATGTTTATGGAAATAAATATAAGCCGTTTCAATGAACAACCTTTGTTTGTTTATCTGGTAAAATTAAAATTCGCTGCAGGTAAGAACTTCAGGGGTTTCTTGGCAAAGAATTCCTTCTTTCAGGGAAATCTTGACCATTTTCCTCGAATCCATTTTAATCTAATTTTGTAGTACAGACAGTGGCGTGAGGGTTAGTGGCGCCCGGTTCATAATATGGTATTTTCGCCCCCCTCCCCGTCATCATCAGTGACTTTCCTTGTGTAAACGGCGCCCGGGCATGGTATTTTTCCGCCCCCTTATCGTATTTTACTTTGAAATGTGACATAAACGCATTAACATTTAGTCACTATGGTCAGTGGCGTAGAAAGCATGAGTGGCGAGCGGAAAACAATACGATTTTTTTTATCCCAGTCATCATCAGTGGCTTAACAAGCGTCAATGGCTCTAGTGTTATGGTATTTCTTTTACGTTCCGTCATCATATTTGGCTTTAAAAATGGCATGAACGCACTAATGACCTTGGCGTCCCTTCCAACTGGCGCCTGATTTCCCCTTGACCCCTGGACACTGCGCCACTGGGTACAGAGAAAGAAATAGTGGCTCTTTAGAAGTTCCAGGTCAGCGCTATACAGAAACGGAATCATAGTTTTTCAACCAAACTCCATCAGTGTCTTAGCGGATAGGAAAACGTGTATGTGCTGTAGCATTTGTATGAATGAATAAAGCTCAACCCGTTCACGCCGGCATGTACCACCGGTGGCTTACACTTGTACATCCCATCGGAAGGCATCGTCCACACTACAGGTGGCTCACATTTGATCGGGTGGCGTGTGCCACCGGTGTCTCATACCTGCATACTCCATCGGGTGACACCACATAAATTTTCACCGGCGTGTACCACCATAAGTTTTACTGTTGCGCATTAGTTCAGCGTCGCTCGATAAGGGGCCGTCCACAAATGATGTCACGCTTGAAGGGGGGGTCCTTGACATTCTCACAATAGATTCAATATAACAAGAAGTGTGACATCACACATTTTTGTTAAAATAAAAACATTTAAAATCGGCAGATTAAATATTGAATCTATTTTGGAATTACCAGCATTTGATGGTATTTTTTTATTCGGGGCTAAAACAACTTTCGTGTGATTTTTTTTTCTCTTATATTTCTTTCTTTCCGAAAAAGGATTCAGGGTAGGTTCTGAGAATATGGTAGCAGCAGAAATTCTTCACCATTAGAAGAAAACTTCCACCTGCTCACAAATGTTATTAAAACACATAGTTAAAGTTTAAAAATAAAATTTGAAATATGATTTATAACGCAGTGCTTTGTTTCTGAACTGCAAGTATATGTTTATGTAATATAGCGTGACATGTGACAAAGGGGAGGAAGGGGTGGGTGAAGTGTGACAAAGGGGAGGGAGGGGGTCAAAAATATTGAAAAAAAAGTATGACATCATTTATGGACAGCCCCTAAAGCAAAGCGCAATTAGGGCTGCAAATTTCGGAGCGAACGTGTTAACATCATTTGAATTAATCAGTTTCAACTTCCGTCATTTTCACTAATTTTATTTGCTGGAAAAAATAGGAATAAAAATCGGTCATTTGAACAGGCTGCCGGGCCTCATGAAGCACTCATCCAATCTCACCCCATTTTTCTTTTCCAAATTGGCCAAGGCTTGGAGGAACTCCCGATTGCAATATATTTTAAGTATGTTGTCGTATATGATTCATTTCGACTTTCTCGTATACGATGTACAGAAAGAGGAACATCAAACAATTTCTCATCGAGATTTAGATGAATCTCTTCGATTTTGAAACTCACTGAATCCGCTTGATAAATGAAATTTAGTATGTGATCACCGCGCCCAACTTGCATATTTATGAAACATTTTGGGCTCAGGCGATCATGAGGAAAATGTCCACGATGCATACTCGATTCTCTTTACTATGCTAAGAAGTTAAATACAAAACGTGCCATATTATGGAAGAACGCTAGAAAATCTAAGGGAGAACACTCCCGCTGATTTCTGTAGTGAAACATTTCAAAAACTATTCCATTTCATGTTGTTTTCGAATACGGAAATTTTATGCATGAAATCATCCTCTGCAGAAAACTATCCAAGCATAAATTTTCTTTATGCATAAATACTTTTATGATTAATTTTAAAAAGCTTTGTTGTGAATTTTTAGTTCCTCAATGATGTAATGACTAAATATGTTCTGGCTTTGGTCAATTTTATAAGATTTACTAAATTTTTTCATTACGTTATTAACTAAAAAGAAACATGTTTTTTAGACAAAAAAATTTGCAACTTGCAAACATGTTGAATCAACTTTGTATTATTTTTAATAAAACTAAATCGTGCCATAAACATCATTTTTTTTTAAATTTTCACCATAGTCTTCCATTTTTTGTAATAGCTTTTTGTAATGGAAATTTTTCCTCATTTTCAAGACACAATAGCAAACATTTCATTGAGTAAAAAAATTGTTACTGGTTCTCTAAAATCTTTCTATGAAATTGCAGTTTTCAATATTATATATATATTATTATATTATATATAATATATTATTATCAATTACTATATTGACTTTGCCGGATACGAAATGCGTTACCAGAAATATGAGACCATGTATCTATCAGTCAGCAAAATGCGAAGTAACTTACTCCTCGACCCAATATATAAGTTGATTCAATTCGATTTCATCAATAATTTGTTGTTTTAAAATAGTAGCTATGTCAAAAAAAAAAAAAATCGTGCTGCAGAAGTACACAGTAGATTTTCCCATCTAAAAAATGTATATTGCAGAAAATACCATATAAAAGCAATGCAAAAAATCTGCTTACAATTCTAGAACAAATTTAGAATGAAAGGAACATGTATCAGCAAGAAATACTTAATACTTGCACGTACTTCATTCGTTTATTTTTATTGTAATATTGAGATGCAAAATGATAAGAATACCATAAAGTTTCTTTTTTTAAATATACCTCTAATCTGCTTATTTTGCGACTAAGCTGAATGGTTTATCTCTTAGAAAACATTTTATAAATCCTGTAAAAAGGAAAACTGTTGAGTTCGGAATTTGAGACTCTGTTTGACGGATAACACAGCATTTTATGTTCATTTTCTGAAGTATGAAACTCAAATGGTGACATATTTACGAATCATCTTTTGAATATTTTTTAGAACTTTCTCTTCATTCGAATTGTTGCAAGTTCTGAAATATTTTAGTACTTATTCATGCTGAAATGTTCAGTTTTTACACTTTCATTTTATGAATTTTCCTCCATAAACGGCAGAATTAACAGTTTCATTCAAAATTCATATATTTTAGTGATGTTATGGCGAAAAAAAGGTCATCAACCTTCCTTTTCACTGAAATAAAACTCAAAGTGTTTATCTTTTTCTTAATCTCTGAGATGCACACTCTAAATTATGTCCTTTTCCAGCAGATTTTGTTATATATTTACATTTAAATTGATAATTCTTGGGTAAAAAAAATATATATACGATGTTTCCATTTTCTCTATCGATATAGATTTCTTCATTCAGATAAAGGAATCTTTTTTTTATGTTATACTTTTATTATGGTAACCTTGAGTCCAAAGAGATGAATATGAATTAGAAAGCATTGTTTGAAAATCAGTAATAAATTTATATTAATCTTGAAATCTGCGCGTGTGTATGTGCTAATTTTCTTTATTTTAAAACAGCCCAAATCACTGTATAGTAGACAGGAGTTCGTGCTTTATAGCAATAATTACTAAAAAAAGTTTGAGAACAAAATTATTTTTAATGTAGATTAATATTAAATGAAATACCATTTAGCCAAATTTAAATTATAAGTGATTTTGACAGTTATCTTTTCTGAATAAGCGAATAACTAAAGGAAAATATAATTTGAACGAATTTCTATCAGTTTTTGTGTAACCTTTTTTTTTGGGGGGGGGGGGGGCTGAATAGTAGATGCTACGTGTCTAACAGGCGGTTTTCAGGTTCGAAATCCGATTGCACTAGAAACGTCCGCCATGCCTGAATATCAATGTGAGGCACGGCTAATCTGATATCGAAGGTCAAGCGTTCTCCTATTAATGTGGCGCGAAAGCTAGGAGACAGGGATGCCGGCTGATGTGTAGCCCTCGTCTTCTGAACAATGATCCTTCACAAAATATATTTCGTGTTACTTTTGAACGGGACTAATAAATAGGTAATCTATTTTTTAAAGAAAATAATTTTAAGAAATTTTTTTGAATATTCCAAAATTTCCAATAGGGGCTTTACCGCTCCCAACTTCCAAAATCTTAGATGTTTTTTATTGATTTAATTTAATCTCTATATAATCAGTTTTAAGTAGCAAACTTTGAAAAACTAATATAGCAAAACATTTAAGAGCGAATCACTATCAAGGGAGTTGGTTTCGGTATATCACGTATAAAAAACGCAAAATTAAAATTTAAAAGTAATTTTATACAAAATAATTTAAAAAATATCACGCAATTTAATTTAACACAACAACTATTTTATTTAACACAATCTAAATACCATTTAATCAGAGAATAGGACGTTTTCTAAAATTATCAAGCAACATATTTTTTTTAGAATTAAAGAACATACTATAAAACTTGCAAAAAGTGATTTGTTTGAAATGCTATTAAAATAATGTCCGAAACTTAAACGAACTTAATTTGAATAAGTTGAAGCGATCGGATTTTGTAAATTAAACGAAAGCATAAAATTAAATTACTTTGAAAGTATCGCAAAAAATAAAAAAAAAATCGAGGCCTCGTCACCACATTCCAAATTTGCGGGGCCCCTAGGCCTTCTTTGCCTTTTTGATAATCCGGCGCTGATCACTATGGTCACTACGCTCTTGACACGGTTAGAAAAAATATCAATCCCGTGGGATCCCTTGGGGAGGTGTAAGGATAGTCTGTAGTAAATGCTGGCGCCTAGACATCAACGGTTGCATTGTCAATGTTTGACAACCAAGGTCGCTTCTGACTTTTCCTGACAAAAGGCATTTTCAACCGAAAAAATTACTAGGAATGGGACATTTTCCGAAACCCAGAATTGCCGCATTTGTTTATTTCAAAATTAAATAGAGGAGATAAGAAATAGTTTTGAAAGAAAACGTGAACAACACATACAGCGTTAATAAAAAACTGTGACATCGATAAAGGTTTAAGAAATAGGAAAATTGATAAGCAGTCTTATCTTTACAAAAAGTAGCCTGAATGGTTTATCGACGCTTAGAAAAAGTGCAAACATCATTTCGGTGGTACTCTTATCAGTTAGGATTAACAAATTCCTCGCAATATCTTTTGAGTGAGATTATTGTTGATGGAGTTGGAGGGATTATCCACATATATGAATTTTAAAAATTGCACTACATTAGTTTATCAATTTATCAAACATCAATCAATTTAGTGAAGATAGGTAAAATTTGTGTCGGACTGGTTAAAATTGATAACATTTTTCGAAGGAAGCTATTTTGAAATCGTGAGACGCTTTATTTGAACGGTTGGATTTGAGACAACTTTTCAATGAAAACTATTTTTAAAATTTATACTTTATTCTGAAAGCCATGGGATAAATGTAAAGGCTACCAGTTCCTCTTCAAAAAGTCCTTGCATTGCTTCAAATTAAAATGTTAAACTAGCAGATCAAATGAATCAGATAACCTTTTCTAGAATTTCCGGCATCAATGCATTCATTACAGCAAGTATAAACTTTTTAAATCATCATAAATAATTTTCTGAAATAATAAGAGAGCTATATAAGAATAGATTAGATTTAATATCAACCAATGTAAACCTCCCCTCAACTTGCTCATAAAATTCGACAATATGAAACGCTCTGTATTTATGATAGTTCGTCATGGAGTCAAAAGAAGCCAGTACATATTTTGGACCTTTCCTTTAAACCATTAGGTACAAAATTTCATTTAGATATATATCTTTAATGTAAAGATCACATACCGAAATTCATCTCTCTAACTTATTTTCCTTTTGAGCATTCACATATACGCGAATGAACCTACAGCATTTGGTCCAAAATTTGATGCTGAACTACAATTTCGGTGTTAAAAACCAAAATTTCATTCATTTAGCTCATTAGGTTTTTGAGTTTATAGCATAAAAGTCTATATGGGAAGGAGTATAAACAGACTTCTCTTAGACGGATTCCTCCCAAAACTTGACATAGGTCTATAATTTTAATGTAAAGACCGAATCGCCGAGGTTATATCTAAATGTCGTTTTGCAAAAACCACACTTAGATAACATACGAAATTTTGATATAACAACCGAAACCATCAGCGATATATGGCATTTTGTGACAACATACAACAGTCACATACAACAATCTGAGAGCAGATATAGTTGACCTATACAAGTGTTTTGCATAAATAAAATGTTTTGGTAAATTTTATGTGCAATATTTTGATTTAACAGAGACAAAGTACCAAATTTCATTCTTCTAGTCTTGCCTTTTTTTTAGTTAATACACTAACAGATAGACAAACATAAATCAAAAAATGGTCTATTCGAATTCAGGGACGTCTAAAACGTGGAGATTCATGAACTATTAAATTCGAATTTGTTGACCAATTGCAATACTTTCTCTTTATATATTTCGTATGCGAGAAAATAAAAAAATGTTTTATAATGAAAATCTTCCATTTCAGATGCTCATTAAATTTCCACAAAAATATTTATTATTCTTCCAGTTTTATGACGAACAACTTGTCTTCAAGAAATGATTTCAATCAACTTTTCTTAAATGATGCCAACGAAAACCCAATGAAACAAACTTTCTGGCAAAATGGAATTTAACCATAAAAGAAATGTCAAACAGATAAAACGTAGTAAAAATAAAGAGAGAATATTTAAATGAATTTTTGAGCCAAAATCTAAAATTTATCGCGAGTAAATAAATAACTTGAGTATTCCATGGTGTCATTTAATCTATTTTTGTTTGTACTGTCACAACATATTCTTACTTTTGATTCGAATATTTACTAAACATGTAATTCATTACTTTGATATCAAACACAATTTGCAATTTATTGTTCTAATAAGTTGCAGTATAAATACTGCATACTCTAAAATTACAAAATGGCGAAGATTAATTCTTTATAACTTCTTTCTGTGAGTAAAGTAATGAGTTAATGAAACATAAATATCTACGTTAATTTTTAAATTATTCTAAAATAACGATTAGAAGTTTACAATGTATGGTAATTTTTTAGAATAAGAACTTTTGCTTTATATTCTGGCAGAGACTGAGTATTTCCGGTAGTAATGCAAATAACATTTTGTTTGTCTTGCAGGGATCCATCACTAATTAATAATCTCATTAAATTTTACTTTTGCCTTGAATAAACCATTTATCATCTCTATAGTTTTTTTTCGCCATTATCTTTACACAATGGAAATAAATTCGAAATTATTTCGGAATATAAATGTTTTTCGTTTAATGATTAATCAAATCGACCGCCCTTTAATTCAGAGTTTTTATTTTATTGAGCTTGGATAAAAGAAACAGTTTATTAGCCATATTGTCCATTATATCCATGTGAAATTTAAATACTTGACATTTTGAGTCAACATCATTCGTCCTTTTTGAATACGCCAGTGAATAGACTTGCAAATTCGTTCCTCGTAGAATATTAAATATACTACAAGGAACGAATAAATTTTATTCTATTGCTAGATACTTTAAAGAAGCAAATTTTCACTGGAATTTGGTACCACAAAATGTTGAACACTCATTCCGTTCCTTCGATTATAATAAAGGGAAATTCAAACATTTAAAATTATTTGCGTGCTTGGCGTCTACATCAGTCGCCCTTCTTCACTGCGCCCATGAATAAATTACCAAGATTGCTTCTTGTACCATATTTATTTGTTTCTTAATTCCTTTAAAGCAGGGGTTGTCAAACTCTCGGCCCATAATGAATATTCTGGCGCCCATCAAACATAACAGTGTGCAACAAAATTTTTGATAAAAAAAAGCATAGATTAATTTTTAAAACTCCTAAGTATGCATTATTATTAATAACTAGCTGTTACCCGCGACTTCGTGCGCGTATTAAAATTATTATTTTTTTTAATTCGCGATGGTAAATGTTTTGTTGCATTTTGAAAGGGGAAAGTAAAAGTTTTGACGGTTGATAATACTTAATTGGACGGCTGACAGGGGTGTACTGTACATGTATGCTGATATAGTTATGTGAATTTTTTATCTATGCTAATATACTTTTCTATACCACGTTATTTGCACGGATGTAGAGGTTGTGTGGGCTGTACATACGTGAACAGGCCACATATAGTTGCCCATGGTAAAAATATGGTTTTTCCAAATGTACGCCTGCCACTTTCAGTGTCTGGCCCTGAGCCTCGCAAATGATATTTTTACATGGATTTGTTACCTTTTGAATTGAGATGATAAATCCTTCGGTGTTATCGGAAGGCGTGGAATTAAAACACTCTCTCTTCTCCCTATATCAGTCATAACAGTAGCTTTCATGACGTTTGGACCTAGGTTTGTAATTTATGACCGTGTGCCATTGCGCAGTCTCGGTATATCGAGGTTACGTATTAGTAGTACTGGCACACCGACTATCAATCTAGGCTTGTCGGAAGATGCCCCTGACAATTCTAAGATCTTGAAGAGCTCTACAGAATATGATGCTCCTTGTTAATGCCCATTACCGTATCTACAGAAGGATATTCTGTAATATCTCACTGTGAAAATTAAACAAAACATCGAGAGAATAATTCACTAACGCCATTGGATCGCTGTGTAACCGTATTAAAAGCTGTAAATGCTACGACAACTGGAAACCGCAAGTGTAATGTCTCCTTTGTTGTTTATGGTCAAAGAAGGCAATATTTTCTTATATTAACTTTAACACTGGCAAAAGCCCGCGCGCGAAACAGTAATTTGGCTTGAATTTATTTCTATAAGAATAAAAACTATTGTTAGAAATTACGTTAAAAAATATTTTTAAACCTTTATAGCAATCGGAGAAAATATTTCATCGCAATGGCATTAATAGAATTAAAAAGATCATTTTCTGGTCTTTAAAATGGCATAAAAATAATTGTTGTCTAATAAAGATTTCAGATGTTATTGGCAAAAAACATCTAAGCATTAGGCTTAAAAGCGGCTAATGTTCGTTATTTAATTAAATATCTTAAGAACTAATTAACTCTGAAAGTTGAAAATAACACCTTTGACCTAAAAATATTCTCTAGAATGCCGTGTGTAAATTTCACGTCGCTACCGTTCACCGTTTAGGAGGAGTTCTTGTGACCGACCGATCGACCGACAGACAGACAGATACATGTAAATTCTGCCTTATTTTATGGACACTTATAAACATAAGCTAAATTTTCAGAAATAAAGGTAAATTAGTTCAAAGTCTAACCATTTCCTAGCAACTGATTAGCTATAAATTTGCGTCATTTCAAAATCGTCTGCACGTAAAACTTTAAAAAATTAATAAAAAATGAAGGAAAAATGTCACAGAAAATAATTTGGTATCATTGAAAAGGTAAAATTTTTATCTTTAAGATGGTATAAAAATAATTTGTATCGAACAATTTGTTCGGAAGTTACAGCGGAAAAAAGGATTACGTGATAATTGATTTTAAAAATAATTTATTCCACATGTTTTCGCATTCCTGAAGGATCACGTGACAATTGAATGAAAAATAAAAATCTTCATCGCGAATTGCGGAGTCAATGGGCTTTCTTTGTTAACTATTTTTAATCTGTAGTCAAAAATAATTAATTTAACGTGATTTCACCTAGCCTATGTCCGTTCTTGGGTTTCAAGCTACAACTCTGCCAATTTTCATCCAAATCGGTTTTGTGGTTTGGTCGTGAAAGCTTAACAAACAGACAGACAGACAGACACACTTTCGCATTTATTATATTATTAAGGATGAACCAAAATATTCGCCATTGACTAATCTCTAGTCGTGTTACATCGACACACCGGTTTCCCCGGCATTAACAGCGAATATTTTTAGGAGCTGATAACGAAACAAAACGCTTGAAAGAAAAATTTTCTTTGTTTTCTTCGATTTTTACCGTAGGTATAGAATCAGTATCTAGCCATATGCAAACGGAGGTAATCGAGATTCAATGCTGTTCATATTTGAAGGCGAAAATCAGTGGAGTTGATATGCCTGAATTTTACAAATATTTGCCATCCAGGTTTGGAAATACTCGAAAATTGGCATATGAAATTATTTCCATGTTTTAAATTAGTAATTGATGCAAGAAATTATTTTCACTTTTGAAAGGAATAAGTCACCTGTAAGATCCAGAATTACTGCCATACACTTTCGATCAGTTTTGATAGTAATCATTGTAGGCAATGTATCCCTTGAAGTAGGAAGGATGGTAGCAGAGAAGAGATGGCAAGTGGCAGAAAGAAAACATTAACTCTACAGTTGTTCTTGTTCTTTTTCATATTGCATTTTTGAAATAAATCTTCATTTCTATAATTTTTTCGCGGCCCACATAAACTTAGAGCTTTTTAACTTGGTCCGTTCTAGCATTTGAGTTTGAAATTTGGCACCTCAAGATTATGAATATTATCCGCAGCTAACATTATGTTTTGATTTAATAATCACTATAGTCAACGACCTTTGGTTCAAATATAGCGACATCTACCGAATGCATCAATACGCTAGTTTAAACAGTCCTGTATATAATGCTAATGCATTTAAAAGCATGTGATATATTTGAATAGAACGCCCAAAACATACGTATTAATCCATCGACCGGTTATGTGGCCACTCTTTGCATTTTATATTATCGCAACTTATGCTGTCATTGACATCAAAAAGAATGTAGTAATACCACTATGAAAAATGATGCAAAACTTATATTTCATCGATAAAATAATTTTAATTTTAGTAAGTTATCTCCAATTAAATTGGGTTGCACAATTATTTTTCTAACTAATGTCTAAGAACTTAGCAGAAACGCGCATTAATAATGTCTCTCTAAGGTTTTAAAAATGTTCGAGCAATTTTTTCAAGAGCTATTTAATTGGTCATAATGATACATTATGCAGCTTTACTGAACTAACTACTTGTAATGCCTCTGGCAATAGCAACTATGACGAATTTTTCATGCTGGTATATACTAAAGTTTATTACGATGAAAAATAACAGTGCTCTATGTTAAATGTCCTGAAACTGTTGTCTTTAAGAAAATGATTTTTGAAACTTTCTCACACTGTAAAAAAAATCCCGTAAAATTTACGGTTTTAAACTGGCAGTTGGGTTGGTTGTGCGAAACCGTAAAAGTTACGAAGTAAATCCGTAGTCACAACGGTTTTTTACCGTATGAAATTAAGTTTTCTCCGTAAAAATTATGTCATCGAAGTAAGTGACGTCATCGACTGAGTTGAGTTGTTTTTCCTCCTTCTGTTCGAGTTGAGTTGAAATGTGCTGATGTGTATTATCAATTAGGAATATTAATTAATCAAGGCTTAATTAGTAATTTCAATTAGTTTAATTAATATAATTTTTAATTGAACTTACTAGGACGATTTCGATGCAAGATGGTGACAAAACTTCTAACTCCTCCGAGCCGGGGATCGAAACCGCGTTCATAGAATTACAAGGCAGTCGCTCGAACCACTAGACCACCGGAGACTTCATAAAATAAAGTAAAAATAATCTATTTGAGTTTTAAAGTCACTATAGCTCTAGTGGCGCCACCTAGTAGTGTAAAAATCAACTATTGCCAGAACACGTGTTTTAAGGTTACGGAGACGGAACCCTATTGAAAACATGAAATGAATGCAATAAAATTACATTTAAGATAAGGGAAAGTTATCGTACTTTCTGTATGATAACGTTCCCTTTTCTTAAATGTACGTACCCTTTTCTTAAATGTACGGTAATGTACGGTACGTATGACGAAAAATAGAATTTGCACTGACGGTTTTAAACCGTTTATGGCTGGAGCGGAAAACGGTGAAAAACCGTTTTGTCAACAAAACAGCTTTAAACCGTCAAATATACGAAAAGTCCGAGAAAAAAACGGATATTTTTTACAGTGCATTAATTTGTCGCATAAAACGACGCATCAGTAATACGTTTTAGTCCGAAAGCGTAAGCAATGTAATTCTTTTAAAAGAATCGCCTGTTTTAAAGTTTATTTAGTTTAAGAAACGTGGAAGTTAAATTGCTTAATTGATATACTGAAATATGGCAATCTTTCTTGAAGCAACTACGTTCAGCAAGAATTTTCTTCTGCAACTTAAGCCTACTATAGACGAAAATAACTCGGCAATTCATAAGAAAACTAAGTAAAGTCAAGAGAATAAGTTAGGCTTGTTAGGAAACAGTAGCGTACCGAGGGTAAGTGGCGCTCGGGTCAGAATATGATTTTTAGCGCCCCCATCATTATTGACTTAGTTTGTGCAAACGTCACCCAGAGCATGGTATTTTTTACCTTCTTATCGTATTTGACTTTAAAAAGTGATATAACGCATCACCGTTTCGTCAAAGCGGCCAGTGGCGTAGCGAGAGTAAATATAGTTTTTGTTACCCCAATCGTCATTAGTGGCCTAACAAGCGAAAATGGCGGCAGGGGTAAGGTATTATTCTCACACCCCTTCACCATATTTTGCTTTAAAGATAGCAAAAACGCAGTAATGTTTTTAATCCATGGCGCCCCCTAAAATTGGCGCCTGGGGCATCTATTACGCCTTGCCCCCAGTCACTACGTCACTACTAGGAAATGTGCACTAATTAAAACTAACGCAAGTCTATCTACAAGAATTATTCGCATTTATCGCTTCCTAAAAGAATTTTAATTTATAATTCAAAAGTGAGTAACTGGGCCTCTCTCCTTTAAAAATAAAATCTTTCCGACTGCTTGCAATAAAATAAACACGCGATTATCTTTCAATACTATATCATTGTATTCTCACGCGTGAGAGGCAGTGCTGGAAGTGAGTACTAAAGAAGGAGTAATAAATTCAATGAAACATTAATAGATTTTGAAAGCCTTTTGCACGAGTTATTTAAAATGAACTCTAAAGCCTTATCTATCAATATCTTACTTAAAACCATCAATATTTTCGTGTCGTTGCTTATTTAATTCTTATTAAATCTTACTACCACGAACTAATTGACTGTCGTCCAGAAGCAAGAACAAGCTTTTTTTAAAGGCATTTTATTAACTTATAGTTATATTCGTCTACTCTAAAAAAAAGGACTTTCTTGTAGGCATTTCACTTTCACAAAACTTACCACATTTAGATAAGAATCCAGGAGAAAGCAAACCTGAGAAAAATGTATGCAAGTTATTACTTATTTTATGAGAAGAACAGTTAACCATCTAACATAATTAGCGATTGCTTGCCGTTAAATCTTACTACTATAGAAATCATTCTTAAAGAAATCAATTCTGTACCTTTTTTTTAAAATATTTCTTCGTTAAAATCGTTTAAAATGAGCAGTTTGCAACTGAAAATAAATATATTGTACTAAACATTCTATTATAATGAAGCTTCCAATACAGCTGTTAGACTTGTCTTAAAACTTACATAACGTATGTGGCCTTATGTTTAACTGACACTCTTCTTTTCCCACGCCGTGGTAGGCTACTACAAATTTTTAACAGTAAATTACCCGTAGAAAATGTGTGGGGCATCTTCTTTGATTGAATACAATACCTCCTCAAAAAGTCGGTAGCTTTTAAAGTTGGTTTTATACCCTTCTCTCACACTTTTAACAGAAGCAACCCATTCCATTCTTACAGCAAAATGTTATCTTCTGTTTCCCCCTCACTTTTTTTACCTCTTTATTCCCTGTCTTTCCTGTTTTAACTACACCTGAGAAAGTCTTTTGGATAGGGGCTATGGAATTCCCCCCTCCCCGGAGCACCAGCACATGAATAGGCTCTCCTTCCCATAGAGTAAGCTCCTTCCCTTACTGGGAAAGGGAGAAAATAGTTTGCGGTTTTCAGAATAACCGTGGTCAGTTCCAGGACTAAGATTGGGTTAGTTCAGAATCAAAAGAGGGTGCCATGGCCCTAGAGTCAGTCACCCAGACTACCATGGGGGGAGAATTCAGGACTAGTGAAAAGTGAAATTCTTCCGTTCTTATTTCATCATTCGTAAAGGAAATCGAGATTCTTATCTTTTTTCTGATGAACTTAATTAGCATTCCCTCAAACAGTGTAAGATGTCTACAATAAGATATTAACACGATATTCTACAATGAAATGCGAAAACATCGTATCATTCAAAACTATCCCAAAACATTTTATAAAAGTTAAAATCGAGTAAAATGCGTCATTCGCTTTTGGAAAGTGTCCTCTTTAAATGTATATGAATGGCTATTTACATATTTAATTTTGGTACTAAGTTCAGATTTTCCAATAACTCTCGCATTGCCTTCTTTTAAACAATTTTGCGTCTTTATAACCTTCTGGAAATGAAATTTTAGGCATTTAGGTTTAAAATAACTGTGAATATGCGAGCAAAAAGATCCAGAGTTTTTCTCAATGTATGCGAATGTATGAAGTTGGTTATTATTATCGCTTTTATTCGTTGAAGTTTATATTTCAGTTCTTGATATTATAATTTTACCCAAGCATTTCCGGAGTTCTTTGTTAGATCACGCTCAGTAAAATGTAAACATCACCCTTCCATTCTTCACTTTCCCCCATTTTGATGAAAATAACTCCGCTCGGCGTATGCGCAAAAGCGAGGAGGGAATCCGTTGCTAAACAATATATCCCTCTTGCCCACTCCTCGCTATGCCACTGCTTTATCGTCACTGTCCACATGTTCTGTGGCGTCTTCTCATCAAAACTGATCACTACAAGAGAATTGTTGATCACTAGAACTGATGGATTTTCTAAGTACAGTAAAGCACCGTTTATACGTTTCTCATTTATACGTCGTGTACATTTATACATCGTATCACCCCAGTCCCACTCGATTCATTGTAATGATAAAGCAATTCGTTTATATGACGCAAAGTTCGGTTATACGTAGGGTTACCATAATTTTTTTAGTTGAAATCCGGTAACACCGAAGAGGGGGGGTCAAAGTATAATATAAAATTCTAAATGCGGCTTACGCCTTCTTTCATAATACTAGCACAAAGTTTGATGAAGTAAGAAGAAAAAATCGGACTGTCCGGACGTATGGTAACCCTAGTTATACGTCGTTTCCTTCCGTTTTAAATTGTGAAAATCTCCTCCTTTCTAGTATATGAACTGTTATAAAGATACCATGAGTGATACAATAGTATTTACAATTGACATATTAAGAGAAGACATTGTCTGGTGCTAATTTAAGCGAAGATGAAGTTATTCAGCCTTTCTTAAAAGACGCAATGGACTCCATTGAAAAACTTCGAACTTATTTCTTTTGTGAAAAGAATAACGGGAAAACATCCAATGAACTTAATTTGATTCATAATGACGCATTTAACACTCAGAGACAATCAGACGACGTTTAAAGATTTTTTTAATTAAATACCTACCTGCATGTACATAAATCGTATAAGATATCTGTAATTAGTACTCAAGACAATATATGTAATAAAGGTATGATTTTTTCACTTTTATGATAAATGCTTAGTTTTAAAATTTAATCATTGCATCCTTTGCTATGAAATATTATACTAGTACTATCTTAAAAAACTTTAAAATTAATATTTTAAATGAATTTGCATTAATAGCATTTAATTCGTAATAATTAAAGTTGTTTCGTAGAATTTCACTTATACGTCTTTTCGTTTATACGTCGTTTCATGTCAGTCCCTTGAAGGACGTATAAACGGTGCTTTACTGTATTTAGATAAGGGAGATCCGTTCCACGCTATTTTGATCAGTACAATCGATTGATCGTTACATCCGTGATCACTACAAGCGGCAACTACTGTATAATTATTGCTCCTATAAACAATCGTTGAGTTTGCCGTAGTACTGATAACATTAAACTGTAAATAGAATTCTTAGTTTTAATAAGAGGAAACCAACAATTCTGGAACCAATATAAGTGAATTTTAACGTAGGACTACGTTCCTCCCATTGGGGTCTCAGGAAGGAATTTAATTCACACGCCAAAACGCCACAGCATACATTGTATGGGAGATCCTCTATATCTCGGTAACTACATAAGTTAAAATCATAACTAATGTCTTATTTTAGAGATAATAATCCTACGCCTTTAACATCAGCAGCTGTTTGAAAAGACAGCCTGCAGTCATTTATTTTTTTGTTTATTTTGTTTTTGCAGAAAAGCATCAGGCTTTGCAATTAAATTCTGAACAAAAGCAACGTGAGCAATATGAGAATAATGTAAAGAAGTTTTTACATTTAATGACTCTTTTTTTTTCTGGAATATATATCCTCATTTATCAACTAAATTCTAACTTAATCCAGAATACTATTAAAGCTATAGAACAACGATTTTAAATTTTTTAATGAAATGTAAGCATTCGTTATCTTAAGAAAGAATGAGAATTTGTGCAAAAGTAAAATATGAGAAAATGGGCAAAACGGCACAGAATATTACCAGGTGTGCGTGCGAACGAATGCAAGCGATGGTAGCTGTCCCCCCCCCACACACACACACATGGGTTTCCTTATACATTCGACGCTTAATATATGCATCTCTGTTTGGCTACATTACCTTTCACTCCATATTTTTCCCAGAAATTCGGCAAAATACGATATTCTTAATTTTGATTACTATAGTATAATTTGTGTAATATAACTCTATATCGAAATTAAAAATTGTTTAATTTCCTGGCCCCAAGAAAGGAATCCTGGGAAGAAATATTTATTTCGTTACTAGCAGTACGAGCAGGGCGTTGCCAGTGGAATCAGGACTTCAACAAAATGAGAAAAAAAAAAAAAAAAAGGCCCACAATGGCATGAAAAAGTTCTGAAAACAAAATCAAAACAAAAGATACACAATATTGAGTTTCCCGCTAATTTTTCTTTGCGATAATGACATTTCAGCTGTAGAAAAATAATAGAGAGTACGTTAATCCGAAACAATATTAAAAAATTGCAACCTGAAAATGATTATTATACAGCAAGCAAAATGTGCGAGACAAATAAAAAGATACTGCCGAAAATAATAATCAAATCGTATCCTGCGCTCTGCACAGTCAGCCAATGAAATTGCAACAATGCATGTCGGGAAGGCTCCGGAGAAACTTTCGCGGGAGAATTCTCGCTAGAGAAAAATCTCTTTGAATTGACCAGAAAAAAATTGATTAAAAAAAACGGAAAAAGATATTTTAACCGTTCTTGTTTTAAGTCCGACAGAAACGTTCCAGTCATAAGCTAAAAAAATTGAAAATGATAGCGTTGTTAAAACGTCGGATGCAAGAATTTTAAGAAATATGAATGGGAAATTACCATAAAAGTGACTATTTCTCAATTTTTTTTCAAAATTCAGTAAATTACGTTACACATATAAAACAAACTTCATTAGAACGGAAATCGTTTCCTGTTTCCGATGGTATATCTATTTTTTCTTACAATTATTCAAAACCATGCTATTGAGAAATTAGTGCGAAAAATCACCCAAAACAACACAGAATATTAAATAAAAAAAATTCTAGATAACATTTTAAAATTTGGTATTCGAGGATCATTGAGTCACCATTACGACTACCTGTGTGCCAAATTTCATAGCTGTAAGTGCGATAGATTTGTCTGGACATCGCGCACACTCAGACACGCACACACACAAACATTGTGTTTTATAAGTATAGATACACCTGTAATTCGGTTGCTGATAGCTTTCTATGTACTTCAATATTTTCTTCTGGTTGTCATCGATTATCGAAATTTTAAATTTGGAGAGAGAGGACCCCTTTTTCAAAAGATGGCCAAATCTAGAGTCACCATAATTCTTTTAGTTGAAATCCGGATAAACGGGAGGGAGAGTTGAAGGGTCTTGGAGGGAGGTCAAAGAATGGTATAAAATTCTAAATGCTGCCTGCGACCGTCTTTCATAATACTAGCACAGAGTTTGAGGAAGTGAAAAATAAAATTTAAGACGCCAGAAAGCAAAGAAGACACAACATTTATGAAGGTAATTCAAAATTATTGTAATGAAATATAGAATTTGAACAAAGCTGCCAAAGCTTTTAATTCTTATATTGAATTGGAGCTTGGGTAACGAGGCTCATCCACTTTCTCATCGACAATGGATGTGAACAATGAATTTTCTTTCATTGTTTCATTGCCGGAATGGCCTCAGTTTTTTCGAATATGCTAGATTTTTCTCAATTACAACCAAATTTCTCTCTCGGCGCAAACACTGGCGTAAATCCGGACATTTTGAAGATCCGAACTCTAGTCCGGACGTGAGCTTGAAATCCGGATTATGGTAACCCTAGCCATATCACTGTTTTGTGCTCAAAGTACAGAAGTGCGTGCAATATTGATTTATTATGTCTTCGTTGAATTATAATATTTTACGCACTCTGCACAGATGAAGAGCAAAATTTTTCTTCAACATCTGTACAAACTTTCAAGTAAACTTTAATCGAACTTTAAGTAAAAATTCGGTTTATTCATAAAGGGTAGTAAAATGACATTTCGCACGTTTGCATCCACTGAACGAGCACGCACGTTTGTCCTCACACACGTGTATGAAATGCTTTCTTATCTTAAAGATCATATTATCATATTTTTTCTATATTTCAAAAATAAATTGCGATAATAAGGTCTTAAAAATGTCTTTTTTTCTCGGCAAAAATTAAAGAATCCTTTTTCCTGATAAGCTCATTAAGCGTCTTTTTTAAAAAAAAGTCCCCCATTTTACAAATCTTATCTATTTAATTCGGCACTGCAGCACTCAATTATAGAAACAGGCACATTAATTCCATACGCTGAGGAAATAACAGGTTGATTAACCTCTGTGCTTCTGGACATTCAAGCACGTGTTATTTCTTCATTTGAAAAAAGTATAAAACAATATTTTTCAAATTGGATCGACTTAACTTTTTAAAAGCTCGAAACGCATCTGTAGAAACATAAAGTAATTACCGATGCAACACATTTAAGGTGCAATTATTGATACGGCGTAAAGGTTGTTAGGATGTGGAAATAAACTGCCATTAGCACTGCAACGGTTTCAAAATAGACAGTAATTGACAAAAAAAAAGTTTTAATTGATCATCTATAGTATGAAAAAAGAAAAGGAAAGGAAAATCTGTTGAATTATCGTTTCGGGAACTTTAATTCAATATTTTTTTTTCGAAAAAGAAAAAGTGAGAAATTAAAAGAATAGTGGCATGCAAGTGATGTTGCCACATGTTATTAAAATTTATTGAAACATGATATACACGTGACGGAGCGTAATGACTGAGATAAGAAAACACATTACACACGCGTTCAGTTAAAAAAAAAAGTCAGGCCTCAAAATTTCCTAAAACCAGAATGATGGAATAGTTAAATCTAAGAAAACTGATCTAATTTATTTAATTGAAGCTTACAGGCACAAATGAACTTGTTTCTCGCAAAATTAAAAGACGGAATATATAATAATTTGGTTTCAGTTGCACAGTGGATAGACAAAATGGATCACAAGCATTATTTCACTTGTCTTATAACATCCCTGCAAATTGGTTCCGGCGCGTAGTGTATTTATGTATATCAGAATACGATTAGATTAGATTATACCAAGTTAGTAATAAATTAGATTTCCAAAATTAAGACATTAATAAAAGGCAGACATTTTCTCAGTTACCTAAAGTATAGAGGAAAATACAAAGAATACGCAGTTCCGCTGCGTTTGATGACTGTGAATCAATAATTTTTTATTGAGTCACACAAATTGAGCAGTAGAATTTGACCAAATCCTGTGCGTTATTTTTCGGCATGATCACTCAATCTCTGTAAGAACTTCTTAGAAAATAGTAAATGCTCAATTGTTTAACAATAAAATATTTTTTAGGTCGCAGCTACGAATGAACTAAGCTTACGTACGAGCCTTATTTAAGGAGTGCTATGAGGAGACTGCTATTTTTTGCAGAAAATTTCTACTACCTTCATATTCAGTAAAGTTTTATACGTGGTGATGAATTGATTTTATATCATTAGTCTGGATCTCAGTTGACTCGGGATTTCAACATAAACAACTCAGTGTTGCACCGGTTAGTCTATCTACTAGGTTCGAATGTATTTATTAAAATATTTGTGTTTTAAGCTACCATTTGAAAAATCTGGCTATTCTCATTAAGCCATGTTCCAACTTGCCATGCGCATTGCGAAACGACAACACTTTCTGCAGTAAGCCGGATTTTTCAAATTTGCCTAGGATATAATACAGCAAAACCTGCCTATAACGATATTATGGGATCTAGAAAATACATTATTATAGACAGTTTCAATATTTCAGCATTTAGTGTTTATGTGCGTGTGCATGTATTAATAAACTAACATGTTTTATGGCGCTTGTCATTAATCTTACAAAAATCGCTGATATAAAATTGTATTTAAAAAACATATAAAATATACAATTCCATGTCCTGATATAAAATATTATATTTAAACATTTTTTATGAACTTCAAAATGAAAATTTCAATTGAAAACTTTGTCAGCATCGTCATTTACGGTATCTTTAAAGCGTATATTACACGGACAGACGCCTTCCTCATGCCCCCGTACCTGAAGCCATTACAGCAGAAGAAAATAACAATAGCGAGCGAAAACACTGTGGGGGGGGATTTTATCACTCAAGGACCGAACACGCAACATTGGGTTAAGAGGATGATACCGCGGCGACTATGCTAGTGGGACATTCAGATCGAAGGTGAAACAGAGTCTGTTGATTTCGACTGTCATTTACATCATAGTTTGGGATTTTAGAAATTGCTGAATTTTGGATGGAGGAGAGAGTTTTATAAAATTTATTTGCAAGTTTTTGAATGAACTTTTTTTTTTAGAAAAGTTCAAGTCGCTGACTTAAAATACATTAACATTGATCTGAATGTTCTCTGGCTTTCCTCTACGCCCATCTGATTCCTTCCTAACAGATCTCTTTTGAGTCATTTCATCGAAAGTTTCATTATATTGTAAGAAATATTGAGAACTCAACGAGTTAAACTCATTTTTTTGCTAGAAAAAGTAGTTTTACACCAAAACGAATCTAGTAGCCGGATATTCTTATGAATTTATGTCTAACATGGTGGAGGCTACCGGTTTTGTTCTGTAAACCGGTCGTTGCCATCGGCATAAAAGAAATTAATCTTTTTTTTGCGCTACGTACCTTAGTGTTTTAAATATATGCCACGCTTTACGCCACACCATCCTAGATTCAAGGCGTTAACTCATCAGAAGCGAATATCATGTTACAAGTGGTCAGTTCGAAGTGTTAAATGTGAATGAGCAAGCTAGTGCCCACCAGGAGTCAGAGCAACAAACATCTGTGCAATCACAGATAGCCCTGATCCCCTGCTACAACGGTCGTTTCTAGCCCCCCCCCCCTCGATTCCTTTGTTACTTGGCATTCTTGGACATAGGTGTCGTTTTCAAGGAAAATCGAGATTTTACTGTACAGCTTAAAGATAAGTCTGGACAATATGTCGTGTAGACTAAAATAAAAAAAATAACACCCCATTCCCCTGTGTGGCTCCAAGGGATATGTCTATTGTTATTTTTATAGCTTCAAAGACACAAATCGGTTAGTGTGCACCGGGCCTTATAGACAGATGAGTCTTCGTGACCATTACAAAGTGATTGTCGTTGGGGGTTGAAAATATATCGAGTAGATAGGAATTCCGCCAGGACCAAAGAAAATATCGTTATAGGCAGGTTTATCGTTTAAGTACAGCGGAAGGAATATAGAATATACATAGATAGGCAAAGGTCACAAAGGTTCTCAGAGAAAAAGAGAACAATAAAGGGGTTAAAATGAAAATCGCCGAGAAAGAAAGGGTTCCAAGTCAATAGCAAGGTATAGGACGATCCTGAGCAGGACAAAGGGGGTCCCAAGTCCTGACCAATGCTGTTTTGAACTTTTGATGGCTATTGATCAGAGGCCATCAAAAGTAGTAGAAGAAATGTTCGATCTATGTCGGAACGCCATTGTCTATGCTTTCTGTTGCCGCAAAATTTCACGGGTCATTTTAACACAACTCAGGGTGCAGCTCGATCTGACACGGATATGGATATCTCTAGGAGAGCTCTGAAATGACAAAATTTTACGATCGACGAGATGACGAAAAAAACGTGACCAAGGTTCTATTTACCCTTGATATTACCTTGCTAGAGTTGTATTGTTTACTACGTACCAGGGCCTAGGAACTTCTCCTCAGTGTGAGTTTATATTGAACTTTATTAGAAAAACCTTTATAATTTGCAGAGATGTGAATTAAAGGCTGACTTAGCTGCAATTGCTATTATGCGTATAAATTTATATTAATTAATACACTTTGGTTTGTCAGGGGTTAGAATATATAAATTCAATATTGATCAATAAATAGGTTGTTAAGAGGGTTTAAGAAGAGGTCCATTTGGTATGATGATATTACCAAGACATTTCGTTCATATCCTGTAGTTCTAATCCAGTGACGGACAAACTACAACCGTAGAGCAGATGCAGTAGCCGTTCAAAATATTCGAAGCATGTTTTAGTAATTCTTTGACCTCCCCCTTGTCAGCAAAATAAGCAAATCGCAAACCCCTCTTACTATCGTAAGCAAACGGCACCCCTCCCAGTTTTTTTTTTTTCACAAGATATAAAGTAACTAATTATCTAAAAATTTTAGGACTTAATTCAAATAAAAAACTCTAACTCGGCTAATGAAAATAGAAATATATATATATATATATAATTTCCTTACAATTTTGTTTGAGAAAATTTCTTAGTTTATCACAGTTTTAAAATTCAACGTTTAATTTTTCTTTTGCCAAATTTAATTTTTAGAATTAAATTATTTTTGCAAGTTACAAGAGATTTTCGGAAATAATGTGGTTTAATGTCTTACGTAAGCATCACCTATACCCCCTCCCCTTTACCAGCAAAAAATAAGCAATCGCAAACACCCTCCCCCTTAGGTGCTTTTATACGTAATATTTGAATGTACCCTCAACAGATTTTTCAGATAGCGATCCATGGTAAATTTTAAAATAATAATATAACACTAAAATCAGTATATCCCGATTCGAACCAGGTTATGAGGTTACTTTTAGAAATACTATCGCAGCTTCATATCATCGCGTTAGTATTTTAGAATTTTTAAAATAATAATTTTTGAGTCCTTATTAAGTTTCATAATAAATTAAAATGACCATAAATGTTTTCTTTTTTACCCGCTCCTTAAAAAAATTGTTTATTCCTTTTCTAATCGATTCACCAGTGAAGTATAACTTCAGCTGGCAAGTTTTTTTACACTAAAGATAGCAAAGAGGGAGTACGAGCATTTACTCCGGGCTCTGATGTGCTGGGCAGGCAAGAGACAAGAAGGTGGGCCCTCCACCCGAATTTCTTGTATACTCAGTGGCGAATCCAGTGGGGGTGCTATGAGGCTACAGCCCCCCAGAGTTAAACCAGAATACTTGATTTTTTAAAATCATTACACATGTTTGCTCTTAATCTCCTCCTAATCCGTGATAATAGAGGATTTATGATCATAGATTAAGAAAATACCTTCGTTCACTCCAGTAAAATTTGGAGACGTCACCACGATACAAAATTTTTTCGCCACTGTGTATACTCACAACCATAAGGCCCAGTACACACATAAGATTTGTGTCGGAGAAGTCATTTGCGCTAAAATGTCGAAGAAGCAATAAACGGCTTGAAACGCATTGAGAGCAGTTGGGTAGTAAACACGGACCTCCCGCAGGGCAAAAGTGTCGTTAATGACTTGTCCGGCACTTTTGAGGCTCTAGGGTAAAGTGCTAAAGCTTCGTACACACATGCGACTTGTGTCGCAGAAGTCAATTGCGGTAAAACACAGGAGGACAGAGATACAGACAGACAAAATACCAAAATTGTATTTTTTTTTTCTAGACTCATGGAGTTCTGAAACAAAGAGATTTATCAACGCATCGAGATCGAATTTTCGTGATAAAGTGAAAATCAGTATATTATATCGCCATACCATTGGGAGAAGATACCAGGGGTAATCCTTGGATTAGGAGCTGTAGAATCACGTATCGTCATTGCGAGTTCAACCATTCTCTTCATCGCATTATCATAGAATGTATATTACAGATGGCCAGTTCTTGAAAACGCAAATAGAATATAGAGATGTAACTTTCATTTAGTTATATTTATTATTATTCCTTTTATTTTTTAATGTTCTTGTCATGGAAATGCTGTTAAAAATTGAAATGTCTCAATAAAATATGAAAATTTCGGATATATTTTCACAAAACATTTAGTAGGGATTCGCGTGACAAAGTTTTCATTCTTGAACTCTTTTGTTGAGTTTACTGAATTACAGGCATAGCTGAAGAAAGAAGATTGTTCTTTTTTGCATTATTATAAATAAGCTGTTAGATACATTATTATATCACCGACACATAAAACATATTCAGTGCCATGTTTTCGAAATTGAATTGAAATAATTTTTTTTCAACACACCAGCTAGTGTGTTATTGTTTGTTTAATACCAGTGTCTTTCGGATCAAGTTTACCGAAGTTTGAGAGATTTAATGTTTATTTTTCTAGTCATCTTTAATCGTTAAAAAGACTAGTGTTTAACAACAACAGTAGCTGCTGTCTCAACACACTGTTATCGTAACCACTGCGAAGTTAAAGCAAAAGCACATCAACTTTTACATAAAAATATTGAATCAAAACTTCTTTTTTCCTCCTCTCCCTTTCAAAATTTATGGCATTTTTATTTATTTTAAAGGATTGAAAAAATACATGAGATGCTAAACTTTGCTTAAACAAACAAGATGATTGTAAAAAAAATAACAAATAAAGAATTGCCTTATTGTACCAGTGCACTACATTTTTTCTAAAATGTAGCAAAAGAGTTAATTTTATTTTTTAATTTGTTAAAATCGCTGAAAATGTATCAAGCTTATGAAATAGCGAAATGAAAGCCATAAAGAAGCATTTTGCTCCTCCTAACATTTTCAAGGCAGAAACGGAATAATTATGAAGTTTTTTTTTTAACTGACCAGAGCTTATTCAAAGTGGCGTAGCGACCGGGGGACAAGGGGGGGATAGATGCTCCGGGTGCCAGTCTTAGGGAGCGTCATGAAGTCAAAAAATTGCTGCCTTTATATCACTTCTCAAAGCAAAAATGATGAAGGAGTATAATTAGGGTTACCACACGTCCGGACTAGTGTCCGGATCTTCAAAAGTGAAGGCGGCGAGAGAAAAATTTGATTGTTCAACAAAATTCATTGTTTACACTGCTTACACCCATTCCATTGTCGATGACAAAGTGGATGAGCCTCCTTACGCAGGCCGCAAATCAAACGGAAAATTAAAAGTTTTGACATTTTTATTTTAATTCTGTTTTCCATTAATATAATTTGAATTACGAAACATTAATAAAAATTGCAACTTTTTTGTATTATTCTGACGTCTTAAATTTTCTTTTCACTTCCTCAAACTCTGTGCTAGTGTTATGAAAAAGGGTCTTTGGTAGGCGGCTCTCAGAATTTTATACTATACTTTGACCCCCTCCCCGGCGTGTCCGGATTTCAACAAAACTAATTATGGTAACCCTAAGTATAATAATAATGGTACCAATCTCGCAGTCTTTTACGCTTGCTAAGCCATTGATGACGACTGGAGTATAAAAAACCAGTATTCTACTGGCGCCACTTACCCTCGCTACGCCACTGGCCATGGTGGCAAAACGTTAATAGATTTATGCCATTTTTTAAAGCCAACTACTCTCAAGGGGCGAAAAAGTGCCATGCCCCGGGAGTCACTCACATAAGTTCGAAACCACAAATGATGATCTGGGGGGACGAAAAATTCATATTATAACCGGGGCGCTACTTACCCTAGCTACGCCACTGCTTATTCAGAATTGTATATCCAATAAATCCACATCACCTCGTGCCCTCAAAAACTACCTGACATCAGAAAATGATTGGTGAAATAGATTGTGAATATTATAGTAAAAAATAATAATAATAACAAATAAAATAATAAAGAATAATAATAGTCGTAAAAAATAAAAACAATAAACATAAACATGAAGATCAAATTTGCATTCGTTAACGATAAATAAAAGAAAATTCAATTAAAAATTATTATTTTTTTTAAAAAATCAATTCCCGGAGTGAAACCTGGGAATTATGATGACTCCAATTCCATTAAAATTGGAAACACCGTTGCTATAGATAGAAGGGAAAAAAATTCTTCCAGTGTTATGCTCTCTAGAGACTTTCTGTCATTAGGGTTTGCCGTATCGAGCCTAACAGGTAATTTTTCAAACCATATGAGTTTAATTGACTCCACGTATGAATCATATTTAAGCAAAGGAAAAGTTTCAGTATTCCAAAAATTATCAGCAAATTTTTCTTATCAAATTGGGTGAAACAATAAAAAGAAGGATTTTTATATAAAATCTTATATTATTAAATAATTACTATTTATATAGGATCTATATGAAAACAGTATTTTAGTAAATGCACTTCGTTTTTGACTAATTTTTGTGTCCATGCGTCAACATTCAAAATGGATTCATCATAAAACTGAAATCAAAATGACTGCATGTTTCCAATAAAAGATCACTAAAATGACGTATCCATTCCAGGGTTAAGTCAAAATGTTTTTTTAAAACTATTTTTGCTTATAAATCTTTTCGTGACATCAATACCACAGTAATACCCAGTAATTGTACATTACAGTGTGATATCTTACAACATTTGTATAATAACAAATTATATTGTGCAATATCATGTAGCATGTTTCACTACCTGGATATTTATGGCCATGCGGCCCCGCTCAGGATCGCAGCTCGCTATTTAAGATTCGTTATTCTAGAGAAGAGGTTCCGAAGCTTTTTTTTCACCTGTTACCTCTAATTATTACTGTTATTTTTTAGTATCCTTACTGTATAACCCCAAACAGGGCCGGCCCGAGGGGATCTGACAGCCCTTCTAAAACTAGTCAGCCCCGCGCGGCTGACTAGTTTTACAAAATGATAACTGATTGCATTATATCTTTATCGAAATAAAAATTTGTCGTCTAGTTTTACCTTCCAGGATAGCAATATTTACTTAACCTGTCTAGACTAATTTTTTAAAATTGCCTTGATTTGAATGTATTAGACGTCTCATTAATCTCAAAAGATATATGTTCTAAGGCAAGAAAGATTTTCTACAAGTTATGCTTTTGAGAAAGGTATTAAATATTTTATTATTTAAACACAGAGTTCCTAGAATTCTAATTTCACTGTTACCCAGAAGTCGAACACATTCTTATTTTATTTTTGAAATCAGATTGTAAATAAAGTTCAACCGAAAGTTCAAACGGCTTCTTGAAAAAACATTCTGTTGAGTGAATTTAAAATCGACTTCTCTGCACCAGTATTTCGTGAGTAGGCTTTCAAACTTACACAACTTTCACTTTTCACACGAAATTGGGAAAACAAAATTGCAACTATTTTTTCACTATCGTCCTTTATGTTTTGTGTTTTTCGCCATTGTCAACATTACTTACGCGGACTCTGAGAGTCCGCGTATCCCCGCATGTCGGGAATATCTGTTCTAGAATAGTTTTTGAAAATTCAGGATCAGCGAATATTTCTAGATCAGCGGTTCCCAACCTATGGTCCGCGGCCTACTTGTGGGCCTCGGATAGCTTATTAGTGGGCCGCGAAACACTAGATATGAGTCAAAACCAAGGGAGCTTCAATAGTCTTCACTCGTTTTTCGCATTATGAAACAATATATTTTTATTCCTTTTACAGTAATCTTTACCAATTACTGACATATACGGGAATATAATAGATATTTAAATATATGTTTTTTTTTTTTTTTTTACTTGTATATTTAGTTAGTGGACCTCAAAATATTTTTTACACAGCAGGTGGTCCGTATAACCAAAAAGGTTGGGAGAGAACCGCTGTTCTAGATTCTTGCATTCCTAAACCAGTTCCCATGAATCTACCATACCTCATATTCCTATTTAAACCTTCCCACCGCATTTGACTTTAACATCGTCTTTTCAATGAAACTGAATGATTTACAGATGTTTGGACAGCGGAATTGTGGACTTTGCAAATACAACTGGAAACAGTTTAAGTCACCTGCGTTTTGAAGAATAAAAGAAAGGGATTCCAAGAGACGCCAGACGAATTCGGAAGATTCAACAGAGTAATCGTCAACAGCTTTCAGGTCTTCAAAACAACCATAAAGTGCAATACCAATTGTTTGTGTACTTCCTGCCCTCGTGTTCCTTTTTGTGTTGATTGTATTTCTGTCTAGCAGTGAGGTGTCTCTGTAGTTTCATGTCACAGCAGGCACTGACGTAGGTATGGTAGGTTTCATGCTATGATAGGACTGTTTTACTTCCAGAGATTCTACCTATTTGGAGGGGGGGGGGGCGGGGCTGTTTACCTCACAAAGCTAATAAAAGAAAATGATATATCATCATTTTTTCTTTTTTTATTCATTATCTATTTGCTTTTGTTATTCTCTTGATAGGCTAACAGAAACGTCAGAGAACTGTTTCTATAGGGTATTTTAGAAGAATACGAAATCATTAAATAGCTGTTTTGTTTTGTAATTTATTAATCAGTGCTATACTTTCTAAGAAGTCATAATCACGCAATCCATAACTCATACTACAGCTATGCGTTGTGTGATTAGGCACTACCCAAAAGGGTTCGTACTTACTATGTAAAACTGTTAACATATGTATTATTGATAAATGAGTTTTGACTTTTTTATTCACATGCAAAGCAATATTGCTGTAATGCACTATCACTATTCATATTTATTTAAAATTTGGTTCTCAGTTTGAATTTTAGCGATTACAGGACAAAAAAAATAAATATTGCGTTTCACATAGCAGAACAATAGAGTTCCATAACACTATAATTCTTGCATGACAAAAAAATGAATGGTGCGTTTAACATAGCAGAACACTAGAGTTCCATAACACTAGAATTCTTGTCTTTAAGGTACTTCTGTGCATGAAGTTGCATATCATGGAAAAATTATTAATGCCGACTTCTATGGCTATGCCTTTAGGAGCATGCTGATTTCATACGTAATATGATACGTTTGTTTGAACTCTATTGTTACTGTTTAGATTGAAAAATGTCAGGATGTATAAAAAATAAAGCGCCTAATATAAATATAGTAACCTATTGATCCTTATCCCGAAAAATATATCAGAAGCATAGAAAAAATAGAAGAAATTTAATTTTCTTTAGGCTGAATGCAATTTTCTGAGAAATTTTCTAGTAATCGATTCACAAGTTAATAGCAATTGAAGTAAGCAGGTTCAAAATCAATCTCGTACTAACAACAATGAAAGAGAGAAAAAATAAATTTTATTGTTATTAGCCAACAGTCTCAACGTAATGTGTGAAATAAAATCGCATTAATGTTAGATTTTAAAGAAGATACGCAGAGAGCAAAGTACATGTTCAGTGTAAGGTCAAGAAATCAAATGGTTTTAGATAAATCACTAACTAATGTAGCTTCCACAGTGAATGGATAAAGACTTGTCTTTATATTTTTTTAACATGATTTTAATGCAACTTTAAAGCAGTTTCATTCAAAATAACCTGAGATTTTTTTTTTTTCCGTAATCATTATTGCGGATACTTATTCAACGATAATCCTTCGGTTAAGGTTGATTTTCTCACTATTTTAACCATGACCGGAATGTTAAAATTGGTAAATATAAAATAAAAAATATCCCCATAAATGAATAAATGAAAGGAAATATTATTGGAGCATCTCGTGTCCAACAAATTGGGTCCGAGAAAGCTAGCTAATTTTGTAACTATTTTTTTTTTTGTCTTTCTCCTATACTTCGGGATACTTTTAGGTGCGTATAAATTTTTTGCCACCCAATCTCCGCCATTGATTTTTCTAACAAGTATTTATCTCTTATTGTGTCGAAAAAAAGCTATACACCTTAAAATCTATCAACCAGAAAAAGGATTTCGACACTCCATGACACTAAACGGGTGTGTCATCGAAGGTTAATGTATTTGACTCGATTAAATAATAAAATTTCATTAAACGAAAATATCCCTTATTTAATTTCTAACCTCAAGTACGAGTAAAATTCTGCCTGTCCGACCGAGCCTTTTGGCATAAGGTCTTACCTGAACCAACTAGGTTCAGGTTTTTCTCAGAACGTTTGGTCTTTCTTCTGGCACAGAGCTTTTATCACGGATCTTATTTTTGAAGCTTCTTTTGGCTGAAAAATAAACTTTTTAAATATAATCAGTCCCCAATTTTGAAACATTTTCGATTTCATAACAACAACTCTTTAAATTAAAATGGTGAACCAAACTTGGTCCATTTTAATTTAACTCTCTTTTATATACTCTAACTGTTGGGAAGTAGTGAAAAGAAATCACTGTAATTTGTGGTTTAAGTAGTGTTATCATAATTTTGTAGTTGAAATTCGGACACACAGGAGGGAGAGTTAAAGAGTCTTGGAGGGGGGGGGGAGCAAAGTATAGTATAAAATTCTAAATGCTGCCTACGACCCTCTTTCATAACACTAGCACAGCGTTTGAGGAAAATTTAAGACCTCTGAATCTGAACGCAAAGAATATACAATTTTTTAATAATGTTTGGTATATGGCATGAAATGCAGAATTAAAACAAAACAGCAAAAACTTTTAATTTTCAGTTTTAACTGAGCCCTGGGTAAGGGGAGGGGATCATCAACTTTCTCATCAGCAATGGATGTAAACAATTTAAACAATGAATTTTCTTTCAGTTGCAGAATGACGTCAGCTGCTTTAAATGCTTCAGATTTTCTCTATTACAGCCAAATTTCTATCTCGCCGCATTCACTGGCGGAAATCCAGACATTTTGAAGATCCAGACACAAAACCGAGCATGAGCTTGAAATCCGGACGTATGGTAACCCCGGGTTTAAGAGAGAACGCATAAAAAAATGCAGGGATTTTAATCTCTGTATAAACTAAATTCATTTTACAAACTTTCTAATTAAAATATTCAGCTTTTTTCCCTGAAGTATTGAAATCTCTCCCAGATCTGAAGAGTCCGACTTTTCACGAGTTGGCTGATTCACGCAGATCTCTGCTATGAACAATATATGGATGTGCTAATATAATATGTTGCGGTTGTATGGAGAATGACAAAGAGATATTTTCATGACATTCATTTACAAAACATGTTCCTTCAGTAAAAAATGTTTATACATCGTTGACTTCCCACAATGATACAGGATTCTTCCACATTTTCTGAAGATAATTTACTTTCGTTATTCCTACTTTTTATAATCTCCGCAAAAATTTATTTCTCTATTCTCGTTATTGCCAAGCGTCATTCGTCATCATCACTTAGTGATCAAGTCACGAAACTTACTGGAAAAATATCAATTGCCGATAGCTGTTTCTCAATATAAATTGTGTCAGTTACTTCTTTAGATTTATTACTTTTTATGTATAAAATCATTTATCTCGTAACATCACTCTCACATTCCAAGACATGGTGATTGAAAGCGTTTTTTTCGAAGCTTTGGCCAGGTCTGTACTTTAACTGGCTATATTCAAGTTTTCTAGTATTGCTTGTCTCTAGTACAATGCCTGCTGTTTTAAATCCGGACAAAGATTTTTTAAAAAATTAAATCCTATTTGATCGTTCCCTAATCAAAGTATTTTGAATTAAAATATTCCTACCAGAATTAAACCAATTTGATTTTTCTGTACCGCTTTCTTAGTCGATGTAATCAAACAATGTGAAGATAAATTTGAAAAAAATATGAATAAATTTGCCATTCGACTTGGAACTTTTACGCGATTCATTTAGGAACAATAATAATCAGAATATCTCATGCCATTTATCCTCTCAATCCTGGTCCGAAGGATGGCAATTTTTCCCTTTAACTTTACGTGAAGATATGATTAAGTCACTTTCTCAAACTTTCAAAATTTGAATCAAACTACCCATCTAAGTTTCAATCACAACCGCCTGCCAATGAGTTTTGCTTACTTTTCCCCTTCTAATACATTCTGAAATTTAAACATATTATTCTAAATGCCCTTTTCTGTAACTCATATATATTTATTTATTTTTAAGGGAAACATTTTGTTTTCATATCAGCAAAACTTCTTCTCCTATTTTTATTTTAATATTTATTTTTAATACTGCAAAAGTATTGCAATCGCCATAAAAAAATATAAAAAAACTTGAAATTTTATGGAACTCCACGTATCACACCTCTATGGACGAGTTTTCTGCTTTGTTTGTTTACATTTAGGTGCCCGTACTACCTAATTCCGGTGTAATGATAAGTCAATGGAATCTTCAAAGCGGAAGTTCAACATACAAACGGATAAAGTCAAGGTTTTTAATGTAAGTAAACAAACCAGAAAACTCGTCCATAAATTCGTAAAAAAAATTAGGGGGGAATCATATTTGTCTGTCTACATGTAGGTAAATGCGATAAATATGCAGCTGGAACATCTAAATTATAAATCTGTATGAAATTTTAGAACAAATTCGTTCACATGACGATTTGCTTTACCTAATCACAAACGCAATTTTTTTTTACGCGCTATGAAACTAAACAAAAATGCAATGTGTGAAAAGATTATATTATCATGCACATTGCTGTTTCGGATGAATGAAAACATTGAATGCATTTCATTTTTGTATGAATTAATCATTGCATTTCATTTTTGTATGAATTAATCATTGCATTTCATTATCTCCCAGCGACCCACATCCAAGAAAATTTATATACGTTTTTATTTATGGTATTTAGTCACAATTGCGCGTTGACATTCTCTCGAGGAATATATTACAAACTTTTTTTACTATAAAGTTATCGTGTCTAATGAGAAGGAAAAGACCGTTCCAACATTTGAACAACCGTTGTTCGAGCAACATTTTTGTTTTACCTTTCTGTTAAATTTTGCTATTTTTTTGTTTATTTGAATGTACTGAAATTTTTCTATATACCTTTCAGATTATTAATGAAAATACTTAACACTGATTTTCAAGCAATTTTTATTATAAATGCTTTGTTACAAAAATAAACTGTAAAAGTTGTAAATGGGTAATTCTATTCGAAAAAAAATTTTTTTTTTGCTGGATTTTAAGATTATTTTATATATTTCCACCCAGGTTTTCAATAAATTGATTAATATTGCAGAAAAGTGAGTTTGTTAGTGAAATATAAGGGAAAAAATATCAAGTGTAAAATATCCCCACCTAAGAGGTAACTTATCACTAAAATTTCGAAAAATCATAATTAATTATTAAATCACCGTCTAATCCAATTTTGCTGCAAAGTTTCTCTAATAGTCCCTCAATGAGGAAAAAATGAGAAAAGCCTTTCTTTTAGAGAAATACATGTAAATAATCTCAAAATTCTATCAGAAGTCATGAAAATTGGTGCAAAGTTTTACGGTACCCAACCCACCGGCATTCAACACACCAGTAAGGCTCGTGGATAAGTTTAATATCATTTTGATACTTTCTTGATGAATCAATATATTTTTTGAGCAAGCAGTGCTTAAATAATACCGGCTTGCTATAATGACGCGGAATGCTTTCAGATTCTTTGAAGATAATGCACTTTCGTTATTCCTGCTTTCCATAATCTTTCATAAAATTTATATCGCTATTTTCGTTGTTGTCAAGTTGCATTCATCATCATCGCTTAGTGATCAAGTCACGAAACATGCTGGAAAAATATCAGTTGCTGACCGCTCTCCATACATATTGCGTGAGCTCTTCCGCAGATTTATTGCTTTTTATGTATAAAACCATTTATCACGTATCATCACACTCGCATTCCAAAGACGCGGTGGGTAAAAAGTGTCCTTTCTGAAGCTTTAGCAAGAATTCGTTTTCGAATTCCGTTTTTATTTTATTTTTTTCGTCCATTTATTGACTCATCTGATAAATATTAATATCGTTCTACTTCAAAACTAATGATTGGCGTAATGAAGCTTTTCTTGGGTTAACCCTTCTGAAAACCACGTGCAACAAGGTTCAGAGTGGTCATCACTTCTTTTAGCGATCAGTCTAAATTATGGTTGGACGGACGGCATGTTAAAGGATCACGTGATCCGAATGAAAATAGTCATTATTCCGCATGACAGATTGGCAACAGACGTGAGAAAGAAGAGGAATTCTTTCTACGACGATGCTCTATTATTTATAATGAATGTCCTACAAATGAGAACCATTTGGGAGAGGTGTTTTGTATTTATTTTTTGCCTGCTAATCTCTCTGTCTTGTTGATTATGATGAATATTTTAAATATCGTGCTCTTTCTTGTTCAGCTTATCTATTGTTTTACGCAGGTTTACTTTGAAACTTGGAATTCTATTTAGTGTGTGAGAAATATGCTTCTATTGTTATGACAATGCGGTGGAAGACTCAAATCAACGAACAGCAATTTATTCGCGGCATGCATGTAGCAAACGAAAACGAAGTGATAGATGACAGATTTGAAAAAAGTTAAATAAATGCAGGAAGATTTTCAAACTGCTTTGGAACTTCGTTAATTCGAAGCTGAAAGGATCAGAATAAAAATTCAGTTTATTGAAAAAAATAATAGAATTTAAAAAAATCGTTCTAAAAATGAATACGGCAAGAGAAAACGACTATTTCTAAGTTAAAAATAGCAGTTAAGACTTAATTTTAATATGTAAAATGTTTAGTAAATAGTGCATATTTAATAAATATATAGTAAGCGATATTAATGAGAAAAGCGACGATAATGCTTATTAAATTTTTTAATATAATTTCATAATTTAAAAATAATTATTACGATAAATAAGTACGTACATTTAATAAACAAACAATACACAGCATATTGATTTTATTATTGTGCAAATTTAAAACAATAATAATAATAATTTAATAAAACATCAAAATAAACGATTCAATTCATATCTTACGTGTTCAAAGCTTTTTAAAAAAGGGAATTTTTTTATTACTTTTTTTATTTAATACATTGTATAGTATTGAAGTCCTAGAGTGAATTAAGAATCTTAAAAATTGCTCACTAACGAAAAAAACTGAAATTTAATGAAAAAAGTAAAAAACAAAATTTTGCAATACTTAGCTTTGAGTTCGAAATAACCAAAATAAATTCGAATTATAGACAATATTCTAGCATTAAGTTAATAGGAAATTCGAGGAACAAAAGAAAAAAATTGGATTACTAACAAATTCGAATAATACTTTCGAATTTCCTGCGAGTTCCGCTGTACTTCCATTGTTATGACAACTTAACATCTAACAACAATTTATTCAAAGCAGGAATGTAACAAATAAAAACAAGAAAATGATATATGACGTCTTTAAAAAGTAATTTAATAAATACAGGAGTCTTTTTAAAATACTCTTCTTTTATTTTTCTTAAAAAGTAATAGTTTAATATATCTAGTTCATATTTTTTAACATAGACCATTAATCTGAAATATTTTAATAACATCACAAAACACACTAAAGCATCATTTATCTGCTTATTAAAAATTGGGATAGCAACCAATTTTTCACCTCTGGCACTTCTTTTATGACAAACTCTTCTGTAGGTCTTGTTTATTGCAAAAATTCCAAAAAGATAGATAAAACATGTGATTAAAGTGTCATTATAGCATTAGGTTTCTGATGATCTTCTGCAGTTATTGCAAATAATAAAATAAAATACAACTAATATAAATGGAGGGGGAAATATCATTAAAGAAACTGCTCGATGTATAATGGCTTATTCTGTTTTGTAAGAAAAAAATGTGAACTCAAGAACTTAACGACATAAAAATGTACTTCAATTTTTAACGATGAGAAAAAGAGACAGACTTGTTTTTAAAATTTTAACAGAAATCCTATCACTGTATGGTGCATTTTTCCAATCAATTGACAATGAATATTCCGAGATGTTAAAACAGTATCAGATCAAACCAATATTATAAGTAGATTCTGCTAATTATGTAGAATCTGGCTGAAGCAGTATTTGTTTCCAAGCAGTGGCGAATACAGGGAAGATGGAGGGGGGCTATCAGTTTGCAGCCCCCCAGACCTAAGCCAAAAATCTTGATTTTATTTAAAATGACTACAACCGTTTGTTCTTTTTTTAAAAAAAAAATAATGAAAACGTGACAACATTGCTTTCTGGCTTTACAGGCTCGAAAAATTTCCTACTTTTTTAGTCATTCCAGTTGTACTTATAGCGTTGACGCGGTCGAAGACATTTTTTGGATAGTTACTTCATTGCATTTTTTTTATTAAATTCGGAAGTGTAGTAGAGTTTTTTTTATTATTCTTATTGTCAGATGAGTAAAGTCTGTGCAGTTAAAGTGTTTTGGTTAACATAAGCCATGAGGTTTGAGATTCGTCACGACGATACAAAATTTTTATGCCCTCCGCCCCCCCCCCCCGACCCAACTCCTGAATTCGCCACTGTTTCCAAGTGAAGGAACAAATGGCAATAGCGGATGAAATATTGTGTCACTGTGTCAGCCATTTGTGACAATTTCTGTTTTTTTCAGTAAGTTGGTTAACATCCGGTATTCAAAACTGGCTGCTTTACTTTTATATTTACTTCCAGGGACTTTGGTGTCTTTCAGGTCCATTTGCTATAATGCAATTTTACTGGGCGGGCCGGGGGCTACCAATCAATAATTTTTTGAATTTCAACCGCTTTCATGCCATGCACCACATGTGTTTGGAATTATCGTATTTAAAAAATTATATTATAAAATTGAATTATTCATAGACATAATTCGATAGAAAAATTTCGTGGTGTCCATGAACATCTTATGTAATAGACTCCGAATTGAATCTGACAGCATATTTTCACAAAAAAAGAAGTCATCCAATTAGATAGCAAAGACAAGAAAACAGTCAAGTTATTTAAGAAATGACAAGAAAATAACTTCTGCGTTATTTTATGTATTTGTCAGTTTTTAAGAGTGTTGTTTTTTTATTTATTTGATTTTTCTCTTATTTTTAAGTTTGCCTAATCGTTTTTTTAATATTTTCATCTTATTTTTTTCCATGTCTTCCATTCCACTTCACTGTTATTGCTTTGTTATTTATTGTTTCACCATACGCAACAGGTTACCAATCACTCGCATAGTTTTTTTTTTTTCTTAACTTAACTGCAAGCTGTTGCTGATGATGTAAAAGTGATGTAAAACTAAGTTTGAATGGACAAAAATATGTATATAAAGAAAGCCACCATATTTTTTAATATATCAAAAAAACAGATAAAGGGTTAAAAAATATTTTCAGTGGGAAAATTGTTCATTTTTTATTGTTATTTTATCAGCAGTAAAAGAATCTTCTTGCGCTATGATATGAAATTGGATAAAGCTTGCGAAGGAATCAGAAGAATGGAGACATTTAATTTCTCTAAAAATTCTTACATGTAAACAAACATAATAAAAGAGCAAAAGCTTTCTACCGTCAATTTTCTCGCATAATTACTGATCGTTTCAAAATTCCAAGACTAGCACTTTTCGACGATTTTACTCCGGAAAGAGGTGACAGGCATTGAGTAAGAAGATCGCCTTTCCGGAGTTTTTTTTTCTCAGGTCACGTTAAGTAAAATGTAAATATCTCCTCCTCCATTTCTCACTTCACCCCTGTTTCGGCGAAATCATCTCCGCTTGGATCATGCGCATAAGCGCGGAGGATTTCGGAATCCGCGAATCATCTATACACAATATAGAGCGTTTTGTGTTTAACTTCATATTGTGATGAAGAGAATCTAGTATGCAATATGGATCTCTTCTCTTTGACTAAATAGGTCCAAAATTTGATGCACATCTACGGATCTGACGATAAAACTTTCATGCTTCTAACCAAATTTTATGCATCTAACTTGTGTTTTTGAGTTACTGTGTCTACATGCACAAGGGCAGAATGACAGACAATCTTCTGTTTGATGAATTTGCTCCAGATTTTGATACAGATCTACAATTTTAGTGTAAGTACTACACACCAAATTTTCTGCGTATATTCATTCCATTATTATTATTATTATTATTTTATTATTATTATTATTATTGAGTGATCGTCCTGACAGAGACATAGACAGTCAAATCAGATTCCAAAAATGGTTCCTTCTTACTCGAGGAGGTCTAGAACATAAAAACTCATAAAAATCTCGAGGTTAAATTCTTTGACGATAACAATTTTTTTCTCTTTTTAATTTTCGTATACGAAAAAATAAAAATGATTATTCTTTTTCGATAGATATAAGACATTAAAGATTTCAGTATGATGATGTTGGATTTCAGACAGCTGGTGCATTCTTTTGTAAGATTTGTTTTTTTATAATTCTTGTTCATTGATAAATGAGCTGATCTTTCTCACATTTTATTTTTATCTCTTTTAGGAATAATTTTGTAAAAGATGCTTTTTGTTTATCATACAAAACAGCAATTTAGAATTAAATTCTTCAGAGATTATTTCGTCAGTATAAGCATGATTTTTTCAAATTAAATGTCTAGGATAACATCAAGAAAAATAAATATCATTTGAATATAGTCGAAAATTATACCCACAATCTACATATTTGGAACCATAGACACAAAAAATTTCGTAATTCATGACAGCGAAAATTTCGATGTGTGAGGGTTTTTTTTTTTTTTCTTTCTTTTTAGTCCTTGCTCCATAAAACACTAAACTCAACTTAATTCAGCGTTGTCTTTATAATTTCTTTGTCAATCAAGTTCAGTTTTAACGAGTGTTTAAACTTGCTTCAAAAATGATTTTAATTTATTCATTTCTCAATGAATTCTATTTAAGTCACTTGATAGTCACATGACAGACGTCAGTGAGCGTGACATTCCTCATCTACAGGGCCGGATCATTGGTGTAGCGAGGGAAAATGGCGCCCGAGGCATAATATAATTTTTTTCGCCTCTCCCAGTCATGATCAGAGGATCTGGTTGTGTGAACGGAACCGGGGCATGGTAATTTTTTGCCCCTGACCATATTTCACTTTTAAGAAAATGATATAAACGCAATAACATTTTTTCTACAAGGCCAGTGGGTAAGTGTCATTCAGGAAAAACGATTTTTAATTTTCTTTGCCATATCGTCATCAGTGGCTTAGCAAGCATAAATGGCGCCTGGAACATGGTATTACTTTAACGTCCCCTCATCATATTTTGTCTTAAAGAATGGTATAAATTTAGTAATGTTTTGGCTCTGTGGCGCCCCCTAAAACTGGCGCCCGGGGCATCTATACCCCCCCTTACACCCCGGTTGCTACGCCACTGGATTTGATTATCAAAAATAAAATAGGCAACTACCAAGGGCCCCATAACTTTGAGGGACATCGAGAGTTTTTGGCGGTATTTCCAGGGTAATTTTAATTTCGTCCGTCCTTTCATTTGATATGCAAGAGCCTTTTACTCGAACTCATTCAAATTAAAATCAGGTGCAGTCTAAATTTCCGAATACTATCCTTAGGATTTTCTTTTAATTATTATTTTTCATATTTTTTATTTTGCTTGTAGATTAGCGAGGTCTCTTTTTTCGGAGTTGGTTGAATAACTCACAAATAAGTATTGACAAACTTTGCATTAGAATATTTAGACTATATTAAAATAATTTTGCAATTTTCTTTTACCATTTTGTTTAAAATTACTTCTAATTTTAAGCTTAATTTTTTTATATGACAGTTACTGAAATTAGCTCTTTTGAAGGTGAGCCACAATGAAATGTTCTTGCAACTTCAGTTGTCGTAACATTTGTTACTTAAAAACAGATTATATAGCCACCCAAATAGCCATTAAATTACCAGCAATAACAAATATCTGGTTTTGGAAATTAGTGGGAGGGAAAGGGGAATCCGAACCTTGCATTGCCTAAGGGAGTTCCTAAGGGCCTCTGGAGGAGTTAACTTCGCACTGGTCTATCAGGCATTTTGCTGTCAGCAGCAAATTCAAAATGCATAATGGATTCGCAAATTAAATTGGCGCGGAGCGCATTGGAGACGCATCACACAAGTAAGAATCGACTCCATTGTTTTCCGCATGCTTTTGGTAAACTTTTGACTTCAAGCTATTGCCTGCAGAGAGCCACTGCCAATTTTTTTTTACTTTACAATTGAGCGTAAAATGTAAAATGACTTCCAGAAACAATGAATACTCTAAAGGATGTCAATTTTTGAACAATAATTTTGATTATGTGGTCTTATCTTGTGCACCTTGTATGTTTCAAGACATTGTATTTTTCTATAGTTTTTACTACTGAATTGAATCAGTGCATTTCTTTCACATAATTTCACCCTACAATTTATTTCATTTGCAGAGTAAAAGGCATAAAAAGAACAAGGAGAGATCTGGGAGAATAATGAAAGCTGGAAATATTCTGAATTTTGACCAAAACTAAAGGAAGTTTTCAGGGGCGGGATCAGAATGAGTTGGAAAATCGGCTCCTCAATAGTAACTAACATGTCCATTCCTGCCGCAGTAGTAACTAACTACTGCTTCAGGAATAGACATGTTTGTCTAAAACCAATGACAACTCATGATGACAGTACGTATAAATCAGCAGCGACCGCATCCCTCGTGTATGACACAGTGCGTGACGAGGCTTAGGAGTCCAGTCAACGAAGGCCAAAAATCGCTGATTAGGAAAAATAAATGGTGTAGTTGTGAAATGTGGCACAATTGTTGGTATTAGTGCCCTAAACGACATATTAAAAGTCCCCGCTGGTGGGGGAGTGTGCGGGGGGTACAGGGGAGGTCAAAGGGGGATTTCTCAGTTTTTCTTAAATATCTTGAAAATTACGGATTCTAGTGAAAATCACTCAATAACAAAAGTAAACGACATTAAATTTCTTACAAAAATAGTCCTACATTTTTTTGTAGCATTAATAGTTCAGAAGATATGGAAAGAGCTCTATAAATTTAATTGGCTTTGGTCTGAAATATAGAGTTTCATTACACATAATATCGTATACTAGTGTTTAAAACTAAATTCTGTTGAAATATATTAAATAATTTAAAATACACGGATCATTGCCATTACTGTTTATCTAGGCATAATGATGCACATAATAGATTTTTCCGAGCTCGTAAGATGACTATATTTAGCCAAAGTCTTTGTAAGATATTATTCGTTGTTTTTAAAAAAAATATTATTAAATACAGATGATTAATGTATTGAAGGGATTTTTTACATTATTTTAAGGTAATTAAGGCTCAACATAATTATTTTTTTGGGTTGCCCTATACTAGGAATAAGTTCAAGTGAAGATCGTTAGTGTTACGCAGCTTGCATTTAATACTTCCAGTGAGACACAAATGATGAGCGCACTGAATAATAAACCAGTGTCATAAAAATAATAATATTGTTGGAATTATTACTAGTCAATCACAATTCAAATTAACAGGGCGGGAAAAGCTGCACGATGAATATTCATCCCAGTTTCGTCCTAAATATGATCATAATGTCTAAGTTATTTGTATATATTTGGTTAGATTTTATGCACCAGTGAGTGAAATTGATATATATATAACATTAAAATTCGAAGTGTATGTATGTATGTGACGCTAAAGCACAGGGCCGTCCCGAGGGGGTTTCAAATGGTGCGAATGCACAAGGCCTCGTGTTTCTGAAGGCACCGCGCCGGTGATAGATTTTGCAAAGGGAAAATAAAATTACATTGATTTATCTAAAGAAATCGCAATTTTCCATCAAGTTTTGCCTTCTATGATACAATATTTATTTAAAAATAATTTATTTGAGTTGTATCTAAATTTTGCTTATGTTCTAAAATTATATTGATTTTACCAATTACCGTCGTATCTGCACAAAGATCTTTATGAAGATTTAAAATAATAGAAAACTACTTGAGATCTAGCATTAGTGAAAAATAATTGATTTGCGTAGCCATTTTAATTATCGAATCCGTATTAACTAAAAAATATTTAATCATGATATTATCAATGAATTTGTTATATAACAGACGCAACAAAAATAAGACAAAGATAACAAAAATAAGAAAACGCAACAAAAATAAGACAAAGATAACAAAAATAAGAAAACGCAACAAAAATAAGACAAAGACAACAAAAATAAGAAAACGCAACAAAAATAACAAAACGCAACAAAAATAACAAATTATAAACTTATTCTAGTAAGTCGCATACTAAATGAAATTTTTCCCAAGGCTCCGCAAGTCAACTTTGCGCCAGGTCCTACTTTTGATGGGGCCAGCTCTGCTAAAACAATTATTAACCGCTGAACGGAGAAGCGCGCGAAAGTACCAAAAGATGGGGAATAATCCAAGGAATCCATTTTGACTATTTAAATTCCGAAATTACCATTATTTAAAAGGATATTAATTCAAAACGCCAAAATGAATGAAAGCTTGCCAACAATACATTTTTTTATTTTTGCAAGCGTCATCTACAGTGTTAAAATTCGACGTGTATATATGTGTGTATGAATGCATGTATGTGACACTAAAACAATTATTAACCGCTGAACAGAAAAGCGCGCCGAAAGTACAAAAAGATGGGAAGTAATCCAAGAAATCCATTTTGACCATTTAAAATCCGAAATTACCATTAGTTAAAAAGATATTAATTAAAAACGCCAAACCGAAATTATAGTTCAGGCAATGGACAAGATTTTTTCATAAATTGAGAGTAATAATTGACTGTCAGTTTACCCTTTCTAAACTAAAAGATGCAATTGTTGATTTTGACACCTAGCCTGATAAAAAAAACTATTGAGAATAAGCTTGCCGAGCGGTACGGTGATAGACTTGTGATTACTAACAAAGTGAAAGGACCCACAATTTTCTGCTTTCGTGATGCAAGCTATGATGTTTTAAGTAAATCAAGGTACGCAAATAGAAGATCTGATCCTCAAAAAGGAAGGTTAAAAGTGGTGCAGAAAGCAGCGGATATCATAAAGATATACGTTCAAGATATATGTTCGACAATATGTGTGATAGATAATTATCTTCCCACTACTAAATTATTCTCTAATGCCAACAGTAGCGTGCCAAGTCATTGGTTTTTCTAATGGAAGAAATCGTCTTGGAAAAATAGAAAGGGCTCGGTAGAGACTTTTCTATTTGACAACTGCCATCTGTCATGCCGTCATGTCTAAAATCAGACAAAAAATAATTCCGGAATCGGGCAGAACATTCAGTTCACCAGAACCATTCGATTTTTATATTTTTGTATTTTTTTTTTTTTTTTTTTTTTTTTTTTTTTGCGATTTTTAAAAATAAGTCGATTTCGTCGCGTTTTTGCGGACGTAATGTTTGAAATGCTCTTTTAACCTTATTTATTTAGGAGAGGATGCTGGGCATGTGTCACGTAACTTCACTTCTTCTCTCCGCCAGAGAATGACTCAATGTTCGAGATAGCCCGTGCAACGCCGGTCCACCCAGCTATCCTTCCCTCCGTACTAAGTCAGACAAAAAATAATTACGGAATCGGATAGACCGTTCATTTCGCCAGGACACGGTATTATTTTTTTTACAAAATAACTATTTTTTGTATTTTTTTTTTAAATAAGTCGATTTCGACGCGTTTTCGCGGACGGGATGTTTGAACCGCTTTTTTCTCCTGATTTATTTAGGAGAATGTTGGGCATGTGTCAAGTGACTTCACTTCTTCTCTCTGGCAGAGAATGACGCATTATTCGAGATAGCCGGTGAAACTCCGGCCACGCAGCGAGTATATATATATAGAATGATTTCAAACTTTCCTATTCTTAAAAACGCTTCTCAACTTTTTAATTTATACATTTATGATTTCTATTTAAATTCTAGTTTAAGAATAACTGCTACTTTAACTTAAGTCCAGATTCAACCGGCTGTAACGTTCGGGACCAGTGGTGTAGGCGCAAAATAAGCAGTGTCGGGACGCTTTAAAAGCAGTGCCGGAACGCTCTAACATGGATGACAAAAATTGCGCTGTTTTAAGGACATGTTCATAATTTTTCGTATTTATTTCTCTTTTAAAAGAAAAGCAGTGCCGGAACAACGTTCGAGTTCCACTACACCCTTGTTCGGGACTTCCCCGTTTCAAAAATACTATTTAAACTCGCTTCGGAGTTGTAACGTTCTCTTTTTACGCCTTATATGCTTCTTGATAAGACGCGCAGCTTTGTGCGTAAGATTTCCGTCATGGCCATGAAGGAATTTATAATTATTCAACCATTTATATATTTCTAATAATCTCTCTCTCTCTCTCTCTCTGATTTTATCTAAGTATGTCTAAAGTTAAATAGTTCTTCGTTATTCAACACTGCCTCTTCATTTGATATGCCTATACACACCATCTCTTTAAAAATCGTTATGTATATATATTATATATATAATAAACATATAAGGACAAAAATGAATGTCAAATGGAGGACGAAAATTTATCATGGTAGAAATACCTTAAAATATGACTCATCCGTCGGAAAAACTCCCATGAAATTCTAAGTTTGGTAGCTATTTTTTTCTTTCGTATTCTTTACATAGTGGATGTATATTTATAGAGGAAGCTCTTTAATTTCGTGGAGAGCTTGCAATGACATTTAGATGCTCACAAACAAGATTTAAGTCATCCACCTGTGATGCTATCTCTAGTAGTTTGGTCTCTATCAGTTTGAATGATCTCCAAGGCTGTCCTAACAAATATGAACACCCTAGGTCAAAGTAATTTGGTGCCCCTTCAGAAACGTAACTAGGAATTTGAGAGCTTATAGCCCAACGAAAATACCTACCTCATAAAATAACTGAAGAGAAAAATAATCACCTGTTCTCTGATTAATGCATTATATGTTTCCAAATCAGTGTCTTTTCAAAATAAAATTTTGCAAGCCGGCTTTCATAATGAAGATCTATTAGAAGCATAATTTAAGATTTTCTAGCTGATTGTCTCTGTATCAATATTTTTTTAATTATTATTTACGTAACATTACAATATCGATGACTGTCTAGCTATAGGCCCTAATCATATCTTTAATTTTAACATATTTAAAATTGTATTTAAATAATTTTTTGGTTCAAAATTTAAAATAAAATCAATATAATAAATTTTTAGGCGCCTTTGGATCAGGATTGACACTTGACTGCATCCCAAAGCACAATGGGGAAGACGGTCCTGAATCCCAGAGTATAATTGAAATTTAAATTATCTTATTCCCGAATTATATTTGAACAAACGTAGTTGTTGTACATTTATGATATTTATTTACGTAATATTCATATTTTGCACATTACATGAAAGGTTTCTAAAATGTATAACCGGCCCTTATACATTTTTTGAAACAATTAATTTGTCGATTTAAACGTCTGTCTTGTTTTTAAAATAAATACTACACCACTTGGCAGAATACGCTATGAAATACCTTTAGTCTTCACTAAAAAAGTAATCTTTACTGTATATCTACCAATGCCGCTTAGCGATTTCTTTCCTTCTACAACATCAAGTAAAAATATTACAGTTCTTAACCATTTCCTAAGCCTTATCTTAAAATGCGGATTTCCCGAATAAAATCCTGTGTTTAATAAACTCGTACATTACCTCCCACGTCGTAGCAAATCCTTACCGTAATGTCAAGAAAGCTTTAAAATTTTTGAGTAAACGCTACAGACAAATCTCAACCACGAGATGTTTCATCACTTTCCTCAACGCTGTTGTCGGCCATATATCTGTTGTGTAATTTCCAAAACCCTCCTTCGTAAAACATGGCTTAAGCAAAGTTCTGTCCAATGTTCAGATCATGTCAGGTTTCCAAATCCTCGTAAACCCATTTTCTTAAAATCTTTTCCACTGTCAATTTGACATCTCAATCTGTTTCGCGTGCTCTTGAGAAATATGTCGTTATTTATCTATATTTCTGTCAGTGAGGACGTATAGATCATCCAGAAAGTTCAGGACGTTCCAGGACATAGGTTTTATTGGATTTCTGAAACGTTTTCATGTTGCCATTGGAGGCTTCGAGATAAAAGAAAATTACAGGGCACGAGCTTGAAATCGAATGGAAAAGTTTGTACTTCCCCTCTATTTGATCTGATTTATGAGGTACAATGAAGCATTAAATTTAATTCGAAGAACATAAAAAGCTGCTAAGACGTTTTTCAGCTGCTTTTTTTACCTCCTTTAGAAAGATATGTAGGTAAAGATGCTAGAAACTGCAATATCTTTATTTTCATAACCTTCTCAAAATTTTCTAACATGAAGGTAAATGTTACGTTTTGATGATATTTTTTTTAAAGTCTTGAATATCTATATTTTTAAAAGTCTTGGGATTAAAATGTGTGAAATTTCGTTCAACTTTCCGTGTAACATTTTTAAATAGTTGATTCGTCTTATAAAACAATCTATTCTAAAAGAAAAAGAAAATGTTGAATGAACTATGATGCTATATTCCCTTTTTTATTCTTATTTTAGCTTTGTTTTTGTGTCCAACGATAATTTGCCTTTAAAACAATTTGAGCGAATAATATTATTTTTCGTTTAAAAACATTTCACTTTCAAATAATGTGTAAACCTATTTGCCACCTGTTTTCTATCCTTTTACTTAATGTTGCATGAAAACATAGTTTCAAGCTGTTTAAAAACTTTATTACAGCTTTAAATAGTAAATTATATTCAGTTAATAATAAATACGTTGATATGTTTTGCCTTGTATGTGCCATATATCAGCAGGGCGATTAACGAATTTGAACGCTCTGGGATGGGTTAAATTGGAGCCCTTCAATTCTCTTCTATTTATTTCTATATATTTATTCAATACAAAAATATAATGTACTTAATATTGAAATTAACAAAATAAAACGCAAACTCTTTGCATTTTATTTAAAATTTTTATTATTTATCTATTTGACACAAAATATGCATTTTAATATGTTTATGAAAAATTACAAAATCGTTGGCTGTCTAGTTAAAAATAAAAACATGATAAAGGCTTGTAACATATCTAAAATGATTAGAATTTTTTTGGTTCAAAATAAAGTCAAATCGGTATAGTGAGTTTTTAGGCGCTTTGGATCCACGGCGCCCCTGGACTACAGCCCAATTAGCCCATTGGATAAAAAAGCCCCGATTCTAAGGTCACTGACATCAACTATGAACATTCAGTGTCCTGTTATTGCTTTAACGCTCTTCCCTCGGACTATAAGAGAAGTCGGACTGGTGCAGTGGCGGATTACTGAAAGCCTACTGTATTTCCGATTGTTCAACTAAAAACACTGAAACACAAACAAAACTAACACATTCCGTTCTGGGCAATGAAAGACAGTTAACAAATGCCCCAAATAGCTTGAAATTTTCATGTCCAGGTTCTTGGAAAATAAAAAAAACATGCCCAAAAATGGGAAATTAAATACTGCATATTTTGTATAATCAAATGAAAGGAAAATATTACACTTCTAATTTGTGAATTATTGTATTAGAATTTGAACACTATTCTATGAATAAAATAATGTTAATAAGCTCTATGTTACTGATAAGACATTTTGCCGTATCCACGCTCAAAGTTTTGATGAGTAAAAGATTTGCTTATCATTTGAAAAATAGGCATCATCTGATTTCAAAAATAAATCTCCCTTTTCGAAGCAACATGAGGGTTATTGGGGACGAATTTTGTAATTCTGGACTCCATGTCAGATGACGAAAGCCATATCTAGTTTTTTTTAGAAATATGGCCCATATTATAAAAATATATATCCTTGTTTATTGAACTAAAACTGTTTTCTTCGCTTTGTAAGGTTATTATACTGTATTTCTCTATTTATGCTGAAGACAATCCCTAGGCATGTTGTTCTAAAGTTATTTTCAGCAAAGTCGTTAGCATTCATCAGAATTTATCTCAAACAGAAAACAGCAAACGAACAGCAATTTCGGTGTTTGGTTGAAATTTTTTTCCCTCGTGCTCCGCTGAATACTAAAACTATGAAATTACTCTTTCAGCTCACGCTTGGAAACCCTCGTCACTCCACTGAGCAAAATGATGATTTTAAACGATCTATTAAATTTTTCTGTTTGTAAAAATGTCTTTGTTAGATTCTTTAGTAGTTATTCGGGAACGTATTTTGCTAAGGTGAAAAATGCTTAGAAGAACAGCAACTTTTTTTCTTTCCCTCTTTAACTCAAAGTAATGAAACTGTTTAATGATATAACGACTTGCAAATTACTATTAAAACTAAATTTAGGGTGAAAATCCTCAGAAAACTATTTATATCATTACCTTCTCATTCGTGTCAGTATTTTTTCTAAACTTTTTTGAATTCATTTTCCATGTTTTGAAATATGTGCGAATTTTTACACGTTACTACTTTTGCCTTGATATCTTTTTTTTAATATTTTGTTTTTCTGTCCGACTCTATAATTGAAATTTTTTTTGTCTAATAAGGGCTTTGGGATCGCAGTCTTCCAGCAGAGCCGGTGCGAAAGAACAAGGCCCCGCGTCCCTGATTGATTTTGCAAAATGAAAATTGACTGCATTGATATGTTTAATGAAACCAAAAGTTTTCGTCGAGTTTTGCCTTTCAGGATTACAATATTTACTTAACCCTGTCAGAACTAATTTTTTAAATACATCGTTCTGATTTGAGTGAACATAGATGTCCAGTCAGTCTCGAAAATGTTAGAAAAAGTTATTTGATTTGTATCTAAACTTTGTTACTTTTCTGAAAATTTTATAGTTCGTACCAATTACCGTCGCATCTGCAAAAAGATCTTTCGTAAGATTGAAAATAATAAAATTTAATTGAGATCTAGCATTAGTCAAGAAGAATTTACTTCCTTAGACGTTTTATCTTCTGAATCCGAACTAACCAAAAATTAAATTCTAATGATATTATCGATGAATTGGCTTTAAAAAATGAAAGAAAAATTGCTCATTGTAACCTTATTCTAGTTTGTCGCATCTAAATTGTATTTTATAAAATTATGAATCGATTATTTTTGTTATTTGAGCTATTGATGGTGTTTTATGCGTTTAAAGTATTAACCCTATAAAAAGTATTTAATAGTTTGTCATTTTCATGCATTTCTTAAGTCCTTACTATATCAAACTGTGCACTGTCATAAGTAGCAAAATGCAATAAATTACTTTGTTGCACGAAATTTGTTTCAAGGCCCAGTAACTTAACTTTGCACCAGGACCGCTTTCGCTCGGCCAGCCCTGAGTTCCAGGTTAGAAACCCGATTCCTCCCCGCTGATGCGACATGATGGTTGGAGGGGAAGGGGATGCCCGTTTTGGTGTCATTATCTTCATCTGACCATGGTTACGAGGTCCACCCGAAAATAATCTTTTGTGGTACTCCAAATGAGCCAGTAAAGTAACTAAACTTAACTTTCTAATGAGAGTATTCAAAAATAATAAAGGAGACATTATATACAGTCGAACTTGGTTAATCCAAATGCTTTTAATTCGAATTCGTCGATAATTAAAATGTTCTTCTCTGGTTCCTTCAATTTTCGATTAACATAATGTTAAAATATCATTTGTAATTCCAATTCATTTTGATTAATTCGAAATCAAAGCTGAAAATTGTAAAAAATTGTTTTCGTTAGTAAAATGCGTTCGTATCTTTTGCCCTCAGTGATTATACGTGAATAATTTTTAAAGCCTTTATTTCACATAACAACTTTACTGCTGGGTACATTAAATTTTTTTTAAAAGTCATAACAATTTCTCACTTTAAAAAACTCTGAACACGTTGGTTTCAAACTGTGTTGTTTGTTTTGAAGTTTTATGCACAATAGTTGCATTTAAAGTGTTGTATATTGTTCGTTTATTAATTATGCATTGTATTTTAAAACAGTTAAATATCAAAAATAAATCTTCACTCTCACTTTTAGATTTAAAGTTGTCGCTTTCATTTGCTGTGCTCATTTTCAGATCCAGTTCTCCTAATTAGAATTTTTGGATAAATCGAATTTGTATTGTGGTCCCATAGGCTTCGAATTGGACAAATTCTGTTGTATTATTATTATCTTTAGTTATCATATTGTAAATTTTTTTTTTTTTTTTCCTTTTCAGGCGCTTTGCTATAAGCGCGTTTACTGTACTGTGCGCACGAATCTGATAACTTAAAAATTACACAACAACGTAAAATATCCGATCAAGTGAGAGCACTAGCGGCGACTGGGTGGCAAAACTGGGAGCAGGGGGGCAAAAAAATTTAGAGACACCTAAAAGTGCCTGCAGAATGAGCGATAGGCAACAAATTTTAAAAAATTAGTTGCAAAATTAGCTAGCTTTCTTCAACACTATTGGGGTTTTTTTTATGTAATTTCTAATTTTAAGCAGCTAAAATGAAATAAAAATTAATTTTACCGCAAAAAGAGTTTGGCGACCACCCCTCCCCTTGTCTTCCCGAATCGTCGTCATTGAGTGAGAAGCACCAAAAAAATTTCCACTATAATGTGAAACAACTCATCAACTGTGGAGCAAACATAAAAGGTCTGATCTAACGGAATTTTTTTAATGAGACTTGCCCTCATCTAATGACCAATATAAAAAACATTACTGTTTTTTTTATCCAAACGTATCGTGTTTCTGGTTTAAAAATTTCATCGGAAGAGGACTAAACACAAAACAGACTACTGAAAGCCAAAATCTTCAGCTTATGTTTTCACTTTTTCGTTTACGAAAAGAAGGTACTGTACTCTTCAAAAGTTTCGTCCTCTAGAGTTTAGAGTATCTCAACGTCTTATATATCCTAAAAAATTGCGAAAACATATTCCAAAATTATCACTGTTTGTTTGTCTGTCCATGTGTATGAGAATATAACTCATAAACGCAACAATCTAGATGAATGAAATTCGACAAATCGCCATTACACCAAGATCGTAACAAATTTTGGTCCATATCTGTCAATGAGAATAGGTCCTTTATTTAAAACTAATTCCTTTTTCTTCATTGTACTTTCTTTTAAAAACTACACAAAAGCCACAAATGACATAACCATATTTATAAAGATTTTTTGATATGCAAAATGGTATTCCGTTGATCGAAAATTTTATGTTTTTAATTATTGCGTCGATTTGTTTTGAAATGTTAGACATATTTTGGAAAACTCTAAAAAAATTAATTTGATGATTTTAGAGCATTTTTATTTATAACATTAGGTTGCAGAAATAGATACAATCATCTTTCGTCACATATTATAAGTTACACAATTATGCGGAAGACTGAGGAGTTGAAGGGAGAATATTCCTGATTGTTTGTTTAAGAAAAATATGTTTTTAAAAACATTCATCTGGGAATTAAAATTGTAGCAAAGGTTGGTGGAAACAGCCATTGTGGCAGCTGAGTTTTGAGAAAAATATACAAATAAGTTTCATATACGAATTTTTTGATCATATACGAAAGCTAACTCATTTAGGAATCAGTCCAAACAGGCTTCCAAATATAAAAACTCATCACATGTTGACAAAAGCAACGAATATTTTTTGCGTACAAAGACATCATCGACATCAATCCCAAATTAGAATCATATGCACAGATGACAGTCAAATGTTGTATTCTCCCCTTGATTTTCTCGCATACTTCAACAATATAGCAAGTTTTATGTTTAGCTGCGCCATATAATGAAGAGAATTAGGCATTTTAGACCTCTTCACGTTGACCGATTTGATCAAAAATGTGATACAAATCTGCAGTTTTGGTATCCACTTTTCTGGCTCTTTGTGTTTTTGAGTTATTGTATTCGCATACATACGAACAGACAAAAAAAATGGTTCAAAAACAATCGATGGATTTGATCCAAAGTTTGACAAAGATTCGTATTTGTAGCCTGTTGAGTTTCATCGTATTCACATACACACGCAGAGACAGATAGATGGGCTGTCAACAAGTTGAAATTTAATACAACTCTACAGTTTTGGTGTTAAGACCACATACCAAACATCATTCGTCTATCTTGCTCCATTTTGAGTTATCTTGCTGACATACAGGCAGTTGCAATTCTAAAAGGGGGGTTTTACAGACCCCGATATGACTGAAACGTGGACATTTATCAAATTTTCGAGTTAAAATATTTTTGACCATTGCAATTCTTCCTCTTTCTGTATTTTGTACATAATAAAGTTATAAAATACAATGTTTAAATTGGCAAGTTTTGGAGAAAATTATGGATTTTAGAATCAACCACATATATTGCAATTCACTCATCTACAAGAAACTACTAACAGTCATTTTTTCCTTCCAACTTGCATTCAGGCAATGACTCCAAAGTCATTACACAAAACTATCAACCAGTATCAGTTCTGATAATCCGATGCAACGTGAACCCTCAATTAAAACAATAACAAAAACTTCCAAAATAATGAGTGTTCGGGCGATAATGCTGCCGTAAATACCACATCACGAATTGCGCCCATTTTTACACTATGTAACATTTTTGCCTCTTTTGTTTTAACACATGAATCTGCATTCGTCAAATTGCCCCAAATTGTGCCGATCCTCAACAACTCTACCGGTTATCTCGCCAAGGCGGAATTTTTTTCCTCAGAAAAAATAATCACAGAAGGCACCACCCTGGTAAAAAAGGAGGAGGGAACCTGACTTTTCCTCCGCCAAGAAACAAAATGACTCTAATTCGGTAATGACAGCGAGCACCCTCGGTGCCATTTGATATGGTAATGCCCCACGATTACCGCCTGTATCGCATCGCTCAAAAACTGGCACGCTGCAATAACCCGAGCGTTCGCTGCAAGAATTCGCTGAGGCACTAATAGTTTCCAAGTAGTCTTGTAATGACACAGGGATAATTTTCCTCCGGAGAAACGTATTATCAGTTAAATGCTAGGAATAAATCGCTCGGTTGTTTGAGAAGTGAGAGTGATTAGTTGAATGGGGGGGAGAGAGGAAAAAGAAAGTTCGATTTATTGAGGGGGGTCTTTTTACTTTTTGCTGGAATTGTGTTATGGGAACCATGGAATCCTTTTCTTTCTATTTGGCTACACTCTAATTGCTGTTCTGGGTGTAAACTAAACATTGGTTTTATGTGAGTACACAGCCCGGTACACAGAAACATATAGTTTTGTTTATAAAGTAGGGATTTTTAAACCTTTTGCATTCGCGTCTCTTTGCCTGTTAAATAATAATAAAAATATTGATGGCCTTCTTACTTTTCGTATACGAGGTATTATACAAAGAGGATATACAATAATCCCCAGACGACTTCGGGATTTTAATCAATCTCCACGTCTCCATGAGTCCGAATGAACATTTTTAGAATTACAATGGAACCTCAAGTGATAATTTCGGTTAATCTGAGCATCTTTATTTTAATTTTTTGAAAAAATTTTATTAAAAATGAAGGAACAAAACAATAAGGAATCAGAAATAAAGCTAATGTTTATAACTAACTTAAAAGAAACATTTGAATTGGTATTGAAAAACGAATATAGCACCTTAATTAGTAGAAACAAAATCGGTTATCTACTTTTGGCATAAGGGACTAAACCTATTTGACGATGTGAACCGCAGCGTTCAATATTTCGGTTCTCTTTCACAGAGAGCACCCAAAGTTAATACTCTACTGCATTTGGTATATCAAGAGCATTTTACCGAATTTTCCGGATAATCCGAATTTCCTAGAATAAGAACAGAGATCAGCCCCAATTAGATCGGATTTCCGAGATTCTATGGTATATCTCGCTTCCTGGTTGTCAATCAGTCTGTGAGTATAATAACTCAAGAACGGAATGAATTTGGCAATTGAAATTTGGTATGGGATCTTTGTGCTAAAATCATAGAACTGAATCAAATTTTGAAAGGAATTCGTCGAAGAGAAATCTGTTTATTGGTGTGCCATGTGCATGTGAACACGATAGTTCCAAAACGCAACGAATTAGATGGATCAAATGTGACATCTTGTTTTATCACCAGAATTGTATACCTGCTATAAGTTCTAGGCGCAAGACTGGATTACCAAATAGGCAAAGTAGGCAACTGCCTACGGGTCCCGGAACTTTTTTTTTTTGGGGGGGGGGGGGGTTCTGTTCCACTATATTCAGGGTAATTTAATTTTCTGTTTTCATTCATTTACAAGATTCATGCACATAAACTTATTAAATTTAAAATCAAGTATAGTTTAAGTTTTAGAACATTATATATATATTTTTTTCAGATTTTAAAATTTTCTTGCAGATTAGCTTGGTCCAATTTGTTTTGCCGTTGGCTGACTCACAAGTCAACAGTCCTGGTAATCTTTGTATAAGAGTATTAAGATTGTGTTAAAAGGTTTCGTAATTTTTTCACCATTGCACATGAAGCTATTTTCATATTTAAATTATTTTTAAACGAGAAAAAAATAAACCAGTTCTGTTTAAGGTGACTCGCAACTAATTATTTTATTATTTCAGTTTGTCCCAATATTTTTTAGCTTAAAACTTGCTTATATAGAGATTAAATTAAAATCAATAGTAAAATCAGTAAAACCTGTTTATAACGATATTGTAGGGACCTGGAAAAAATATTGTTATAGACTGGTTATCTTTGTAGACAGTTTGGACATTTTCGAAGCGAAAGTTTATGTACTTTGAAATGAATGAAATGTGTGAACGTTGTATAGAAACAAACATGAAGCAATACGTGTTCATGTGCTAATATGTTAAATACTCGCTGATATGAAATCGTATTTTATAAACTTTAAATTATTTAAACTTTTTTAAGGACTTCAAATAGAAAATTTTAGTTAAAATTGTTACTAACAATAAAAGTATGCAAAATGGAAAACGTAACTATAATTTTATTTCATAATAATGCCAATGTCTGACGTAATGTCTTCAAATGCCAATGTTTCACGCCGATCCATCGTAAATTTAAGGCCTTAACACATCAAAAAAAAACTTCGAAGAACAAGTGGTCAGTCCGAAGTGTTGAATGAGAATGAATAAGTTCGACGGTGTCCAGTCAGACACAGAAGTAACATACATCTGTTCACATTCCAATCACTGCCCCACTCACCGATCTTTCTCCAACAACAGGTTCCGTTTTATAGCCCCCTCCCAGATTCCCATGTTATCTCACATTCTGGACTGTGGGGGTTCGTTTTCCAAGGGGAAAAAAATTGGGATTGTGTTGAACCAGCTTTCTGAAGGAGTAAAATTATCGTTAGAGTCAGGTGCATCTAAAACGTGATTACCGTTGTAGGCAAGTACAAAGCACATTGAATAAATCGAAATTTCGCCGGGACCACACACACACACACAAAGAAAATATCGCTATAAGTAGGTTTATACTTATAGACAGTATCATTATACACAGGTTTAAGTGTATCTTGTCCCAAAACTTGCATTGCCTATAGGCTCCTGCAGGACTCAATCCGGCAGTCTTGACGAAATCTTTAGAATCCGGCCGTGGTTTGACTATCTGTCGGTCTGTTTATTCTTTAACTCGATAAATCAAAAACAAACAAGCTAGATTAATTAATTTTGGTATGCGATCTCTGATGGAATTTTAGATCTATATAAAAATTTGGAACCAATCAATTAAACGGAAAAATTGTTGTTCCAAAATGAATGCTTAATGGTTTTTTTTTCTATACAACGTTGTACAAAATGCGCCATTGCGTTAAGTATACGAGAGCGAACCCTCTTCACAAGTTTTTCTATGCTGTTATTTTCTGAGTGTTCATATAAATAGATTTAATTTTATTTGATCGATTAACGTCCTATTTTTGAAGCTATATGGCTGCTTTTTTTTGCGACGGACCTCGTATGTTAGAAGCGTGTTCGTAGGACAGTGGCGTAGCGACCAGAAAGCAAGGGGGTATAGACGCCCCTGGCATCAGTTTTAGGGGCGCCATGGAGTCGAAACATTGTTACAGATTTGCCAGTTTTTAAAGCAAAATATGGTTGGGAGGCATAAAAATACTACCATGCTCTTGGAGCAAATTTACGCTTGATAAGCAAATGACGACTGGGGTAAAATAAAATTATATTCTTTGGACGCCACTTGCCCTCTCTGCGCCACTGGTCATGTTAACAAAACGTTAATGTGTTCGTGTCACTCACAATAAGGAGTCAAAAAATACCTTGCCCCGGAAGCCGTTTACACAAGCTAAGGCATTAATGATGACGGGAGAGGGGGAAAAATCATATTATGACCCGGGAGCCTCTTACCCTCGGTACGCCACTGTCAGATTATGAGAACGACACCTGAATCGGCAACCGCCTCTCAAATTCCACACAAAACCACGGAAGAATATCCGACACTGACGTATTTAATATGTACCAAGCCAAAGGAACCGATGAAATCTCTTCATTCAATCTCAGAAATCAAGATTCTTAGGCCACTGCGGCCTCACATATACGTAGAAATATGAATCAAGCAAATGAAATCTTCACTGATGACAAATAAATTGAAAACTATTATACTAAGAGACAAAACATCCGATTTATTGTTATTTCATATCCGGTTACACATAAGAAACATGAAATCTTTTCCTTTTCAGTATATTTCTTTAATTATAGTTTTGAGTTTTAACTAAATCGAAGATGTTGTCTTGGCACTTTAAACTTTTTTCGCAACGATCCTTTTTCTGGATTCCAAAACAGGAAAATAAACAATTATAATGAAGCAATTATTAGTTATAAATAAAAATAATTTCAATGTTTAGTTATTTAATAAATTTCAACAAATGTTTAAAATCAGGATTTTAACTAATTTTTTGCTTATAAAACTTGTAAAATCTGCGAAAAGTATGTGATATGAAAGGAAATTAAATCAAGCAGTTATATAGCAAATTTCAATTCTTTTTATAAAACAAGATAATTTTCTCAAGAATTTAAAAGAAACACTGGTAGTTAACATTCTTGCAGCCCCAGTGTTCCTTGAGACACTCAGCGAGAATAATATCAAACTCTACATTAAAACAAACTACGATCTTTACATGAGGATAATGGTTATTTTTTGTTACTTTTTTTAACGAAATTATTCGAATGAATCTTTACTTTAAAGTTATTGTGATTATTGCCGACAAAATATTCAGCTATTTTTACTTCTCTAAATATGAAAGAATTATAAATATGTTAGAAAGAATTTGACAATTGAATGTTATATTTTTTTCTGTGAATGAAGAGGAAATAGTTTAGAGAATTCGAAAAGGAATGCTTATTTTGTAATAGTGGTTAAAATAATATAAAATGCTCATTAGTTCTTTTAAAAAAAGACGCAAAAATATACAATTATGATTTATAATATGCCGATTTTTATTTTAACTAATTCCGTTTTACATTAAATTAAGTAAATCAGACAAAATATTTAGAAATAATATATTTTAATGTCCAAAAGTAATTAGTAAAGAGAAAACAAAAAATTTATTCAACGACAAAAACGAATGCTATCCATAATTAGGGCAATAATATTTTTCTATAAAGGTGGGGTGTTTTTTATTGATGGCATTTATGCGATTTGTGAAGCATTTAAATTTACTGGGATTTTTTTTAACTCTTCTAGATATCTTGTTTATTTCACGGTTGGATAAAATCCGACAGTTGCCGACATTGTTTGCTTACAACCGATATTTCTGCTGGTCGCTGTTCGGTTTTAATTTCACTGGCCAAGCTTCTTTGATTAACATTGCTCTACAGCTATAAAGATTCAAAAACCAAAGTAGACGAATATTACTAATTCGAGGGTGCTGAACAAGAATCTGACAGTAAAAATTGCAATTTGGCTTTAGTTTTCAAAATCAGTTTTCTCTATATGTAATCCCATGTGTTAACTCTTACTTTGCTTTTCTTTCTGCTCTTATTTATAAGTCATTGTGTCAATAAAGGAATTCTTCTACAATCCTCAGCATCCGCCAGACTTCAATACCAATTGCATCATTCCTCACTAGTCGCGTCAGTTAGCTTTGCGAAATTCGACATTATAGGCATGCGAAATATTTATTCGTTTTATTTTCTACAGTTTATCAGTAAGAGAGTGTATTTGGAACACAATACCTCGAAAGCGTGTAAATAATGTTGATAATTATTGTTACATTTTTCGAGAATTTGTGTTTGCTTTGCAAAAGCGAAATGACACTCCACTTGTAAGAACAGTCTACAAATGATACTTATATTGTAAGCTTGCCGATCAGGATAAAGCATGGGATGCACACCACTGTATAGAAACCACTGTATAGAAACTCTTCGCCAATGGCTAAAAGGAAAGAAGTTCTCGAAATTTGGTCTTTAAAAATATATTCTTTACATTCTGTCATCGAATCCTTTCCTGGTTCTGTAAGCAATAAGGACGACAAATGCTTCCAATATGACATCTCTGGTATGGAGAGAGGCTACCAGGGAAATGAAGCCTGTCAGTGATGCCAGACTTCTGCTGGAATGTCACATGAAACACCTGTAAGTTCATAAAAAAAGGCGGTAAAGAAACATCGTACATGCAAAGAAATCTCCAGATTACATTATGATGTTTTTAACAGATAGTGTGTTTTTCATGATTGAAAGAATATCGTGACAGTTCTTGTAATGTAAGTAGCTTGTATTACATGATACTGTCCCAATCACATGAATAACTTCACCCGTAATAAGGGATGAAATATGCTTAATTGCGATTATCTTTCTTACAAACAAATTTTAGCGATAGTGATGATGTTTTTATAATCCATTTAATTACAAATATCAATATAAATCATGTATCTTCTGCAAATTTGACATTTTTGTGAAATGATGCAATAAATATCATGTCACATGTGAACAGTCTCACAAGTATAAATTTTATAAGAGGCCGCGGTGGCCTAGTGGTAAGGTCTCGGCCTTGGAACCGGTGGGTTCCAGGCCCGAGACCCTATTCCACCGAAGATCCGCCGTGTATGGGAAACGCTGCACGCCAAAACATACGTAGTGGCCAAACGTCCTCCCGTTGGTGCGACGTGGAAGTTTGAAGAGGGGGTGCCAGCTCAGGTGCCGTCCTCGTCATCTGACCATGATTCAAAATCAAGAGGTCCGTTCCAAAGTAGCCCTCGTGTTGCTTCAAGACGGGAAGTTAATATAGCTAAACTAAACTGAATTTTATAAATCTAGAATTCTAAAGCTGAGATTTTCTATTTTATTTCTTATGTCTATCTCTGAGTAAACTAAAATAAATCTGGTTAATTCTTTTGTATAACAGGCTGAGAATCTCGCCTTAGAACAGGAAAAATTCCGCGGGTTCAAATTTTGAAATCGGAATGTTTCTAGAACTGGAAAATTGCAAAAAAATTAATCATAGACCTAAAATTGTCATCAATCTTTTGAAGGATGTGCATCAATGCAATCATGGAAATAAAGGAAGGACTGCTTTAGTTGCAACAATCAAAGAACGCCTTTTGAGTTTTCGGCGTTCATCTAATTCGTGTCTACAAGTCACAAAAATTACTTTCAAACGTCAGAAAAATAATTAAGAAATGTGAAAAGATTAAATGATTGAAGCTTAAACTCAAACCTCAACTCAAGTCTCATCACAAGATGTAACAGCTTCTCTTTTCAAAACAGCACATTCATTGAACTTTGGAATGGAGAAATAAAATTTTCACCGATGAAGAAAAGTAGAATATGGATGGCTGGATGGTTTCTCTAATTATTCCCATAATTTAAGAAAAGAAATTCTATCGCGTCCCCATTCCAGTATTTTCTCTGTCGTGGTATGGGAAGCAATTACTCACAATGTGTCCTCTATATTATCATTTTAAATGGCAGATAGACATCTGAAACGTATTTTTCGATGTTACAAAATAAGTAACCACAGTTCTATTAGCATTACATTCAGATATTTTTTAATTTTATTTTTAGCAGGATAATGCGGTGGTATATGTCGCATATACCATTAATGTTTTCTTTTGAATTCACGGAGGTTTGAAGTGTGGAGATTCATCAAGATCTCGAGGTTGAACTTTTAGACAATTTCAGTAATTATCGTCGTTCAAACAAAAGTTACGAAGTCCAAAACCAAAGTTTTGAGATAAAGTCAATTTAAAATTAATTCATTTTGAGTCATTATGATAAATAGCGAAAATTATTTTACAGATTTCTATAGCCCCAACGGTTTGTTTACTGATGTGTAGGTATATCATGAAATAATTCATTGGAAATTCTAATCGATTTCAGTACTACGTCAAAAGGTTTATTGTGGACTTAGTGAGTTCTGCTTGAACGACGACTTATCTTCTCTTTCCATACTTCAAATATAAGAAAGTAAAACTCACATAATATTTGTAAGAGAACTGGTTAATATAGCATTTATTCACTTTCGAAATAACTAACATTCATAAGATATTTTCAAAGTAGCACTAACTTCCTTTTCTCTCATGAGATATGAGACCTGAGATACGAGCATAAAAGGCCTTAATGGAAGATAAATGAGAATTTAACAGACTCATAGATAAAACTTCAGATATATCAAACCTACGAGTCATTTTTCATACCTAATACATTTTTTAAGTTAAAATTGTATTAGAAAGCAGCAGTGGTCATATAAGAATGTAGAAAAAAAATTGGAATCTAATTGAACATAATGTTCGAAACATGACTGAAGATTACGAAGCATGGATATCTGATTATCTATTCGCGATCGGACTAATTTTATGATTCATGTTCTGGGACCGGTATATCTTCTGGATCGACAGTGAATGTTCCTTGGGATCATTCCAAAAAATTGCTTCACGAATTTCTAAATGACTTTATATTTGATAAGCCAAGAATAAATAAAATACTGTAATACGTTCCTTATAGAGGTAACTGAATAAGATATAGGCTCTCGTGCAGAGCAATTTTGTTTATTACATTAAATAATCTACAATCTTTGAACTGTTTGGGATGTACAATTCTTCTTGTTTAATCTTTCTGTGTTTATATATATATATATATATATATATATAAGTAGCTCAGTGCAAACAAATTTAAAGAAGAAAAAAATGATGGAACGTTCAATACTCTGATTATTATGTTCTCGTATTCGAAGGATACTAAAAAAAAGTATTGTAATCCTCAAAAACTTCAGTTTTGTTAAGTTTACACGTTTTAAATATCAGAAAAACGAATTTTTGAAACTATATCCTTCTGTCTATTGATCTCTTTATCCGTGGACATGATAAAGCCACCAATAAGCTAGAAAGATGAAATTCGGTATATTGTCTTTTCACCAAAATTGTTAATTTCTATCAAATTTTGGGTGAAATCCATCAGCTGGAAGTCTGTGCATCTGCCCGTTCGATTGCATGTAAGAAGATATCTTAACCTTCCAGCGGGCGCGCATGCAAATTTTACGACATATCGTGCATCGTATTACATATATCGTGTTGTTTCACAAAAATAAATGCAACTTTTATTTATGTTATCTGTATTTATTAGCTTAATAGTAAACAAAGATTTTATAAATAAAAATTGCACTCAAATTTATAAAAAGAAGTTATAAATATGTAATACAATGCACAATGCAAGTATCTCTTGCATATGCGCGCCCGCTGGAAGGTTAAAAAGAAAAGTTAAAGGGATGAAATTACCATACAGAATTTGGCATCCCAAAAGTACTGTAATTCGCTTTGTCTTTTTTATTTTCTTGTATATGAAATAGACAAAGAAAAATCATTGCATCGTCAAAAGGGTTTACAGCGAGATTTTGCCGAATCTTCCCGTTTTAGATTCCCTGGGTCCGAAAAAAAACATTTTTTCGAATCATATCTGTCTGTGGACACGATAATCCAGGAACGGAACGAGCAATCAACGAGAATGAATTTTAAGAAAATTAAAGACGAATTTCGCGGATATAAAATTGGAACCACGGAAAAGCTAATTTTTTTAAATTTTAAAGTGGTGTAAAAATGTTTTTTGTGTGATAATATGCTTCGAAGTTATCGAGGAAAGACGTTAGAATTTGGATAAATTGTTATCAATTAAAAATTAATTAAAATTTTGAAAAGCCCTTTCTTATTTAGCATCTACTGCCCCAAAAAATGACTACGTGTGAAATTTGGAAGCACTAGATCCAACGGCCCTATGGAGCGTTTCGAAGGATTTTTGCATCACACATCTCGCATGGCGCAATTTACAGATAGCATCCAGTCATCAGTTGCAAAAATCATCCAGCAATGAAATTGTCCCGGCGCATTTGGCGGGTATCACGTGAACATGGAACGACTTTCTTATGATTCTACAATATTGTCGTAAAGTTCAGATTTGTTGTGAAAACAGAAATGATGGAAATCCAACTTATCCAATAATCTGGCAAGCGAATTAAAACATTCACATAAAAATACGAGAAAAATAACTAAAAAAATTCGGCATCAGATTTGTGTGTGTAATACCAAATACATTTCATAATTTTTTGAGGTTTCTCTATAATCTTGCACTTCTACATCCATCGTTTTCAGAAGGGCGAGTGGGGAACATAGTCAACTGCATGCATGTCAGATGTAAACAAAAGGCTGCGGTTAAGATTTAATATCCATTATATCGTTGTTGTTCAGGCAGAAGTATCTATCAGAATTTGCAATCAATTATTTCGTGATGGAAACCCGTTATCTAAACATCAGTAAGTCAACCGTATGATCTAGAAATCTGCAAAATAATTTTTACTAATCATAACGACTCAAAATTAATAAAGTTTAAACTGACTACATCTCGAAACTATAGTTTTGACCTTAGTGACTTTTGCCTGAACGACGACGATATATAGTATAATTGTATGTATAATTTTGGAAATTTTGTACAATAACCTATGTAGGTTTTCGCATTAAAATGCGCTTTTAAATGAGCCGCCTCTTAATCCAGCAATCCTCTGGTCTGATATCTGCAGATTACTGAGTGGAATTACTATACTTAATATCTTAGAGGGGTGTTGTTTACGGATTTAATAAAAAATTCGATACACTACAGTAAAAAAGCAAAATCTGAAATTAAAAGAGCGAAAATATATTTTTATACAAAGAACAATAGCTTTTAGAAAGGGACAAACAATATTTTTTATCATATCTGGATTCTTAAGTAATGGTCTCAGAAAAGGGAGGCAAGAACAAAGAAATAATTATTTTCTAAAAGTCCAACTATTTAAAAAAATCTTTCTTTAAACTAAGTATTTTGTTCCTTTCCTTCTTGTATGTGGTGTAGACGATTTTCAAACTCGAAAATGAACGCCAAAACATCTTAAAATCATAAAGAAAATTACCCATTCGAGAGAGATAACAAATTTGTTTTTAATTGCAAATTCAGTGGTTAGAAAAACGGTTGCGTTACTTATTGTGTATGTTTAACGTTGCATCACGTTGAAAACAAAAAATATTTTGAAATTAAATGGTAAAGAAATAAATTCTTTTTTACTCGAGCACTGACAATTTAAAAGACGAGTAATTAAAATTTTGATGAAACAATGGAAATTCTTTGAATTCCATTACAACAATGGAGAGTATTCTTGCAAACTATATTCAAAAATATTTTTGAAAGATTGTTAAAATTAAGGAAAAAATTGCACGACAACAAAATTAGTATCATTAAAAAGATAATTGCTTGGATTTTTAGGATAGTGTAGAAGTCGTTTAATAATGTAAATCATTTCAAATAATGGAAAAAGAAACAGACATTGGACTGAAAAGAAACTGCCAAAGCTATTGAAAATGAAATGCGTTTTGTAAAAACAAGGTAATGTTACTGCATATGTTCTGTTTAAGAATTAATTTGTAAACATTCGTTAAGATTAGAGAAACAGTATTAATTAAAAAGAAAAACTGTTTTCAAATCAGTATGCAAAAACTGAGAATAATTTGTATGCCATTTTTATCAGAGACATACAATTAAAAAATTTGACGAAACAATGAAATTCATTGGACTTTTTTTCATTATAACAATGAAAATTATTCTTGCGAATCATATTTTAAAAATTTGTTAAAATTAACCGCTTAAGGACATAAGCCGAGTTTACTCGTCCTAAATACCGTAGGTTACAAAATAACTCTGTCCTTAAGCTGTTAATAAAAACATTGCATTTCAACTAAATTTGTAACATATTAAAAACATATTTTTGAATTTTAAAATGGCGTAAAACTCATTCCTGTAGAATAATACTGTTGGAAATTGTCCCAGAAAAACAAATTTTGCTTAAAATTTCAATAAAGTCTTTAAAAATTAAATTAAAGAATTTTAAAAAATTGTTCAGAGGTGCACATTTTCATCTTCCCCAAGTATGCAAAATTTACAGTAGCGGATAGTGGGTGGAAAAAGTGGAAGGGCAAAAAAATTTAGAGACACCTAAAAGAATCCGGCAAAATATAGGGTAGACAACAAAATTTAAAAATTTATTTACAAAATTAGCTAACTTTCTAGAACACTATTGATTTTTCGTACTTCCTAGTTTTAAGCGGCTAAACTGAAATAAAAATTTCATATTTCCCGCAAAAAGGGGGGAAGCCCGTTTCTTCTCGCCACCATTGCAAATTTGGTAGCTCTAGGCAGTGGCGTCGCTAGGGTAAGTGGTGTCGGAGTCATAATATGATTTTTTCGCCCCTCCGTCAGAATCAGTGTCTCAGCTTGTGTAAACTGCACCCAGGACATGGCATTTTTTCGTCCCCTCATTATATTCGACTTTAAAAAGTGACATAAACGCATGAACGTTTCAGTGGCGGCGATTGGGTGGAAAAAGTGAGGGGGCAAAAAATTTACAGACATCTGAAATACCCTACAGTATAGGGGATAGACAAGAAAATTTTAAAATTTTGTTAAAAAATTAGCTAGTTTTCCCGAAAGATATTGCTTTTTTTGTAATTCCTAGTTTTAGGTAACGAAAATGAAATAAAAATTTAATTTTTCCCAAAAAAAGTAGGGGGCGACTGCCCCCCCCCCCGACTCGCCGCCACTGTAACATTTTGTCATCATGGCCCGTGGCGTAGCGGAAAATAGTATGATTTTTTTTTTATCCCAGTCGTCATCATTGACTTAATAACAACCACTGTCACTGAGTCTCAACACTATCTAAATACAACGAAATCCAATGGAATAAATTTTAAAACAACATCGCATTTTATTATCTCCTTTCCTTTCTCTCTCTCTCTTTCTTCCTTTCTTATTCAATTATATACATAAAAGAGGGGGGAAATGAAATTAAGTAATACTTCATTTAGGTGCAATGCAATTGTTTTGTCACTGTACTTTAGATGTTCAGCCAGATATGGAAAGAGAAAGGACACCCGAGCCTACGAGCCTCCCCCCTCCATCGTCGTTGACTTAATAAGAGTGAAAGGGGCCAGAATTATGGTATTATTTTTAAGCTCCCTCGTCATATTTTGCTTTAAAAATAACATTTCCGCAGTAATATTTTGTCACCATGACGCTCCCCAAAATGGCTCCCGGGGCACCTATACCCTCCCTTGCCCCCCAGTCGCTATTCCACTGGCTCTAGGTTCAACGGTCTCTCCTCCTACTGTTATTAGTAGAAATACTATCAGATTTAGCAGAATCTTGAATGCGTAATTGCCTAGAATGGAGAATTTTCTTTGTTGAAGTTGATATTTTAGAAGAACGTGATTTAATTATTTCAGATTGATATTCTTCGTTTGAAAAAAAATATAAACAGGAGATAAATCTATAAATATAGATGCTTGCAATCTAATAAGACTGATATTTCCTCATTCATAATGAGTTAAAATAATGACAAAGCAATCCAAGAACTATTAAATGCGAAAATGATGTGCAAAATCTATCTAAAATCTATTTTCTATGCAGCGTGACAACATTATTAAGATTATCTTTAAGCAGGTACATAAATGCATTCTTTTCCTGAAGTTATATGCATAAAGATTAACAGCTTCATTGTACTCAGCTGCAGGTACTTCCTAGAAAATGAAAATTAAACACAAAATCCGCAAAGATAATTAACCAGATGTCACAATTAATCAATTAACACCGAAATCGCTAATTAATAGCCTTAAACGCATACCAGGGTGAGTGACTAAGTAATTTATTCTTTAGTTCGTATTTTTCCCACACATGAAGAGTGGAAGTTATAAAGTGAAAAGTGATTTAAGTCAATACAGGTTATTGGGAACAGGATGCAGTAACAAGAACAGATGCAGTTGCAAGAAAATACGAATTAAAAGTGCATCTAAATGGAAATCTGATTATTTTCATTCGAAAATTTTTCTTATTACCTTCTGAAAATATTACAGAGAGAAAACAATATCTGCACCATCAAAACATATCTGTCATCACATTAAAAAACATATATGTTCAGTGGTAACGGCTTAAACAATTGCAAGATGCAAGATTTCTTCTCAAATTTCAACAGATTTTAAGTATATATTTAGATACAATTTACAACTATAGTTTTATGAAACACAAACTATATTTTCACTATTTTTCAATTTTGTGACCCATAGTTAGAGCTAAAATATAGAAATTATATAACATTTTTTTTTTAAAAAATTGTTTTCAGTTTTTTTTTTTAGCAGTAATTAACTATATTTTTTTCACTAGTTATCAACCGCTTAGTTTCGTCTTTGTGGAAGACTTTTCTGTTTGTTTATTTTGGATACACAGATATAGAATACGTGCCGAGGATGTCCCTGAGACGGAAGTTCTAAATTACCCCAAATAAACAAAGCAGAAAACTCTCCTATAGACTGTATTATACTCTTTATTTTATTGATTGATTTTTAGATTTCTTCTTTTTGAAATAAGAGAAAGGTACTGAAATAAATACCTAATGCACAATTAGGTATCTGCTTTTAATATTCCGTTCTACTTCGTAACGTCGTAAATTATTAAATGCTTATTTTTATCTCTTAAATAATTCATTTATGTGGTTTTTCGTTCTTTTTAAAAAATTTTTACTTTACTTTATTTTGCTTTTACCATTTTATATTGCATCATTTGAAATGATTTCATCAAATTAAATTTATTTCTTTTCAATTTCTGATTTATCTAACCAGCTGAAATTGTGATTGGAGAAAATTAAAATTTTTGAGGATTAAACATCATGCTCAAGCAACTTTCAGATGAATTTCTACTTAAATTTAAAATATTATTTTCTGGTAATCTTTTCAGTTATTTTTAATGATCATTTCGTTTTTGTGCTACTTCAATACTGCAAAATTTAAAAAACAAAACAGTAGTCAAACTTTTCTCATTTTAGGCATTTAATCTTCTATCCCAATCATACAAGAATGTATAGTTGGTTAAATTAATTATCCAAATCAGAAAGGATCCACATTTTTAATCCGACATCAAAAAAATATATGGACAAGTTTTCTGTTTTATTTACTTACAATAAAAACTTGACTTTATTTGCATTACTTTTGGACTTCTACTTTGAATATTCCATTGACTTAGCATTACACCGGAATTACGGAGTTAAGGCATTTTAATGTAAATAAAGAAAACAGAAAACTCGTCCATAAGTTTGTTTCCAATGCCTTCGACGTTTTCCTTCAGAAATCGATGTTGATCCAACGTGAATGGCTAACTACGCTGCTCAAGTGCGATTTTAATTCAATCCCAAAAAAATCATCTGCGTAAATGTTTTCTGAATTAAAGATGGCATCTCTAATTGTACGTCCAAATTTATAAAAGAATATTGTGCTGTAGTTGTCAAGAATTCTGATGGTTAATTTTGTTTCTTTTTGTATGCATTTGTTATTTTTAAAATTAATGAGTAATTATTCTTCAGCCATGATAACAAATTGAAGTTTAATTCATATATTCGTGACGATTTCCTGAAAGTAATAACTTTCTAAGGATTGAAATAATAAGATTTGAAATCAAAGCGAATACCACACGTTGTATAATATGCAATATTTGAGAGCTAATTATGACATATCTGAAATGCTATTATTAGCGACAGGAAAGTCAAGAATTGGAGACAACTTAAACCAATCACCCATGGTAAGTTCCCGTCTTTGAAATTAAATTTGTTCACATCATTCGCATTATAGTGCGTTTAAAGAACGAAAATTTTTTTAAATATAATTAACATTTTCTTTCTCTTTATTTGAAAACTGATTTGTTTTCTTTAATATTCGAATTTAAAACAATTTGTGCAAAAATGTTCTGAAAGAATAGTAAAAAGATCTAATGTAAAATTTTTAATTTTTGATTAAGAAAGAAGAGGCTATTCTAAATGTATTTTAGTGCTATTCTCTTTAAATTTACCCCTCAGTTCCAAATTTTGTGCTTTAAATATTTGTCAACATGGAGGTGAAATCTTAATTAAATTTCTCTCTGCAAATTCGTTTATTACAAAAATAAAACCAAGATATGTGTAATGATCTATTTTATATATTTTCATGCAAAATTCGTTTGCTATGCAAGGATTTCGAGAAACGGATTATTTCTTAAATTCTACAGTGAAAGATTTCTAATTTCTTTCAAAAGCCAAAGAATTAATTATAAAATCAAAAATAAAATAAAATTTTCTTTATTAAAAATCTTTCCAATTCAAGAAGCAAGCAATTGTAACAAGTACATAATTTTATCAATTAATCATTTAATTATTCAAAATTGATTTCAAATAGATAAAAATGTAAGTGATCCAAATATGCGTCACTTGCCTTTTATCAACACGTGATAGAGAACTAAATATGAAGATTTTAATATATACTAGATATTCGAAAAATTGAGGACTGGTAGGCATTTCGTTTTTGAAATTCCTGAAATCTGAAATCGCAAAAATTTAATGTTTTTAATAAGGTATTTGCACATTTTCTTCCTACTAAGACAGCATTCAGTAATTTTTCACTTCTGCACAAAATTTTCATAAACCTGCCTAAATATTTAAAAACTGCTTTAAATTTGATGTTTTTACGATACAAATAATGACAAAATATTCCAAAGAACGTTTGGGAATAAAACTGGAAATTCTCATTTCATCCATCTATATTTTTAAATGTTTGCATGATGTATGTTTAAATGTAAGCAATGATTTGCTTAAGAATGAATGTAATCATTGCATTGCTACATGCAAATCACTGCATGTAGCCATGATTTGCTTAAAGAATGAATGCTATTTGTAGATAGCGGAATATGAACGCTTTTCGAAGCTTTTTAATTAATACTGATCTATATATAGTGGAACTTGGCTAATTCGAACGTTTTGATTTTGAATTTTTTCTGGTCCCTTGAATTTCCTATTAACATAATGTTAAAATATTGTCTATAATTCGAAATTATTTTGGTTTATTCGAAATCAAAACTTAAAAATGTAAAATATTTTTTTCTGAATTGATAATTTTTACTTCAGAACTTCGTGTCCTCAATGAAGTTGGTGAACAATTTTTTTAAGGCCCTTAATTCACTCACTTTAAAAAAAAAAAAAACTTTCAACACGTTGTGAATCGCACTGTTTATTTTGAAGTTTTACAAATGCTGTGACCATTTTGTTCATTAGAATTACTTATTTATTGAAATTATTATTCAAAGAATTTTTAATTACAATTGCCGTTTTATTATTAAAATTACTTGCAGTTTATTTCCTATGTACTTTTTACTATAAGTCACTACATAGTAAAAATTTTTACTACCGTGATGAATTTAAAAATTCTCGATTTTTCTTGTTGTGTTCATTTTTAGACATCGGTTTTTCTTAATAAGAATTTTTGGAAAATCGCATTGAGAAAAACTGGATCAACTTTGAACCAGCCAAGTTCCACTATAGTACGATCCCTAAGAGTTTTTGGCAAGATTAAATATAAGCCACTCAGAGCTGTAATTTTTAGAAATTGATCAGTTATTACTTTACCAATACGTGTAATAAAATATCAGTAACCACTCGAAATTTTGTACTATTTATAAAATATTATGTAATGCTTAGACACTAATAATTTAAACTTATTTAATGGTATTTTTAACTACATTTAGTCTATTAACATAGAGAGTAAAATAATTTAAATTGGTTATATAGTTGTTGATCGTTAATCTATTCTAGTTTAGTTATATTAACGTCCCGTTTTGAAGAAACTCGAGGGCTATTTTGGGACGGACCTCGTAATTTTGAACCGGGGTCAGATGATGAGGACGACACCTGAGCCGGAACACCCGGAAAGACGTTTCACTCCCTACGTATGATTTAAAGTGCAACTGGCCCAATACACGGCGGATCTTCAGTGAAATCGGGTTTCGAGCCTGGAACCTTCCGGCCCCGAAACTTCACCACTAGGCCACCGCGGCCAAATCTATGCTAAGAATCTTCATATCTTACTTTAAATTGACTATCAAAAATCATTAATAATATTTCTGCATATTAGAGAAGTCGGCTAATGAAGAACATGTGTACCAAGTTTCATTAAAATCTCCAAGCATGTCAAATGACCTTTTTGTTGCATGCATTTTGGAGACTTTGCCCCACCCTATCCTGAGGGACTGGGTTAGGGTTTATTCACTCCTACAGTACTTCAAGTCGGCTAATGAGGAACCGTTGTACCAAGTTTCATCAAAATCGGTCCAGCCGTTCGGAAGTGCTGGAACAAACTTATGTACATATGTTGAGTTTTATATATATAGATGTTAACAAATGAATATTAAAGTAATTTCTTATGAAATGCAGAATTACAGAAAGAGCGTAAACCTTTGTGATGAAAAAAAAATGCGTTCTAGGCACTCTTGGAGTCTTTCCCTATTCTCCAAGTGTATGTAATAAATATAAAGTGAAATTTCGATTATGTATTCCATATGCTTGTTTATAGAAAAAACTACACAATCTTAAAAATATATTGAATCAAATTCGGAACTAAAAGCATGGTTTATTTTGATAATGTATAAATAAAGAGTTCATCTTTTTCTCAGTTTTTGAAGGAAACAATTTTGTCAAGGTTCTTAATAACTGCAACATTAAACGAATATCAACTTGTATCACGTGTGATTTGTGATACCCGCAGGCAGCAATAACCAAAGTCTGGAAGTCGTTCCAGGTACTTATTTACAATGTCTCCTTTGAAAACCATGGGCCGTCAATGGCATTTATTACTTAATTGCACGCATTCGATTACCATATCGGTATTAAGTTCTGTAGCGATAAAACAGTTAAAGAATATTTTCTACAAGAGAAATAAGAAAAACCAATTACAGAAACCAGCGCAATAAAATTGCAAAGGTGACCTGTTGAATACGCAACTTCAGCTTATACAATATTAGTATACGCTAAAACTGTTCAGACAGTTCAATAAATATTCTTATTTGTTTGCATGCCAAAAAGCCTTCATTAGTTTGTCTTCCAATCTCATTAAATAATTGTTTTCCGTTATCACTGGCTATGAAATGCAGCTTGTCTTATTCGCGAATTAGAAGAATTTAAAGTACACCATCAGTGTTATACTAATCGTGTTAAAAGAGGGGATATTTAGAAACTATGAATTATTTGAACACAACGCCAGCATTACTATCTAAAAATCAGTCTTTGATATCAACTTCTAAATTCGTTAATACTTTTCGTGATTATGGCTTTAACATATTCATACAGCATTCATAGTTGACTTGCTACGAACAAATGTGGCGAATAATAACTTGCAAGATTATTTATGCGTTTGTCTGAAACGTTATCGTGCATTTTGTATTCACTCGTGTCGCACATCTGTAATACATTATTCTACACGAATCGGTTAATCTCGACTATCTAATTAGATTATATCTTCTGTTTTGGGAATGTATTATCTTATTTGACTCAACTAAAAATCTGTAAAGCAATGTTTAAAGAATCCACGTAATTTTTGTATCGAATTTAAAATGTCTATAAAGGAATTAATTTTAGTTTATAAGTTTCAAAATACAGTAACTTAATGCGCGTATGACGCAAGGTTCGATGGTCAAGGCTTTACTTCTACTATAGATGAAGAAAGTTTGAAAACATTACGAAATTCAGGATCACATGAAATAGATAAAAATCTTCTGAAATTAAACTTTCAGAAATCGTAAAAATCTATTCTTAAAAAACATTGCTTTCTCAGTCAAGCATGGATTTCAAAATATTAATCATCTGAAGAACAACCTTCGTGCATTATAAAAGCATCGGAGATGTTTATCCACACGTAGATTTTTATCCGATCTTTATCCTGACATTGCTCAACTCGGCGTAGTTTCGATACTAAGCGGCACAAAGGGAAAGCGATTCCACCTGCAGGTAATAACTCTTCTTCACTCAAAAACCTCACGTCTTTAGCCACAGGCTGTATTTTATTTGAAATCTTTATAGTACTTCCTGCGAATTTGGCGTTGTCACAAATACTCCAAAGATAGTAATCCTTTACAAAATATATGGGTGACATTTGCAGGTATTTTGATAGTATTGAAAGCTAGGTGATTCCTTCCTAAGGATGAGTGAGATAAATATTTACGGCTGGTAACTATGCGTCCTTCATTCAAGAATTCATTCATAAGTAATCATTTCTTTCAAATTTTGTATATAACAAGAACTGTTCCACGACCGCAAATAAATGAAAATGGTATTCCGAAAGCGTAAAATATTTATTTCTGCATTTTTTTCTTCCTCTTTAGAGAAGGAGTTTATTTCGGCTATTATGAATTTCATGGTTCAGAAATTTAAAAATATCAGTTGAATTATTTAAGTTTGAAAATGGATATGTATTACAACAATGGAGTCAATTCACGGGACACATCGTATTCATATGAGAAATATAACAGCATGTCATCTTATCACATGTCTTATGCTGCTCCAGGACGTCACGTCCTTTTTCCTCCTGTAAAATGATTAATGGATTCTGTAATAAAATTGGAACAACGCATTTGACGTGTATGACATAAGCATGGATCGATTTGTCTTATCCAAAACTCAAAGTGTGAGAGGCATTTAATCATAGGCAATCGTTCTAAAAACTGAGACATCCAGTGTACTCAATTGCATAGAACCGGACTGCATTCCTAAATTAATCAATAAAGAGCAACATTTTATAAAAGTCAAATGTTTGAACTAGGTTTATTCACTATATTCCACCTATAGCTATTTTTCTTTCTGTAGTTATAATAAACAGTTTGTTAAAATTAAACAGTCTGTGGTCAACCTTGCATCTATAAGAAAATTTCCAAGAATTCCTTTTATTTGATCATGCTACTGATTGATTTACCATATAAATATTATTATTCTTAGATTCTTCGCCTGCATTTCAAAAACTAATGATATTTTATCTTGTAACTATATCGGTATTAGATTGCTTTGATAAAAACAATTGTCATCGAACAAGAATAAAACATTTGCTTAAACAGTGCGATAGTATAAATATTCTATGGAAATTTGAAAATAAAAACACTTGTATATCTTAGTGTTGCATACAAGTAGCTTATTTTCCTGCATCTTGAAGAAACACAGTAAAGCAAAGTAACAAAGTTGTGTGCAATCAGATCCGTCATGCCTCAAGACTTAACGGCTGGCTGCTAACAAGCGATGGATGTTTATCACGGGCAAAAATCTTTTAATTTCATCTCTACATTTCTTAACAAGAAGAAATATTTTAACATCTAACATAACAGGAAGAACAAATATTTTTATAGGTTTATTGTACTTGTTTTAGTATGCAATAAAATTCAGTGTCGGTTCAAACTGACTGAGTTATCACGAATCTTTTTCAAATATTAAAAATTGCAAAAGAAAAATAAATGCTGGCAGTTAACTACTTCAATTTTTTTTCATTTTATTCATTTCTTTTTATAAAATCAAACACCAATAACATACGTAAAATTAAATATGCCTTAAATACTACCTTCAGCTAGATGCCTGCTTTAAAATCTATTATTTGCTTGCCTTTGTTGCTCAAAATCTGTTCACTTTTTTGTAATCTGAAACATCCGACCCCTAAAGTGGTGAAAATCCTGTTGTGAGGAAAACTTTTTTTTCTATAAGATAACATTTCTCAAAGGTGTTCTGAAGGTGACCTTGGTACCAACCCCTTTGCAAATGCATCGAAGACGAATGTAGCAAATCCTTGGTATGCTTTGTTCGTGGCAATTTGTAAGAAAAAAGAATTTTGCTTCGCGCCATTGCTTGAAAATGAAGATTGAAGAAAGGCTGGTATTTTTGTTGATAGCTTCGTCAGCAAAATGCCTGGCTTCAAACTCTAATATTGTCCAGTTTTCTTTCCGTTGAGCATTTTTTTTAAAAAAACATTTCTTTCTTCCTCTAGTGGATCTCAGTGATCTGGTTATTGAAGCTCTTTTTGATGAGCATATCGCCTCAATTTCACAAATTATCCTTCACCTTAAATCAGGAGCTTATTTTAAATGCACCAACGTTAATGTGGCCCAAATCACTAGAATCCCAGGTTAAGAACAGAAATATTGTCCTTTTGACCAAAATTCGTTATGGGCCATACCTTCTGTAGCCTTCAAATTAGATCTTAGATGATATATCCTATTCTTCTGCTTTCTAGAATATAAAATTATGTTTTTTTTTAAATATTAAGAACTATATTTTAGAAATTTGCAATAAAATTACTGTTGAAACGTTTTTATTATAGTGGATATACTAGAAAATCGAATACTAAAAAGTAGTCTCGAAAAAAATAGCAAAACTAAAAAAACAAATTAACATGTATGACGATAACCATATGTAATTCAAACGTGCTTGCTTAGGTACAGAAGTCTAAATAGAGGAGTTCCAATTTATATACCGTAGCTGTCTGACCTAACTGTAGTTCAGAGTTACGAGATCTGTTATCAGGAGTTCATCGAAACAAATCTATAATATAAAGCAGAAAATACATATATCTGTTTGTCCGTTTGACGGTCACAAGAACTCCTCCTAAACAGTGAATGGTAGCGACATGAAATTTACACACGACATTCTAGAGTACATTTCTAGGTCAACGGTACTATTTTCAAATTTCAGAGTTAGATCTTAAGGTATTTAATTAAATATCGAAAATTAGCTGCTGTTAAGCCAAATGCTTAGACATTTTTTTGTCAATAAGTTCTGAAATATTTATTAGGCAACAATTATTTTTATGCCATTTTAAAGAGCAGAAAAAATTATCTTTTTAATGATATTAATGCCATTGCGATGAAGTATTTTCTCTGATTGTTATTAAAGTTTAAAAATATATTTTTAACGCAATTTCTACCAATACTTTTTATTCTTTTAGAAATAAATTCAAGCCAAATTATTGTTTCGCACGCGGGCTTTTGCCAGTGTTAATATAAGAAAATATTGTTTCTTTGACCATAAACAACAAAGGAGACTTTTCACTTCCGGTTTCCTGTTGTCGTAGCATTTACAGCTTTTAATACGGTTCCACAGTGATCCAATGACGTTAGTGAATTGTTCTCTCGACGTTTTGTTTAATTTTCACAAATTTTTAACAGATCCTAGTGAGTGTGTGCTAAGCCTTTGACTACTTTGTCCGGTTCCTATTGTAGGAAGAGGAAAAAAAGTGTGTTCTAACGGTCTATCTGTCGCAAGAAATCCTCCTAAACGGTAAATAGTTTCAATATGAAATTTGCACATGCCATTCTGCTGTCCGTTTCCAGATTAATTCTAGTTTTTCAAACTTTTAACAAAATTACTTCCTAAGATATTTAATTAAATAACGAAAATTAAGTCAATTTTCGGCGTTTTATCTCAGTTTTTCGCCAATAATTTCAGAAAAATATTAGTATAACACCATATTATTTACATACCATCTTAAAGAGCAGAAAATTATCTTTTTAATAATTTCAATTTAAATGTTAAGCGTTCTTTTTCTTAATTTAATAAACATTTCAAATTTATTTCATACACAATTTGTAACAATGCTTTTTGTTATTGTAATTAAATTCGAACCATTGATCGTTTTATCAAATCCTTCATTCCGGTATTTTTATCATTGTGAAAGTTATGATAAAAATATCGTTTCCTTTGAATGTTAACAGAAAGGCAGAAATTTTATTTAGCTTTTATTTCATAGCATATACCTCTTTCAATATGTTTGCACCACAACACAACGATGTTAATTACTCTCTTTACGCGATGCTTCATTTAATTTTGCAAATTCTTTAATGATCATAAGGAGTACGTAAAATCCTTCAAGATTGTTGAGCAAACTTCCTACCGGAGGGAGAGGGCCTGAGGAGAAAAAGAACAGTGTGCGGTTTTTTCCGGTCAGTGACAAAAACACTAAAGAGAAGATAATTGTATTTTTTGACATTATCAGGACTACAAGATATGAAAGAGTTTCTGCTGTTGCCGTATCAATGATGGGGAGGGGAAAATGGAGTACGAAGGACTACGAGATTCTTGCCATGTAGATCAAACCAAGGAGAGCAAAAGAAGGTTGTTTCACTGCTGGTACAAAGGGTTAGTGGATTAACGGAAATCAACGAGAGACGCTTCCCCGAAAAACACTTTTATTAAATTGAAAGTGTTATAAGTACTTGGACTTGAAAATATTATTCCGATTATAATACACCTAAATTTAATGAATTTCAATAAATTTAATTATAAACTGCATACTCAATATTAAATAACTGCAAAGAGTTATCTAGAGTTTAACATCATACATCGGTTTATTCAAAACCTAATAACAGAAAGTTGCAAGAATGGTACCCCCTCCCCACTCCATGTACTTCAAGCCTTTCAGGCACTTGGGTTATTATTACTAAACTTTTAGAAATCCTTAAATTTAATATTCGAGTGTAAATTTATCCATATGATAAATTAAAAGCTCTTAACACGTGTTTATTTCAGCTGTCAAACTAGTAGAATGTAATATAAATATTGCAGGCATTGAAAACTTACCCCATTTCTTGTTGTGTAGCATAAATGTTAATCAGATTCGAATTAGAGAAAGTATTCGGATTGATTCATCCGATTATTCTTCATATCAAAATCCTCAAAGTTCATCTTGAAATTCTTTTTTTCTTTGTCTCGTTGTGAACGAAAGAAATTTCTAACTAGCTTTAAAATACACTAGACTTCTAATATTTTCAAATCGGCACATTTTCGCGAAGTTATCGTTTGATTTATATTTGCTCTGTTATATTATAGTTTATTGCGATAAAATACGGCATTTGTAGCGATTTCGACATAAACGGCTATTACTACTATTTGCGTTGGAAATTTAGTTTTAGTTTAAATAATTCTAGATAACTTGTTTTTCTCGAGTCGATTTCGAAGTTTCGCTGTATTGGAAATATAAAATGTACCGCATTGTCGTAGATTTCCAGAAGGATATAAAAATTTTCTATTTTCTAACTATTGCTACAGATTATGCACTTAATAAATCTTTGGCTTCGCCTGGTGATTTTTTCAACAAAAAAAAATAATCCATGTATGCGAATTTAAAGGTGAGACCTGGCGATATATTATTCAAATATTATCAAATTTTTTTGCTCAAACGATGCCCATTTCCGTATTAATTTGATGAAATTTGTAAAGTGAAGAAATTTTTAAATAAAAGTTGCATTCTAAATGCAAGATTTTCATATACTCCACATCTGTGAAAATTACAGGTCGGTTAATGCTTATTGCAGAAAACTTAATACATGTTTAATTTATTTTAAGTTATTGATTTATTACTATAGTTATTGAACGTAAGTTTCTGAAGATTCCTTTATAGAAAATCTATTGAAGGAAGAATTATTTTATAACTACTTCACGAAATTCAAGAATATTCGAGAAACACAGTGTTAACAATAAATTTATTTCTTGTTTAAACTTTATTTAAACCCCTATTTTCTTTTGAATTCCCGATAATTGTCTTCCTTACCCACTCGAACCCGCCAATAAGAAACAACTACAGAAATAAGTGCCTCTCTAACGATTAGTCGATCGAAATTCGCCCTCGGTTCCTGAAGAGGAGTGCTGAAAAAAAAAAAGAAAAAAGCAGCTCGCAGACCAGCCGGAAGAGTAACGCTCAGTGTGGTTGTTCCAAAGCAAACTGGCCAGGTGATTGGTTGAGGTGTGCTATGAAAGATTTCCCGCTGCATCGCTTCGTTTTTGAGCGCACTTGGACATACCTGAAACGCTGAACGGGTTACGATGACAATAGACGGAGGGAATGAGTGTGTGCTATTATGCTGGATGTAGAGACGGTTTTGAGTAGATTTCATGGTGATGATGGAGTATTTACTTGGACTTTCTCTATGATAATGACGAAGATATAAACCTTTTTGCTCTTCGGGATAGTTTGGATGAAAACGGTTGAGTGTTAGTTGCCTTTTAATTAAAAACAACTGCTGACTTTTGTGCATTTTTTGGATGGATTAAAACGTTTTAAAATTTGTAGCATGAAAAAAAAATTATCCCAAATTCAAAAGGTTTGTTATCTGTTTTCGCTTTTCGTCTATTTTCATTATCGATTTTAGTTTTCTTACGAGTGAAAGTTGTAGTATATACACAGCATCGTCACGAACATTAACTCTCATCCACAAGTGAAAGAACTCTAAGAAGAAAAGTGGGGGTAAATTCCTAACCAAAAAAGAAAACACAAAACACAAAAAACGTAAACATCACCTTTGCGATAGGCACACGAGTGTGGCATTCACTTGCATAGTTTGGAACTACCCATTCGAGAAATTGACTCTATGCATGGCGCGGAAATAACTCGTCTTAGGAGATCCTGCCGATGAAAATTGCCGATTATATACACCAGCTCCATCTTCCTACCTCCACCCCACCCTTCGAGCACACCGACCGTGGCATTCAATAAAGTTTACTTCACTTTTTCTCAAACAAACTGAAACTGAATCAATGTAATGCACAAGCCGCACTTTTTCTCATGGACTGTCAAACTCATACGTGAGGAATTGTTATATTGAGGATTCTGGTGAGAATTTTTTTTTCAACAGATTGTACACGGTTCGAAGCCGATTAGTGTTTACTTTTTTTCAATAGTGATTTCCGAAACCAAGACTACTTTTCTAAGCTCTTAATATATGAATGATCCAACTGTAAGTCTGTGTATTAAGGATATACACTTTGTTTCCCCAAAAATTTCCGAACTGGGAAGGCAAGCACGTATTTGTTTTCTAAGAAACTAGGACAGTAGTGATCTTCTGTTGTGTTAATCTAAAAAGTGACATCGGTCAAGACCAAGCGGCAATAGCACCCAAAGGAAAACATTCGACTTTACTGAACAATAGCCATTGTAACCGATTTTGACTCTTTCAGCAAACTTCAATGACCGCGCCCCCAGGAATAGAAAATAACCAAACACCCCACAGGAGGGGTGCCATCCTTTCTCCTCTAATTTGAGGGGCAGTTCTGCGAAAGTTCCCAGTGTAGAAAAGTGTCAGTTACGCGGAGTGACCCCTAGTGGAGATAGTGACCCATAAATAAAAATCTTTACGCCCAGAACGGTGAGAGCGCTTATAGCTGAGGTCGGAAAGAAAATTACGTGCTGCGGAGACAGCTGTTTTTCTTTATTTTTTTTGTTTATTCGGCAAAGGACATTAATTACATGACGACATCATGAATAACAACATGGTAAGTCCAACTAATTTATTTACTTTTGTTTTACTCTTTGTTTTTATAAAGAATTCATAATGTGGATCGCGATGCATAGTGAAACTTTGTTTATACCAAGTACTCCTCCTAACTTGTTTTATGCATTTAATTATCATCGCTTATGTTTATTTCTACTTGCTAGATTGCATTTTTTTTTTCTGTTCAGTGGCGTACATGAATTTCAGTTTATTTTCACATAATTTTGCATTTATCCGACAACTCTGATAATTTTGCGATCTTGCGATGTATTTTTTATTCTTATTGCTTAAATTTTATTATTAAAAAATCCTGCAAATTAAATTTGTAAAACTTCAAGGTTTTGTGATTTTAGAAATATCCATAAAATTTGCGGTTTTTAAATTATGAATATTTATTCATTTCTTGTTCTATTTTTGGGGGTTACATTTTATAAATTCTTATGCATTTTTTCTATTAGTGCATTTTTCATTTAGTATACTGATGTATGTTATGAATTCTCTCTCTATTCTTTGAATATGCTATCTTTATGAATTTGAGTATAATATGTAAATCAAAATCGACGGTTTGATCTCCTAAAACCAATTAAATGTATAATTATCCCTTTGTAAATATAATTGCTAATTTCGAAGCTTCAAATCTTTCATTTTATAATTACATATGTAAATTTATTTCATTTTCAAATCAAATTTTTTACAATGTATATAATTCTGTGTCGGCAATTTCGATACAAAGAAATAGAGGGTGCAAAATAGAGTTAACAGTTTTGTTATCGGAATGAAAGTATTTAATCATTTATTGACATAACATTCAGTTTTTTTCTTTCTCGAACTTTCACCAATTAACTTTTATTTACTTTTTAAGCGGAATTTTATTTGTGCATTACAAAATTATCAAGTCAACAATGCTCGATTTAAAGAGGCATAAATAATTTTATTGCGTTCTAAACTTCGGAGATTCTAGCTTCCACTTTATTTTGCCTAGATAGAAAATTCTTTTGGGTTTTATTATAAGCATTTTAAAACCAATAAAGCTTAATTGACACACTCACTTTTAATTCTAGATTTGAAATCGTAATTTATAACCTTGGAAAAGTTCATAACTGTGAAATAAATGAAATTCTGAAGCATCCAATTCCTTTTTTTCATATCTGCAGAGGATTCTTGTAAATTTCAAAGAAATTTGAGCTCATTATAGCATAGCAAGCAAGATTATCAGAATCAATTTGAAATACTAGGTTTATTTTTTCGAAGTACTCTAAATTAACATTTTTCTTCGACTTTTATTTATTGTTTTGTTTGAAAAAAATGTTTTTACATAAAATTATTAGAGATATAGAAATTGTCTTGAACTTTTTAAATTTAGTAAGCCAACAAGTGTAACAAAAACAGAGTACGATAAACTAAGTCAAAAGACCATTTTTCTGATATTTAATTGCATTTATGATTTTGAAGCTCATTATAAAATTTATGCTATCATATAAAAAATGGTGAAGTAGTATTTTTACGAACTTTCTTATTCGCAATCTCAGGCAATTTACATGTTAAATAACAGTTCCATAGAAATAATTTTAACAGTATTTACGTTTATATTCTGTTTGATTGTAAGAACTTATTTTTTTTTTCGTGATTCGAGCTTGTTCATATAAAGACGAGTCTTATAATATTTTGCATTTGACTGAGCACACTTACATTAATGTGGCAGAAATATTTTTTAAAAAATGAAATCAGATTTAATAATTATCATTTAAAAACTTTTTTTCCCTTTTAAAGAACGAGTGCAATAAAAGAAACATAGTCTTTCCTAAGTTAAACCTCTGACTAGATAATTGATTTTTCACAAAAGTAATGAAAGCTTTTTTTATATTTAATCGCAAACACCGGATCAAAAATTTCTAAGTTGCTCATAAGCTTACATGAGTACAATATTTGTAAGAGAATTTTTATTAACGGTAAGGGAGAAGCGGAAGTAGACGGAGCTTTGCGGAAACCGCGGAGTACACGTGGTTGGAACATGAGAGGAGAGCACCAAGCCCCTACTTGCTATTGTGTTTTACGAAACAAAAGTCACCCCGTTCTTGAAATTGCATGTCGACCGCCCAAGAGTCTTTTGATTTAGGGCTAGTTGCATGCGTCATTTTTCCTGCAAATGCAGCGTGATCTGCAACAACGAACATTTCAACAGTAAACGTTTTGAATATATACCAACTAGTAAATCTCGATTTTCATTCAAGAAGAAATGGCTGTTGAATTGCTTCCATATTTTCAGATTTAAATGCTATTTCATAGCTATCTGCCTAATTGATGCTTTTTCATCTCAATTCTTAAAGACTATTTTCAGTAAACCACTGTTCATATCCTTCCGACGTCGAACTATTTATAATTGTTATTTAGACGGAACGATTATGAATAGATTCAAATATCTATCGAATGGCTAGTCATTTGCTACCTCATAGTATATCGCAATTCAGCATTTTTATGTAATTTGTTTAAATTCATAACATAGCCAGCGAAATTGTATGAAGAAGCGATTTCTACATTGCTCGATGCAAGAAGGTTAAACTAAAATAAAAACTTTTAATTTCCGTTGCAGAAATTTAGCAAAATATTCCTTTTGTATGGCGGTTTTTCAGCGCCTTCAAAAATGTAAAATATTTCGGATAAATTAATGGGAAAATATAATTTAGATATCGTTTTCTTGTTTATGAGTAAAAATTAGTCATTATCAATTTTAAACAGGTTGTCAACAATAATTGGGATTATTACCCTCTTATATAACGCAATAATGGCCATGTGTTTTATTGGCTTTAAATATTGCCCTAAAAACACGTAAGGAATTGTTCAGTATGAACTGCCTCAATCACTGAAGAAAAGCTCGCTTGAACAATTCTGAACTCATTTTCAGAGCTCCTAACATTAGAATTTTTGTTTAAACAAATATATATATTGTTTTTAAGTTTTAGTTGACAGTCTTGTATACAATAGAGCTTGGCTAATTTTAAGCTGACGGAAAACAACAAAAATCCAATTTATCAGAAAATTTGAATTAAGAAAATCGGGGTCTTAAATACAGCACAGCAAGAGAGAACCATCTTTTAAACTAAATATTGCAGTAAACATATTAAAACAGTTTCATAGTTACAAAGTTTTATAATAAATAATACGTAATTAATGAATAAGTAATTTTAATAAGGCGATAATAATTATAAATAAGAGTTTTTAAAAATTAAAAATAATTTCAATAAGAGTGTAATAAACGATTTAAAACAGTTTCAATGCAACAATTGTGCAATAAAACTTCATGGTAAAGAGTACAATTCACACCTAACTGGTTCAAAGCTTTTTTTTAATGAGAAATCTGTAATACTTTATTGACTAAATATATTGAACTGCAATGAAGTCCTCGAGTGAATTAAGGTCCTTGAACATTAGTCACTTATGATCACCGAGGATATAAGATATAGAAGCATTTAACTAGTAAAAACAATTCAGAAAAACAATTTTTTACAATTTCTAGTTTTGACTCAGAAATTAATCGAAATTAATTCGAATTATAGTCGATATTTAAGACAGTATCAAAAGGAAGCTAAAAGGAAAAAAGTCGGATTAAGAACGAAAAAAATGCCAAATTCCCCTGTATATATTTAATAAGCTTACTCAAACGCAGTTGTAACTAAAATGCCTTTTACTTTACGGATACTTTTGTTACATTATTAGTTAAGATAACAATTTGCACAGATAGTATAATGCAACTTCCCCCTTCAAATGCACTTTTTTTAACGCCCATGAACTGCTGCTTGCTTAATGCGCCCGCGGGAAGCTACCGATCTAATAACCCTCATCTCTTCTGTTTCAGAATAGCTGGCATTCATTTTGTCCAATCAAAGGTTAGGAAAGAGGACATTCCCCATTCTTACAAATTACTCTATTTTTTCACCTCGGGCTAAATTCCTCTTCGACCCATGTGTGTGAACGGCATACAAACAGCACACAACAGACATTACATTCTCAAGAATGCAGCTCATTCTGGATGAGACAATTTTTATTTGTTGCTTGCTTCTTATCCGAGCTGAATTTTGCTATTCATCGGGTTAAGATCAGTGGGGAGATGAACTGCAGAAAGGCCAAATTTTCGTACGTGATTACGATTCGACTTGTGTATACGATGGTCGTTCCTTCATATTTGTGGTAATCCAACACAGATTTATTTCAAAATGGTGAATTTCGAGATATGTTCCATAACAATGTTTCAATCCTTTTCACGTTCTTGCCTGTCTGCGTGATATGAATGTATATATTTCTCACCATGAACTTGAATACTTTTCGTCGAAACGTTACAAAATTGATCCACAGCCCATTCTTACAACAAAAAAATTCTTCTTCATCCTCTAATTTCTTAATAATTAGCTTTGTAACCGTATAAATAGCGGATTTAGATTGAAATTTCGGTAAAGTTGGGTATTGTTAGGCTGCAGTTCATGGGAAAGAGTAATGGAGGTTTAAGACGTTTCTGAAAGCTCTTAAATTTGTTCAATAACGAGCATTTATTTGTATGAAAAATTTACATAAGCGAAGAAATTACTTTTCGTTTCCTTACTTTTGTGTTTTCAAATGTGAATTACCTGCGGGTAGTCGTTCCTCTGTAAACAATTTTAAAGGAAAAATTTATTCTTTGACGCATTAACTTCTTTCGTATAATCAAATTAAGTATTCTACTTTTTTCACTACATGTTTTTATACTTATAAAAAAATTGTCACATTGGTATCTTCAGATGCTTATGGCTTCTTAGTTCCTAATAAAGAAATGAATGAAGTAGTTTCGTATACAAGTTCTGTAACTTGATATCATTGACAAACTCGGAGATTCAGCGGTCGAAGCGCCAGGTAGGGAGGGAGGAGTATATAGATGGTCCTGTCTCCAGTTTTCGGGGAGGCCAAGAATGCAAAAATTAGCGCATTTATTTCAGTTTTCGAAGTCAAATGCAACGAAAGGGGTGAAAAACTAACTTTGTCTTGGGTACAATTTATTCTTTGCAAAAGTGGCCGGATTTGTTGCACCTTATGCAGAAATCGTTACGTTGAGAGAATCGGATTTATTTCAGAAATCAGCCATGGAAACATAGATTTCTAAAAGCAGATTTGATTTCTACTCTGGTGCATGTAAGATGCCATGCCACATTTAAAACTATGAAATTTGTGAAAACATTTCAAATTCTAATTTTCCCTCCTTTGTTGGATCAGTAAGAACAGAGTTGGAAATACAAATGCATTCTTGATATTGAACTTTGGAGTCATAAAAACCCCTTTTATGTTCTTCAACTTCATTAGCAAAATATTTGAAACAATATGCTAAAATTACAATCCCTTTGTCACTGATTAACAAACATAAATTCTTAGTGATCAGTTAAGCCTTACTCTTCCTATCAGTATTAAATTCTAAATAACTAAATGAAAGATATCTTTCCCTTAAGGCATCAGAAAAGACTTGGTTGCTTATACAAAAATAATTGTCGGCCCGTAAGCACACAAATTATAATTTGCAAAAATTAAAATTCTTGCTATTTTATTGTTTAATGTTCAGATGCTTACGATTGCAGATGAACGAATGTATTTTGTTGTTACCCGAAAAAGGGTAGGTAATGGAGAAAAGATAAGCAATCTTTCCAATATAGTCGATGACACCTCATGCTGACATTACGCTGAAAGCTATGAGAGGTCGTATCGCCAGTAATGACTAAATGCGTATTTACGTTCATACTTTCTATGAAATTAAAAAGCTTGCACTTTAAATATAGTTTTATTACACTTAATATTGATTGCTGTTGTTTAAAATAAGTTTGTTCGAATATATTTAATTTAAATAAATAGGGTTCATATTCAGGGCTATTTAAACAGGTGTAATAGTACATTCTGAGTCTTTCCTTTACTTCGATTTGAATGGTCATTGACTATAAAATATTTTCTGAGAACGCAAGCTTTGTATAGCATATAGCCGGAGAAGAACTTAAATTTAAAACTTTTTTATGGTTGAAGAACGAAGAAAAAATTTAATTTTATAAGAAAAACGCATCATGGTATGTCTTGAAAGTATCTAATGTTCATGGAAGTCGGGCGATTCTCGACGCTTCGGAGAGCCTGACTTCCATCGTGAGAATACAACCTCCCTTAATGGGTTCCACGGTGTAGAAGCATTGTTCCGTAAACATACACATTTTTATTCAAAGAATCGAAAAAGGTGGTAAAAGTAAATAGGCAAGATACGAGAAACGCATTCGTACGCATGGAAAAAAGATAATAGATCAAAGTATTTGAACTGGGTAATAAAGGGTCTCGAGAGTAAATAGGATATAGACTTCCAAAACATCCATTCGCTGCTAAATGACAGTATACATATTATTCACACATTCTTTAAAAGACTTCCCATTTAAACCTCTTAATGGCGAAAAACTGAAATCATTCCATATAGAAAACGCTTTTTCGCTGTCTTTGCTTATTATACGCAGCTATTGTTATTATTATCATGATGGCGTGCGGTATTATGGGGGAGGGTCCGAGCTGCTGTCGATGAACTGCTAATGATAAGTAAAAATGGAGAGTTCAATAGTTTTTTTTCCCTTCTTTCTGTGTTAGCCGGCAAGTAATTTATGGGTTCCGTATATGTTAGCGGTTAATGTTAGCTACAGTAACTTTTTTCCCCTCCTATTCAAATTAAATTTTCACTTGTTAATACCTCTCAAGAAATGGAACTGTTATGAATATTGAATTTATTCAAAGTGCAAAGAGTCCATTAGTTGTGGGAAAGGGAGGAGTAAGTTTTATACGTACAGGAGTGTGTTATCATTATTGAGAATATTTATATCTAAACAATAGAAAGAGATGAAAAGTTTTTACTGGTGATCAACGTTATAGGTAGAGACGGCAAAACTGAAATGCACTATATGGAGTAAGTATAAGCCGACAAATCGTTTCTAAAATTAGACCCTTTTGAACATAGGATATCAACTACCGATTAATCTGAAATCTTCTTTTCAAGTAAAATTAACGATTCCGATGTAAATTTAAAACCGGATCATGTCAAAAGAAATGATGTTTGTGTAACAAAAATTTGATTATCGGCATCTTAAAAAGAAATTTAGTATTGCATTATCGAGTGCGCAATACTGAAGCGTCTCTCGAAGAGAATTTTATTGTACCTGAAATCAATAAAAGACTACGCCATAAAACAAACACTTTGATCTCATGCGCCTGGACATTACCTTTTCACTTTTATTCTTCCTATTCAGTGACCACTGGACACTTAGACGCCACTCGTACCTACCTGTCTTTTATGTTTGCTCACCTCCTGCTTTAAAAAGGGTGTAAAAGAAGGAACAGAAGCGGGGGGCAGAGGGAAATCGGTTTCTTTGAACGTTCCTTGCTTGTTAAAGCGAATAATTCAGGCATCTTTGCTTGATTTTCACACTGAAGTTACGACTCTCTTGAATTTAAGACAGCACAGGAAAACTTTGTAAGGATTTAGAAGTTGCGTATTACGGTGTTTCGTCTTGAAGTGCAGCCATAAGTGATAAATTTCTTAACTATGCTAAAATTTCTTTATCATATATTGGTCATAACTAAATTTTGTCAAAGCAAAAAAAATTGACTGCTTTAGTTCCGTTTTATACACTTTTAGGTAAATTGTGTTTGTAAAGATGGAGGTTTGTAATCGATTTTTCACTAACTTCCTAATATGTTGTAATTTTGTTTAAATGAAAATACAATATTTTAATAATTTCAAAACTTAACTGTTAGTCAATCGATTAATTAAATTTTGGTTCCATATGAGTGACGCCATCTGGGAGTGAATTTGAGAAAAAAAATACATTTAAAAATTCTATAACATTTATAATAATGAATTATAAGCTAACGAGTAAACTATAAAATAATTGAAACTTTCGCTTTTTAGTAGATTAATAGAATTGTTTTTTAAAAATAGTTTCTATCAAATTTATTGAATTCTTGCTCTTAGCAATTATGCGTATAGCGACGAATCTGTCTCCTATATCGATTTGTGAATTTTTGATATTAAAAGCTGTAATTAAGTTATTAGTAGCAATTAATTGAAAAGTTAAGAGCCGGGCACACTTAAATCAATTCAGGTGTCCTTCAGGATTTTAAATGGAGGACAATAAAAAAATTTCTAAAACAAAATGTATCTGAATATTAGAAAGGAAATGTGGACCGCATTGGCCTGGTGTCTTGCTCCGAGACCAAATGGCATCAAAATCGTCTTTACTCAAGCTTAGAGCACACTTAATGTTCTCCCGCTGTTAAGTGTGAGAGTTTGGAAAGGGAGAGCCATCTCAGGTCTTGCACTTGTCATCTGACCCTGTTCAAAATTGCCAATTCGTTAATCAAACTAAAATTAAATTAGGCAAAGGAAATTAGTACACCAAGGAGTTAGATAGCTGGCATCAAATGAGTTTAGGAAAAATCCCCCACATTTTTTTATATATATGTGCAGGCTATATTACAACAGTAGTTTTGAGTACATTTTTATTTTTTCGATTAAAAATTATAAAGTTGGTTGTAGTACTCAAATAACGGCATACTATCGTCCTCATTACGATTTCCTTAAAATCAACATAATTTTTTAAGTCTCGACAAATTTGGTACAGATCGTACTTGATTCATTCTTGGATTCAATGCGTATACGAGGATAATATCTTGCAAATTTTAGTATACCCCACCCCGTTCTTAGTATTCTAAGTTTAACTGCATCTTGTATGGATTACGTACTTCTACATAAAGAGATATTTTAATTAGATTAATGAGCAGTTTTGCTAAAAAGAATATAAAAGAACAACAAAAACTTCTTTTTTGCATTTCCTACGTAGAATACTAGACCTCTATGATTTTCTTATAGTAAATAATTTAATTTTTTTTTTTGTAATAAAACAAATTTATACTGAAACTTCACAATGATAACAAATAAAATTAAATAAATTAGCCAGTTTCTGAATCAAATCATTTCTTTCCTTTTAAGATTTTTCTTCGAGAACAAATTCGCAAATAGTAATTTTTAATGAATTGAAATTGGAAAATGACTAATACCAGGACAACTTATTAATTAGAGAAGCTCATTGATGTTTAAAATTATATTTTGCATTTCTCCACCATGTGGTTTTCAACTATCATGGTTCAATTATATAATAACTTTAAAAATGCTTATTTGCTTCATAATGTTATAAGAATTTATGAAATTCACAAAGTGATTCCGTTATTGGAAAAATGAATGTTTTATTCAATTAAAATTATATAAACTCCAAGGGAATCATCATAATTTCCTACAATGTTCCTCTTTCATTCAATTGTATTAATAATATTATAATTAATAATTGTATAAATTCTTAAAATTCAGAGCATCTCCAGAGAAGGAAGTCTTTTTTTTTTTCCTCTTCACTCCACCTGTTCTGCGGTTTTTTATGGGGAGAAGAAAAAAGGGGACCGTCTGTTCTCTGAGGCGACGGCTCCTTACGTATCACAGGTTGACTTTTGCTTGAAAGGAAAATTTATGGCACCTACTTCAGGAAGCACCTTCTTGCGGCTTTCATCAAGAGACAAAACTTTGTCCATATGCAACCACCTTTATCCTTAACAGAAGGTACAACCATTAAATAGAAATGTCCAGAGAAGCCTCTTATCTTATTGTGTAAAGATGCAAAGTAATTTGGAGCTTTTGAGCAATAGTGCAGCGCCGCTGTCCCCAATGAAGGACCTTTACCACTTTTCGAACCAATGGCACACTGAACATAGCTTGTAAAGGTGCTTTCGTTCCTTTAAACCTTCGATGGGAAATCAGTAGATTAGCAGCTGTTGTCAGGAGCTCAAATATTCAAACTGCGTAGATGTATAAATCCACTGGGTGAGTTTTTCTTTTTATATAAAGATGCAATCGAATTCTCTAAGCATATTTAGTATTTTTTTTGAGACGACATTAAACCTAAATAGGTTGGCTCATTTATTTTTTCGCTCATGTGTATTCCACTGCTGTTCTTGGATGGTATCAGCATTTTCCGACCTTCTCAGCGAGGGGAGTAGTTAGTTTTTGACCGTCTCATGGTTTCCAGCTGTGCACGAAAATTTGCAAAAATTCATCTAAGCATTCTATGGAGTTTAAACTAATAACAATGGAAAAATAATTTTTCGCATTTTAAATTGTACTTGCGCTATAACTCTTTCAAAAATAATTGAGGGAAAACTGCAAAAACATCAAAACTCCGCCTACTTTCTAAATGAAAATTTAATTGACATTTAGGCTTTGAAAATAATGACAGCATTTTCCCTCTTTGTATTGAAGAGCACAGATACCAAATTGAATTAAAATCGGACGTACACTGTATATAAGGTATACACCTCATGTAGATACCCTATGTATATAATATCTCGTATGCTTATGAGAATATTTAATGATTTTAAAGGGGATGAGTTAAATGAATTTGGGAAACGTGATGTTGAGTTCATTCTTCAAAATCATACCTTTCGTAATCGCCATGCTTGATATACAGTTAGCTAAACAGAAATTCTCATAACGATTTTTTGAAACATCAGAATTTCTTAGTAAATGTGCCGGCGTTCTCACTTGAAGTGGAAGTTCTCTGTCGCTGGAATGTCTGGCAGTCATTTCTTCTATGCCAATTTAGTTCCAACGGCATCTGATGTAGAACACTGTCACCCATAGAAGGACATGTTGCCACTAGACAGTAAAGCGTTAACTTCATTTCGTGAAAATCAAACTTTTAATTTCAAACTAATTATTTTTCTTCCTTTTTTTTCTTAATTTTCACTATACAGACTTTTAGATTAAAAAGATTAGTTAGATTAGATTTAGATTACTATAAAAAGTGTTGATCTATCTTTTCTTCAAAAATACATCTTTGCCAATTGATCTGGAAAAATAGGAATTGCAGTCATCTTATTACTATGTTATAAATTGTTTGTATATTCAGAACAACAATACTGTATAATATACTTCTGTTCCTGATGCGAAAACGTTTAAGTATAATGAAATGTTTTTAAATATATTTCTTATGCATTGCAAAAATTCCTATGAGCTTTTTAACGATTCTTTACTTATTTAATCCTATGCCAGTAACGATGAAAGCACGCCGCCGCTATTAAAAAAATAACTAATCTCCTATATCTTTATTTTGTTATCATAATTATTTTGATTATGATGATGAAACTATCAAATAGTAATATCTACGCGTTATATTTAGGGATCACGTGCCCAAGGTCAACGGAACCAGGAAGAATGACTTCAGTCGTTCGGTTTACTTCTAATACGCTCTGCATTTAGTTTCAATCCTTATCTGAAGTTGCTACTAGGAACACACTTATGCTAGTATTTTAATTTCCACAGGTGTTTTTATTTTACTTTACTTTTTTTCAACCGGCCGTTTTCCTTTACCTATGCGTGACGCGATCTCATTTCGCATGTAGTGTATGAATGATGGGCGATTACGATTATTGTAATTACTGCGAATCTACATCGTGGAGTAATTTGATTCGAGAAAATTCATCTGGAAACTGACCTCTCGATTGGAAGGTTCAAATTCGGAGGAGATGCCATGCAGATAGTTTACTAAGTTTAGTTTCATTCACTTATGCAAATATCATTCGGAGAAATACTAATCGTTTCTTCTTGCATATATTTTTATTTTCCTAATTTTCTTCTATAAAAATCGTGATCCTCAATTTGGAATGGAAATATTCAGAAGTTTAAACGGGATTGTGAAATAATACGAAATTTTCTAAGATTAAAGCGCACGAATTCTTATGTATTCTAATTTTATGTGCGAATTTATTAAACAGAAGATCAGAATGGCAATTTTTATAGAAAGGATTTTTACTACGCTAAATATTTAAAAATTTGTCCTATTTTCTCGGAATTAATTATGTGATAAATATTAAAATTAACTTAGTTTGAGCATCTTGAGGAAATTCCACACTTTGAAGCCTTTTATAAGAAATTCAAGTAAATAAATCATAACTGGAATTTAGCTTGTATTTGTCAACTAAATATTCTTTATTATTTAGTTATACACATTGAAGTTATTTGTGTTGAAAGTGTTTCTACTTTTAAATACCTTGATTTTCTACAATTTAGCAACTTTAAACTCCATTATATACGGCCGAAATATTCTGAGTAATCAATTTCCCGTATAACATTATGGAGAGTTAATGTTTATACAGAAATATACATGTATTTTTCCATCTATGACTTTACTTTGTAACGTTGTCAAGAATATCTTTATTTATAAATTCCATACTGATTCACCACAAATTAAAATGGAATTAACAAATATGCTACAACCAATCTAGAGTTACAACTATATATCGGAATTATATAGACTGCCTTTTCATTGCCTAGTTCTATCATCTATATTAGCTATTTTTCAATTGTTTAAATGAATAAGGAGGACAAGTGATCATGTAACATAAGTGGATGACGTCAAATCAGTAGGGAAGAAATAGAACTTCACGTATTAAAAACAACCTTAACATTACTTTTTAAGTGGCCTACCTTTTCCTTCACCTTGGCAGACATGACCACTCAGTTTCTTATATGAGAATAGGCCGTAATTTTAGATTTTCCCCTCCCCCAATCTATTTTCTGATTGACAATATCTAAGATAATTACTCAGACAAAAAAATGTAAGTAATTACTTCAATATAAGCTATCTTGGGCTTAATAACGAAGACTTTCATTATAATGCCAATACAAATAAAAGTTTCGTTCACTTACTCTCTACGAAGTAAAAATATTAAGCATCCTAAAACGAAACAGCTTAAGCAACGGGTCGCTCGGACAGCAAACAAAACAAAGGTTATGGTTTAGGTTTAGTAGAAAGGTATGTTTGAGACGTATGCTTACTATAAAGCCGCTTTGTCTCGAATTGAAGAAAAAAATTTGGGAACTGAGCCTCGGATTGAGGACTACACATGAGAGTCGGCATCACCGCCCGCTCCCAACGCCGTCACAAAGGTTATTTTCTATCGCCAATGTCGTACCGATTTCAAAACATTGGACACAGTACAACTACAAAGTGCCAACTATAACTTTTTTCATTGCTCAACGACAACTATTTTTATACAGTTCAATAAAACCAGATTGCATCACTCCATAACCTGTTGTTAAAATGGTTGCATTCCGCTACGCCTATATTTTTAGTCTTCAAAAGGAAAAAAATAATTAAGCAAGGCTAATTCCATATTTATTGCGTGTGTCCATAATTAAAAAACCCTATGGAGTTAGGAGGGGGCATTTATTCAAAATTAGATTCTAAGTTTCTCTCGTGCCAGTAAGTGCAATCATACTCTCATAATAATACTACGGTGACTGACTCTTGTAAGTTTTGTTCTTCCTCGAAAAGTGTACAATAAATGATACAAATGTTTTTATTATGCATTTATTATATTAAAGTGTATTATTGTTGCAATGAATTAAATCTTTTATTCATTTAATATATTTTTCAGTTTTAATTTATTTGTGTTCTCCTTTTGTAGGAGGTTAAAAGTTACCTTAATAATACGGAAAACTGATCGCAAAAATTTCCTTAGCACGAAATTAAAGGTCGGTTTCTTCAAATGAACAGGACCACATTTGTTATATTACCCTGGCATTAAAAGATATTGTTTGAATAATAGCTTAATACGAAGGCATTTTTTTCTTGCCTCATTTTTATTTTCTACGAGGTACGTCTCACTTTCTATTTCTACGAAAATAATATGAGCCCTTTACATAGACGATAAAAGTACCTTTTAATTTCCATAAAAGATCTTCTGGTTGTTCTTTTTCAAAATTAAAGCAGTTGCATTAGATCTTTTTGATAAAGAATTGTTGCTCTGTCTAGAGAAATTTCTTATTGACTAATATTACAAGTATAATGAGTTTCTAATAGCGTCATTTTAGAAACTTATGATTGCTTTTTGTTCGAAACGGATTCTAAAATTCGATTATTTTGGAGTACCAGACTTATTTTCTTCAATTAGAAATGCTAATTATTCTTAAATTTAAAAATATAAATTATCCTGAATATTTCTTTATTTTAATTAGATATTGCTGACCCGCACTTGGCATGAGACATTCACCTACCATTTAGCAAAGGAAAAACAATTTTCATATTATTTGATAGTATGAAATTATGACAACGCTTTGATACATCCACCTTTTTGGTTTCGGGATAAAGTCATTCAACTAATTTTTTAAATTCAAACTCAGCAATTTTAAGTCCCCAATGTGTATTTTTAGCTAATTTTAAAGAAACTTCTTGAACCTATCCTGTGGATGAATCTTTCTATGACATTCTTTGAAGCAGTTATTTCATTTCCCATTTTTATCACGAAGTTTCTAAAGCTGAAAAAATGTCTCTTCTGATTTACAACTCAGGGCGAAAGCTTACCTTTTACAAACATTCCGTTCGCGCACATCGTTATGTTTTCTGCGCCAAATATTCCAGTCATGCTACTGTACGCGCAAGTCGTAATTCAACCTCTTTTGTTGTATTTTTTTTTTCTTTACGTGTGGGGAAAAAGTGAAGCTTCACAATGTATATATATGACTAGATTTTAATACCCGATTCGCAAGTCTGCGTACATAAGTCATGCCTTTTAGAGTCAAACCGGTTGAAAGTTCAAATTTGTGGATGAAATTTTTGTTCATTGCATCAAAATCTGGCGTATTCATTCTTGATTTTCGATAAAAGAGTATGAGCCCAAGAAAAAATTTAAATATATATATATATATAATAATAATAAAACGACGAGATACAAAATTGTATAATCTTAACAACGCTCATTTGCATTTTAAAACGAAATGTTTATCTCTTTTATGTTAAGAAGTTTCCTTCTTTTCTTGGCGAAATTTTGTAAACAAGTTTTGTTATCTAAGTATGCAATTAGAATTAAATGTGATATAAAATATTCAAGAGATACCAAAGAGTTTCCAGTAATGTCGAGACTTATCATTTTATATCTGGTAAATATGGACAAAAGAAGCTTTTGAAGAGAAATGTGGAAAAAATATTAAAACAAGATCGTAAGATTTTCTATTTTGAAGCGAATAACTTAAGTCCACTGCATACATAGAATTGTAGTATGAAATTATAAAAGACTTTAAAAAAGCATTTTATAAGTAATACTAAAGTTTAAATGTTTTTAATTCTTTGTTTTAGTTTTTAATTTATTATTATAAATATTATGGAGTCTTCAATACAGTTTTTCTCATGTTCGCTACAAGTTAGCGCCTGTGGTATGGAATCAAAATTTTATTTAATTTATTCGATAATGAAAAGATAAAAATAGTGTATTGTCATCGATAATGCACAAGTGCAAAGAATTCTAAAACTGTAATACACCAGGAAGTGCAGGAAAAATAAATTCCAAAACTACAACTTTACAATTCTGAAATAAATCAAGTTAAATAAAAGTGTCAAAAATATGCCTTCTAATTTGCATACCACGTGATACATACTTGAATAAAAAGTTAACAGAAAATAAAATTCTAAAATGATTTCGCCCCCTTCTTATGAAATGGATTCCCTGTTGACTAACTTTTTGATATTTCCCCCCCCCCTAACTTTTATAATTAAAAAAATAGCCAGATTTATGTTTCCATTCCCATAACCATGTGTTTGGGGGGGGGGATATGTACCATCATATTCTATTAATAAATCTGCAAAAAATAATCATTTGGAATATTGTTGGAGAGGGAGGTACCTGGTCAGCTCAGGTGTAATTTTGGTCATATATGCACGGCTTAAAATAAAAATTTCTTTACAAATAGTCCTTGGGTAGATTAAAAACAAGGCGCCCGCATCTTCGAAATAAATCGGAACCTAAGATGTAGTTTGACTACCATTAAAATTTAAATTTGAGTACACTCTATTGTAATTGTTTGCAAAAATATTTACAATTTCAATCTATAATTTTTCTTATTACAGTGCATAACCTATCATATACTTATTACTAAATAGGTTCAGCGAATTGTAAACGGAAATTAAATAATGGGAATAACTGTAAAAACTTTATGAATTTTTAACTATAGACTTCACTTGTGTATCTAGGTACTAATGAAATATTCATTTGCATGCATTCAGGTAACAGCTGTACTCGGATCAAAGAAAAAGCCTCATGTCATTTTGGACAACGCACTCAAAAATTTTCAGTCTGTGTAGAGACTCTTAATTGTTGTTGCAAATCTGTCATGTAAATTTTTCTATAATTTCACACTGTTTCGCAACATTTATGTGAACTCCTAACTCGAGCCTATTTCAGTCCACTTTTTATTTCATTCCAAAAGAAATTTCTTTTCAGCATCGCGGCATGGATCCTTTTTTTCCAAGCCTACAATTTACTTTCCACTAATATTTATTTACGTAGCATCGTGACGTATTTCCTGTGTCCCCTTTTTAATTGTATGAGAATTTTCCTGATGAGATGTCCTTCACAATTTTTCCCCCTTTATCATGGGAAATAAGCTAAATTTAAATTCAATGTAATTATCATAAGGAGGTGCCAGATTCTTAGAATCAAGCGGAAACTTCTATTTCGTTTCCCGTTGCCTCATTAAAATAAATTATGAAAAGTTAGTGTCGATAGTCATCAAATCAAACATGATGCTAATTAAACTGAACTTATGAATTCAGTTTTGCAAACTTGCTGGTACGCAAAATATCAAAATACATTTGATTGCTTGAATTTCTATCGTTTCTGCTTATAGTCGGTATGTTCAACTAAAAACTTAATTTTCTGAAAAAAGAGAAGCGCCTATTAGCAGTTCATAAGTCGTGATTTAATCCTTTTCTTCTGGTTAAAGCGAGAAATTCAAATATTACAGAGGATTGCTAATTCCAGCGAAAATAATAATAATAAAACCAAACATTTATCATGTTCATCTTCTAAAAGTTCACGGCCTGATTAAAAATTTATTACCGGAATAAACGAATAAAATTAACCTCGCATTTGAAACCGTGTCCGGTGGGTAATCTATCTAAAATCAGTACTACACTCCAGGGGCTTGCAAAAGAGTGTTCTTCCCAAATGATTAATGATTGGAAGACGTTCTCTACACGGATGCTTTTTTATAGAATAAAACAAAAATTCTATAAAAAGCTTGAAGTCCAATGTTAATACCCTCTTGCGACATCTTCTTTTAACTTATAAATTAAGGGTATCGAGGCGTAAAGTATTTTTATTAAGGCGAAATTAATAACTTTTAAGAAATAGGGGTGGAAAGCATTTAAGTCGGCCTGTCTGCTATATTTTTAAAAAATGAGAGTCGTGAGTAATATCTTGATGGCACTGCCACATAGATTTCTAAAGGTGATATAATAAAGAAGGAAGTTAGCGCTTCTGATAAGTTTACACACACCTTTCCTAAAAATTGAAGTTTCAATTGGGCAACACTTTGTAAGTTTTTTGTCTAGCCTCTTCATGATTTATTGGTAGCCATTCTCGGTTCACTAATCATATCGGGTTAACATCTTAACATTCCAACGACCCTTACAGATTTATATTTTCGAAACAGTGATTTCAAAACCCACGAACTTTTTTCCTTCTGCAATTTATTTTCCTCACGCGGTTGTGGACGTAGAGTCCCGAGTATTTTTGTGGTAGCGCAATCTTGCTGAAGAGTTATGAGTAATTTCAGTTCAAGGAGTTCGCACAAAATGCGAATTAAAAATATCTTTCTTATCTTTAAAGTAATTTAAGAGCAATTATGGTTTCTCCACAATCGAAATTCGAGAAATATAATTGTTAATGAATCAAAATCATAACTACTGTGCAGCGTACCGTAACTTGTGTGGTAAAGAACTTCTAAGAATTTTTCAATGATTCAGCTTTCCTTCTTGGTTCAATAACAGTTTATTTACAAATCCGTGCGTATTCTATTTTTTTAGAATAGTATTTTGTTTTCAAAATAAAGAACATTTTCAGATATTTTGTATTTTTAAAGCAAAGTGAGGACCTGTTATTAGTATTCAAATGAACAATTTTTTTTTATCTAATCTTAAGAAAAAAGAGAAGAGGATTAATTTCTTCCGGTAATTCTAAAATTTTCCTCATTTATTTTGTAAACGAGGAACTTTATTTTTTTTTCTTTCATGCGTGTCTAAAAAATATTCCAAGACGCATGAAAAGGCTTCAGAATTGTCATTCTTATCACCTAGGGGTGGATGGTAGCTAAATCGGGACCAGAGGGTTGCAGGTTCAAATCCCGTTTTCCCCGCAGATCCACAATGCGTGTGCGCCAGGTTCACGCTAAATTTATCGAGGTTTAAAGTCCCGTTGGTTAGGTTTGGAAGTTTGGAGAGGGGAATGATGTCCAGTTATCAAACCGTGTTCAGATGACGAGGACAAAATTATGAATTACGTCTGAAAATAGCTGAAGCATAGCTTCTAATTGGGGCCTAATTTAATCCACCAATCTTATTAGCTGGATCCTTAAAATAAATACATGAGAGTAAATTATTAGCATTAGCGATACATTAATGAGAATTCTTACATTCGAAAGGTGAAGTGAAAAAAATCTGAAAGAGTTGCTGAGCTTAGAAGATATGGCTGAGAGACTTTATAATGCTCATGTTTCCAGCATTTTAAAATGCAAACACTCAAAATCTCATGCGACAATGAATAGGAAAAGTCGATTTAATGACCATTATATCGTATGCTGTTTTTTCAGATATATTGAGATTGTTTTATCCTTTTTAACTGCTACATAATCTTCTCTTGACTGCAGTTGCAGAGATCTCAAATTAGTAGCACATCCAGAATTCAGAACAGTGGTTATTCATATTTTAGTTTCGTGGCTTTGTGTTCAGTCTACAACAATGTTATCCGGGATCTTATAATGAAATGTAATATTTAAAAAAAAACTGACTAAAAACAAATATTTAAGTTATTCTTTGAAGATTCTGACAACTTATTGCAACTTTTTTGTGTTATCAAGTATTAAGTCTAAAAGCAATTTTTTTTAATGCTTGTATTTTGTATAATCACAATTTTAAATAGTTGACACAATCGAAATTTGCTACATTTTCAAAAGAAATTACATAAAATTTATTTTCTTGCTTTCCTTTTTTTCCTGCAGGAATAAATTATCATTACTTATTCCTAATTAGTAAAATGTATTAAAATATTTTTACAGTGACAACACATTTTGAATCTCGAAATCAAAAAAAATGAAAATATCAATTTTGTGCTTTTCCACGATCTCTTTTCAATCGTGCTCTTTTCTTTTCAACTAAAAACGGCTGAAAATTACTCTTCAGATAATTTTTGATTTTCCTCAATCAAAATGTGTTGGCTCAATAGCTTTAATTCTTCAATATAATTGCAAAAATCTCAATATTTAAATAGATTATGAAAGGAAATCAAGGCGATCTTCATTTTCATCCTGGTTTTCTTAGACACAGAAATTGGCATGCTTTCAATGGACAGCAAGAAATAAAAGCAGAAGAGCATAGTCCTTCAGAGGTAAAATACTTTTATTTCTCGTTGTACCCTTTTATACGACAAGAGAGTAAATGCATTGCTACGATAATGTCAATTGTTACATAAATGATAGTTGGCATATAGTGCAGCTAAATATATAACGGAAGCATGTAATATTTACTTTCTCAAAAGTTTTTACTTTTTAAGACTGAAGGCAATTATAAATACATCTTGAGACAGACGAAACTTATTGGATGTCACTTCTCCCCATGAGAATTTGTACTCTTTTAATCGGTAACATCCCTTGATCAATCGGGTGTATGTCCAGAGGACCTGCAGTTACTGGAGCCCAGCAAAGATCTCCTTTACGCGTATTTGTTCTTGATTCATATTAATGTGGTATATAAATATCACTGTTTAGATAACAAAAAAATGCTGTATATGTCTCTTGATATAAAAAAATGTTAATATTTCATTTATTTATTTACTTTTATATATAATGTGGGCCCCACTCTCCATATTTGTGCCTGGGCTCTCAGAATCCCAAGGTGTTTTAAGCATATGCATTTTTAACTGCTATGTAAATATATTCTATCAAATTAAGATCAAACAATTTTCAACTCCCAAGGTATTTGTTATTCTCGGTTACTTTGTTAATCATTCCATGAATACACAAAGGGCCCCTCGAAGCTAATTTCAGCATTTTTAAAGTTTGTCCCCAAGATTTGTTGATAGTAATCTGAAAGACCAGTTGATGGATTCCAATATGACCTTTCCATTCCGGCAATACAACCTATAGTGTGGTCACGGCTCCATTTAGCTTTAAGCCTTACAATGGTGTCAAATGTTGTTAATAGATACCAGAATTCGAGCTTCGGTATAATCTGATATTCACCAATTGAGGACAAACATTCGCCTGCAATTATCGGCTCTCGTTGTCGAGTCTAGGATTCGGTTTGAAATGTTCGCCATCCACGGATTGGCCATCCACGTTTTGGAAACATAAGTTACATTTGCAAGGATTTTTAATTTATAAAGGATTATTTTCGCTTTATTTATATCAACATGATATAAAAGTCGCTTAGCAACGCTCGACTTGCTTAACTGCGCTGCTGGCTTGATATTGTATGGGCCTAGCAATGGGTGGCCCTCTTTTATGGCAATGTTTTTCAGAGGAATTGTCCGACCGTAGACTTAACATAGAAACTTTATCCTAAACTGGCAGTTAACTGACAAGTAAAAAAAGCATTTTTTTTAATTATTATTTTACGTGGTCGTGAGGGTTTAACGAATCTAACAATACCAAAATCATCCACCATCAGTGATGCAAAGTGGTCAAAGAATGACGCAAGAAAAAGTTAGGCTTTTTTATATTAAATTATTAAATTTATGATTTTACATTTTACGGAAGTTACAATGTTTGCATTTACGTGCCCTTAAACCAGCTTAATGCTCTGGTTTAATGAAAGATTCAATTAACTTGCAGCAAATAAACCTTTCTGCATGGAACTCTGTGAACAAGATGGATGTCGTAATGATGGTTTATTCTCAGAACCCCGAAAACAAATTGTTTGTGTGATTAAAACTAAATATATTTTAATTGATAACGACTTCCTTGTAAAACGCTCTTCCTTATGCTAAATTCAAATAACCAAGCTAATCGCAAGGTATACGGTTTTAATAGTTTTTACTTACGGAGGATTAGGATGAAATGGTGAAATGAGCAGTGACAGATGGGAAAGAATAAAAACCTCTTTTAGAAGTTATCTGACGTTGAAAAGGCTTTAAAGTGATTTTCATAGCTGAATTTTAAAATATCTAAACGTCCTTAGACCAAGATCTTTTCCGAGGATTTGGTTTGTTAGGTTAGCGTTCGGTTTTAAATCTTTGACCTACGAATTTATTTTAGTCTCCTAACTAGATGAACATCCTTTTTAAGACATTTGTTGTTTCAATCCGTACAAGAGCGTAAAGGACACCTTAAGTACTTAAGAATGTCCAAGTTATTTATGTTTTTTGCGGATTTAAAAGGAAATTCTCTAATTCCATACAATAGTCGGATACGGCGTTGTACGCGAGGGAGTTAAAGATGCTCAAAGACTTGCTTTATAGTTTTGAATCCTTGTCAAATTATTTAAAAGACTCTGACAAGTAGGAAAGCCTATACTTTTAAACAAACAATGCAACATAAATTTAAAATTTTCTCACGCTGAAGCCTTCAATAAAATCCCTCTCCTTCGATACCTAGTTTCACATTTAACATTCCATTTCCTATTCCGGAGACGAGCAAATCACGACGAATAATGTTACGAAACCCATTTATCACGAAAAAGGAAAAGTGTACCATGTACAAAAAATTGAACATTTTCTTATTGTACTGTTTCCACTGGGCAATCAATCATATTCTTATAAACAAGTAGTCGCGCATCGAACCCTGTTTCTGTAAACGGTCAGTTTCGTGAACATGAATTGCTCCTGTTGCTACTTCTATCCAGCGTGATATTTCGCTCTTGTTCTTTTTTTCATTTCGAAATTCTTCGACTTCGTGAACTTTCTTTTTGATGGGAGGGCAGTTATTAGCCGTCATTTCACATTTTCAATCTCTTCCCGCGTCATCGTGCGCGCGTGCTCAGCGTGCGTGGGTGTGCAATGTTTTGTGGAGCGTGGATTCACGATCACTTTCGGAGCTGCGTTCCGCCTCAAGAAGTTCAGAAGAATGCTAAACGGTCTGGCCTTTGAGGGGATCGCTCTTATTCTGCTTGTTGAGGAACTGTCAGATGGAAGAAAGGCTATTCGCATCCAATGAAAAAAATTCTTACCAAATGCAATTTAGAAATCCTCCTTGGAAGGTAGGGCCAATAAAGTAAAGTTCGAACTCGGGTCCAAGGCTTTTTCTTTTCACTTAGTGCTCTGGCTCGGATCACATGGAAAATCATTCTTATTTGTGTTATGAAAGAGGGTAGTTGGTAGACAGTTTATAGAATTTTATATTATACTTTGACCCCCCCCCTCCCCCCAAACCAACCCTCCCCTCCTCCGACGTGTCCGGATTTCAACCAAAAAATTCTAGTAACCCTATCACTTTACTTCCATCATCCTCGTGCTTCATTTTTTTCCTGCGATTTTCATTTTTTTTCAAGTAACCTCACAAGAACCTTCGTACCTGTAAACGAACTTAAACGAGAAGGAAAAATCGAATACGGCTATCAAAGTTGACTTTTTAAATTAGGAACCGTAAAATTTGCATATGCATATGTTTGTAGTATATGTAGTGTAGACGTATAGTCAATTCTGTCTAAGCCGAGCTTTCTCTTTGACTTAGCCCACTTCATTTGAAGGAAAGAGGCGAAGTTTAGATGGACGGATGAAGTACGAAATAAAATTTTATGAAACGTTATATTTTCCCACTCTTTCACTAACTTCGTGTTTTTTCTACTTTCGCAACAGAAAAAGTTCCAAAGCTCAGTCTGCTTTTTCGATGTTTTAGCTTCTTTCCTGACTATTGACTGAAAATCGGGTGCGAACAGGAAGCTAATCCAATTCCAGTAAACCCATTGCTGTTCGTCACTGTCAATTGATAAAGTTTCCGGACTTCGTTAAATTTTCTTGTACGCACTACTGAATGATTTGGGCTATTAATAATTCTCTCCTAGCTTGATCAGAATGCCATTTTTTTCTATTAACTGTGTGAATTTATTCTCATCTAGTTTCAGACATTCTTTTTTTCTTTAAATTTCTTTGGAGGATAAACTACGAACTTATGAATTTATTTACAATTGTTCACATGAAAACTCTACTGTGTAGCTTCTAACTCGAACATAAACGAAATTGATCTATTCATATTCTTCAATAAATGTCGCGACTATCATGAATCAGTTTTTCTTTTTTACAAGTGTTTAATTTAAAGCAGTCATAATTTTGTTAATGAAGCTATCCCTGTTAAAGTTACTGCCCGATTCGTTCTCTGCCATCTTGGAACCAAATATCTCATTGTTTCGCATCTTCCTTAAAACAGAATTAAAAATTTATTGCGATCGGTAGCATTTCAACCGATCTTTTGTTTTACATAAGGGACTCGTTATGCAATTTCTTTAATTATTGCATGTAGTGTTACAAACATTATACACAAAAGCGAACATACTTTTAACTTTTCATCTGTAGTGCAGAACCTTGCCTTGTCTAAAGAGATTTACAATCCCTTGTTCACTTCACATCTGTTTCATACCCACATTAATAAAAAATAGAGCAAACATTTTTATCTAGGTATTTCGTGAATCATTAATTTTTATGCCAAAAAAATGCAATACCTCTGTTAACTTCAAAAATGATGACAAAAATTAACGAAGCAACATCTGAAAATCGCACTATTTTTTTTAATGAAACTTTAACTGAAATACCGAAAATGAGATTCAACACAGATTTCTTTCAAACAAAAGAAACCTATACGAATTCTCTTTTTTGTAAACATTCCTTTAAAGGAAGAAAAAATTGCAGTAGGTAAATGACCCCTCAAGGCACGAAACATCGCGTCATTTTTTGATCACATCAAACAGTGTAGCATCCAAGTAATGGGTCGTCGGGAACGACGACACCTAAAAGTATTTTGCAATTTGTGTCCAACAGCTCCATCTTATAGACTCGGTCACGGAGCCGCGATTGTGTCCTTGCGGAGGGGGGAAGGACGTCAAATGTGCCGAAAAATCACCCGCCCGTTGCAGTGCTAAATCTAGCGTGTAAGCAATTCAAATTGTTCTTTTTATCTGGGAAGAGAACCGACATTTGTCACAATGATTCTGATCGACAAAGACATTTTTTTTTCCTTTATTTATCTGCCCATTAATCCCCAGCCATGCGGATATTTTGAAACTTAAGAGGAGAGAGGTAAAATCTCGGCGGAGATAAACGTAATTTAGAGATGGCCATGTGGCTGAATTACTATTGTTTTGTTACTTTTTTATGATTGTACTTTTTCTCTACGTGCCGTTCAACTTAACAATCGGACATGGTATCAGTTATGTCTTCACGAGATATGTGGACACATTAGTCATCTAGCTAATATTTCCAAGATGCATTATGTTAGGTAATATCGGAAGAATTATGAACTCTCGAGCATTTAATGCACTTTATACAGCAACATTTGACATTGCATTTTCCGGAAAAATTAAGTAATTTTAAGTTTTGTATTTAACACATTTTTATTTATTTTAAGCTTGATTCTTATTTGTAAGGATGGAATTTTATAAACGATTTTTTACGCGCTTCCTGATATGATAGTTTTGAAATTTTTTACACTTGTGCGTTCTCGGTGATAATACACTACATTATTATTTTCAGAATTTATTTATAAATTAATTGATTAGTTGAATTTCATTATAAATCCATACGTGGTAATGAAGTTGAGAAAAAAATTCATTTCATGATTTTATAATATTAATAATAATGAATTATAATTTAAGGACTAAATAGCAGAAAATATTTTAAATAAATAAAAATACTAAAATACATAAGTGTTAAAAACTTTTTATTCAGTTTATTCACGTATAAAGTGTGTTTTTTTTCCTCTATGCATGGAATTAAACAAATTGGAGAAAATTTATCCAAAACATTTTGAAATTTTCAATTCTTTAATCGACTTGTATATTCGTATTTCATCCCAGATTCAGCACTTCATGATCAATAAGGAATTCTCTTGCCTTTTTGTGATGAATTCTCACCTTATTTTGTTCTTTTCGCTACATTTTTCTCTGGATATCTAAAACTTTCTTATTTCATGAAATCCTAAATAATCTTCATCCATTTTGTATGAAACGTTTTATTTTGTTGTCGCTTATTGTTAATCTACTTATGAAACTTATAGAAAGGAGAAAATTACTCTCGGCAATTAGCTTAAATCTCTGCTTAATGTGTAAAATGTTATTAAACTGAAGAAAAATATTTCCTGTTATCTCCAAAAGGACAGAATTTCTAAATAAGAGTTTAACAATCGATTTTTTTTCTATCCCTCTACCTTCCGAGAAAAAAAGCGAACAAAACAAATAGACACCTGCTTTCATCATTATCACCAGGTTGGGATTTCATCTTACTTCAGAGTATTTCCCCTTTTTCCATCTTTATGCAGGATACGGGATAAGCAACCATAATGAATCCTAATAACAGGGGTGGCCTTATCAAACCTTCAATGGCTCTTAATGGTTTGAAGAATAAAGAATTGAAAAAAACTTAAATTTTCATAGTATGCTTTCCAGTTTATTCAAGTGAACTTCATTTAGTTTAGTTACCCGATGATGCCAAATGACATCAACAGGCCGGAAAGCACAATCAATGAACGGAATGTAGTCTCCAGTGTTTTCAATTGCACAATTCATCGCATTAGAAAGTAATTGGGGGAAAACATCGCTCAATTCCATCCATTAAAAGAAAAAAGGTTTCTTTCCTGAATTTTGTAATCAAAGTATCGAAAGACACCCGAAGTTCACTTGCTTAAACTAGGGTGACTAACTAATCTAAATGAAGTTCACTTGAATAAACTGGAAAGCATACTATGAAAATTTCAGTTTTTTTCAGTTCTTTATTCTTCAAACCATTAAGAGCCATTGAAGGTTCGATAAGGCCACCCCTGTTATTAAGATTCATTATGGTTGCTTATCCCGTATGTTGCAATTGTCTGTCATAAATAGATTTTCTAATCATGTTGATACAAATTTTTAAATATAAAATTTACATTTTTTAAATAGTACGCTCTTATTAATGTAAGTATTATTAGGGCTCCATGTAAGTTAATTTCGCTCATTTTGAAATCAGTTGAACTTTATGAATCAAAATTAAGAGGTCTTCTCAGAAATGCGTTGCGAATGCATAGAATAAGCCCTGTCGAAGTATTACTAAAGGGAAAATGGCTTCAAGGACACGAGTGAACTTTTCTTTGGCTCCCTTGCCCTATTTGATTTTAACCCTTACATGCCCAGTGTTGCCTTTACGCAACATACCAAATTTTGTCTTCTTAAATCTTGAGAATAAGACTGAAGCTCTAATGTCTGTTGTTGCCAATAGGATACATATTGAAAATTATATTAAAGAAATTTATAGCATATAGATGGCAGCCTAAGTGCTGATAAAAAAAATATAAATAAATTGATGTTTTCCACTTGAGACTGCATTTCCCCCCCCCCCCCTTTATTCGTATGCTTGAGAATACCATATTTTTTTCTACAATATTGAAAGAAATTCCTTATCCTCGTAATTAGTTCTTAAAATTCATCTGTTTTTAACATTATAGAATTTTATCAAGGAAATTTTTTTTCTGAAATAAAGTCCAGTGTTGTCAGTTGATAAAAAATTGTTTCTAGCCATAAACTATACTTAAAACAAAATGGGTCTTTTTTAAGTATTTTCCCAAGTTTTGTATAAGAAATGAAAGTCAAAAAACATTTTTAAATCAATTTTTTTAAAAATCGGGCTTTTAAGGGTTAAAAGTGAAATAAATGCAGTGATATTTCGTCTTTGCGGCGCTCCTCAAGACAAGGCATTTATACCTCCTTTGCCCTTATCCGACGTTACGCTACTTAATATTATGCAAGTTAAATTTTCGGGGATAATTTAATACCTTTTTCAAGCCTGGGTCGCTTGATATGCAAAGCCTATAATCCGCCCTTACTTTGTGATTCGTGTCGTGTTTCATTCTTCCCTAAGAAGTGGATTCTAATCGGTTAACATCCATCAACAACAGATTAGTATACATTATCAAACAGTTTTTTTAAACCAAAATCGCATATTCACCCTCGAAAGGACCCAGAAATTAGCCATGTTGAAAGAAATTTCATCACCAGGTTTTTACACATAAAAATCATCAAATTTATCTTGAGATTGCTTTGTGTTTTTCATTTATAGCCGATTGAGGCTCGAATTTTAAATGTGCGATCGACAATTGAATCGAAGTTTTGAAAAAAATCGTATCTCAAAAATTAGGCTATTGAGCTAGAATTTTGAAATTTTGTACACTTGTTAATATTCGATGGCAATACATTGTTTTAATATTTTTCAGATCATAATTGAAAATCTATCGATTAGTTTAATTGAATTTTTATTTCATATGAGTGGCGCACCTAGAAGTGAATTTGGGAAAAAATTAACTGACTCTGTTAATCTTTATTTTTAAAAAATATTTAAAGAGGCGCACCCTTTAAATATTTTGTAATCATTTCGCAAATTAAATTTAATTTAGCAGTAAAAGATAATATCAAACTAATGTTACTTTTCCATCTTAAAATTATTTTTAAATTCTTAATATTTCTTTAATTCATTATGGCCATTGGATATTTAGCTTTCATTTTTAAACTCCAATACGATACACTTAATTTCATTTTTAACGGGTCTTGTTGATTATAGCAAATAATTATTCCCCATTCTTTTATTGTAGCTATGTTTTTATAGAGGCGCAATTGAGATACATGTTTTGGTTCAGTTTCCAGAACATACAAATTATGCAGAGTTCATTCATAAATAACAGTAATTCTCTACCATTTGCCTTCATATAAAAGTTATCTTCTGTTTTTATGCTTTACATTCTTAGTTCTTCTTCCAGGCAAATTTTGCCAATTTAAATGCAATATACTTAAAACTATCGGAGAATTTCTAAGTTAAAAACAATTATGAACCTCAGTACTTTTTAATACGTTCTTGCATTCTAAAAATGCTATTGAAATTAAATAAAAACTTTTGCAAAATGATCGTAAAATTGAAATTCTTTTCAAAACGTTTAAACTGATTAATCCCCAAAATGCTAAATAACCATTTTTTGATGTCTCTTACTACCGAGATACTTGACCGATTGAAGAAATATTCTTAAAACCGAAAAATAAGTTAGGCCATTAATCCGAAAAAATTTTCCTGCGCCCTTTTTTTACTTTTCTTCTGACCCAAAGTACTTTTACAGCTGCATGTGATTTACAGTAAACAGCCGTTGAATATAAAATTCAGGAACTTGAATCTTACAGTTTTCTTGGTGAACTTCCTTATGCAAGGTAATCGTCTCTGACAGAGGCATTAACATTCGTAGTTAAAGGAAGCCAGCGTTTTTTTAAGTACCTTTTTTCCTTGTATACATTTAATAAAAGCATTCGCTTTTATCTCACGCCGTATCCTTTTATTTATTGCGCGGTCTCCCTCAGAAACCCCATTTGGAGCACTCCGTGTTCTTGAACTCTGAGGTTATAGCGCGACTTAAATTTACAGTTTAAAAGAATACGTTCAAGTGCAAATAAAAAAACAAAACACCAGAGATCGAGTAAAATCATGCTCTGACTCTAAGTATATCTAAAAAGGTTAAACATCTGTACGCGCCGAGAGATATATACTTTGTAACCATAAATAACTTTTTATTTGGGAATTTTTTTCTGTTCCGACTCCCGATAGCCTTTAGCGAAGATCCGTGCTGTCAGAGAGCACGTACTTTGCGTGCATTGTTTTTGGGATCAGTATTTACGTAAAATACTTCGCATAACTCCAGCTTCTCTTCATGTCCAACTTCGTGGAAAGGTTAATTTTTTTTTTTCCCTTTTCATTCTTAAATGTGAGCTGTAAATGAAAAATTCTGGTATCTTAAAAATATGATTTATAACTCGAGGACAATAAATTTAAATTATAAGCGGTCATATAATTCTACAGGAAGTTAAGCATGCTGACTAAAACCATCCTACCGTAGTTACTGACGGGCTTCTAGAAGTATTCTGTTCACATAAATGGGTCCATAAAATTCCAGATTAAATTTTTGGTTTGTTACTCGTGCCCGTTGAAGTTCAAAAAGTCAAAAGCTTTTCTCTTCATTTTGGTTAAAATGTATACATATTTCTTACTATTCTCTGAATTGAGCTTTTGTTAATTGGATATTTTTATTGCTTTCTTAATCAACTTAACTCTTTTTGTTTTCCGTCGAAAAAGTACTTAATGTCAAAGTAAAGAAACGTTTCATCTTCTTCGTTTATTTATTCATTATTTTAGAATAAATTCTCTAGCTTAAGTAAATTACTTATGATTAATTTCTTAATAAAAATACGCATTATGTTAATTTTATGGTGAACCGTATTGTAGAAATCAAATAAACATGATAATTGATTTGAATCCAAATTTTGCCCTCTTGTTTCACCATTTACAAAAACAGTAAGCTCTAGCATGCATTCAAAAATCGGTAAATCTGCCAATATGTATTCATTCACTTTCGGTTGCTGTGAAAGTTATAAGCGAGATCCAGTTCAAGTAAAAACCTCGTGACTGGCAGTAATTAACTTACGTTCAGTGAATCAAGCCGTGCTTTTCAGCTTGGGATTTTTTTTTTAAGCATGTTTTTTTAAAAGATTTCAATCAGATTTACAGAGATTATCAAACATTATTTACAATTAATTTTTTTGTAACTTAATGATAAAAAAAAATCCAAGATAACTTTAAACTTCTTGAATAAATGGTTCATCTCCGTTGTTGATCAAAAATGTTGACATTGATGCCTTTCAAATAAATCACTAAACTGAGTCATGGGCGCATTTATGCAACGTTAGGGAACGAACCATCATTTAATGGATCTCGGGTTCACTATTGAAAATTGTCTGCATGATCTTTGCTATGTAAAACTGAACCAACTACAATATGTGTCACAATAGATTACTTATAATACAATGATAAATTTAGAGAAAATTCAGAATATGAATTTTTTTCTATAATGTTCTGCGAGAACAGCTATAAGGTGTGACCAAATGGAAAAGATAGTATGGTTCTAGCGGCTACATTGCAAGGGTATTATTCCACCAGGAGGCACCGCGAAATCACGGATGAGAAGCCGCCGTTATAAGTAAGCGGTTTCTCGCTTCCGTGGTGGGTATAGTAATGGTGGCGTGGCTCTAAGAGCCCATCTTCGATTACAGGTCGTATCCCGGTGTAACGGAGGGTCGCCGCATGAGCCGCTCGCAGTGGGGGACATTATGCGGGGGCCATAGTGCCCGATGAAATCGTGGCGGCCGGTCATTCAACGTAGACTACCCGGATGCTAAAGCAGGGTGGGGTGATGGCTTGTTTATGATTATTGCAAGGGGTAAATGAGATTTCTCTGGTAGATGGTTCTGCATACCAGGAGAAATCTGGTATCAAATTGGTTAATAGTGGATTGCCATCGAGTTAAACAGAAATGAAAAAAATGTGGTGTCATGGATTTCTCCTAACAGGCTAAACGAATTACGCTTAGTAATTCAATTTTTGCCTGCTGAAGGTGTTAGTGGAATCGAAAATTATAGACGACTGAAAAATGTTTCTGGAACTGAATATATGTCACGTCATGCAGTTTTCCGATGTATAGTAATTGGATCACGGACATGTGAGCACAGCTGACATGTTACGAACAGGTTGGTCGGTTCACGCATGTGATTTGTGTCGGAAAGCCATTAGCGACAGAAACTGTCGGAGAAGCGATTAGCGGAATGAAATACCATGATAGGGGTTAGGTAGTGCAGACGTACCTCCGGTTGTGTTCCGATTTCCCTCCGACCTCAGAGGAAAGTGATGAGCAAAAGTGGCGCATCTCAATTCGACATGTTTGAGCGACATAAATCAGACTTGTGGAACGGTCCGATTGATGTAAAAATCATTGCGCCCTCGGAAAACTGAACGTGCCATTCACTCAGTGTAATGGTGGTTTTACTAACATATTCTGCCGACAAAAAAAAATAAAATAGATTACCTACTTCGCGCTGCGCCCATTTTGTGGAATTCATGGCTTGACATTACTTGTGTTGTCGCTTGTTTCACTCAACAACACACTGCCACTAACTGTTTTGTAACAAACAGAATTCTCCTAGCATACACAGGCATTTACCTGAAAAATTTCAAAGTTTTACTATGTGGAATAAAGCCACTAGAAATAATGTCTCTTTTCTATTTGGGCTCATTATATACTTCTCAAAAAATGCGTTTGGAGTTGGTTCACTAATTTCAAAACTGCATTTATATTCATTGAAATGCATAGCAATTATTGGTAAAGATTTTATTTTTTAATCCCTTGCAGCACATTGATTCAATATCAAAAAACTAGTTAGAACTCATCGATACCGATTGATCAAATCACTTTCATCATTTTTGTATCTACTTATATCTATAGATTTATTTTCTTACCTGAAGTGGATTTAGAAATTTTGTACCCATTTAATTTCATTCTTTTAAGTTTATTGCAGGAAACTTACCAAATATGTAATTATGTACCTAAAATTTACTCTCGGTGATTACTCGGTGTGATGATTTTACTGCACTTGAAAAACGAAATTCCCATCCTTTGATATGATATAGTAATTTCGCATTGGAACTGCACATGCGAAATACATAGAGGATCATGTTTCATTATCTTAAAATCGGTTACTCATTGGTCGGATTAATTTAGTTCATCTTTAGATTCGTGCAAGGGTTTTGAAAAAAGGCTTGACGTTTATTTATTTATATTCCTCACGTTCATTAATTTGTGCCGAACAATGCTAAGTATTATTATTTATGGTTTACACGACGGCCTCTTTTGCGTGCGTGCGTCTCGCGTGATACCACGTGACCAAGCGGTCACGTATTTTACACAGGGTTTCTTTGGCTACCTTTTTTTTAACTCTAGTATCTTTTTTACAATTATTATTTTCTGTTTCGTTTTCGACCGCGGAGGCCACCTACCTTGATGTGAAGTTGCTTTTGCCACGTAAGTTGGGAGGGGAGAATTACATTTCGTCTCTCGTTTTCCGTCCAGTAGTTACATGTGATACTTCGCGCCCTTTGTCATCTGCCAACTTCGTAGTTAGATACGTAATCAAGTTTAATTATTTCAAAATTGTTAAATTTGCAAGCTTTTTTCAGATTTTGGAAGCGCTTCATAAAATCTGCATTTAACTCGTTAACTCAAAACTGTAGGAATACAGAGAAATTAGAATTAAACTAAAAGTATACTAGATAAATGTCTAACGAATGGTATTATTTGTGACATTTTTCTTTAAGCGAAAGTATCAAAATTATAGTGATAATAAGAAATAGGACTGAAATTAAGCTGTTATGTTAAATGGCTACTTTATCAGGCATCCACTTATATTTAACAATTCAATTTGTTCATTTTCGAAATTGAAGTTTTTGTAATGGTAATTCTTCTACCAGCAATTTTGAATAAGCGCTCAAAACGTAACATTTTCACCAACTCTTTCAACTCATGAATTTGAAGGAAACTTATCTGTTTACGCATTCGGTCGAGTACATTAAGAATTTTTGGAAACCTCCCGCAATTGAATGAGAGCTCTTAAATAGAAGAATTTGAAAAGTTTTGTCTTATTCAATATAAATTTTTTTAAAAAAAATCTGGCACAGAAAAGACTTTAAAAGTATAATTTACTGTTCCGCTTAAAAAATGCTAAATCTTTATTCTTTATATTGATTTGAAGCGATTTTTCTTGCAGAGTTACTTAGATAGATATTAAACGAGCAAATTATACGAAAAATTATTATTATACATATAATTAAACGAGCAAATTTTATTCAAAGGACTGAATATCGATTTTGAGTTGAACAGAGACTGATATCAAATGATATTGCGTCTGTGAAGTTCCGCAGTGTAGGCATTTTCAAATTTAACATGCTTCTTTTTCAATAATATATAATATACATAAAGGAAAACGTAGCAAATTGCAGCATTTATAAGTAAAGGTGAGTTTCTTTAAATGTCGATATGTAACAACTATTATTTCTTTCTCCTGTCACTGTGACCAGTGATGTGAAATACCCGGGTATTTATTTTTATGGGTAAATACCCAAAATGGGTATTTATTTTTCAATTAATTCTATTCATATACAATACATGTACTAGAGTGTAATATGATATTACTACACACACACACACACACACACATATATATATATATATATATATATATAATATACACACACACATTAAATTTTAAGTGTGAGGTACGGTAAAAAAAGAAAAAGATTTTCAACTTTTAAATTCTATAAAAACTAAATAATTTAATCAGAAAAAACAAACGCAATACTGCATCTTACATAGAATATGTGTTTTAAATGTCAACTCTTTTTAATGACAATTAGTAAATGAATAATAATGTATTTGCTGCTTGTCTAAAAAGAGTTATTTTACCTAAATTTTTTGAAAGAAGAAAATGCCGATTTTAGTTTTAAAATGATAAAGTACTGATAATTGACACTAAAATGAAAGATAAAATTGTTTATAATTCGTTATGGATTAGTTTGTCAAAGAACCAGACATTTCTGTTGGAAAGTTAGCAGATGACTCGGTTCTAACAGTTTTCGAAAGTGATGGCGAACTTCTTGTGTCTGAAATTGTTGTCTAGTACATCTTCAAATAACACATTTTACTGGCTAGGTAGGGTTCATCTGGATCGGTAACATCAGTATTTAAAAGTTCTTGAAACTCCAAGTTTGATGTAGCTGTTACGGTTGGGATTTGTTTAAAACAAACTTCAGTATTGTATTCCTTTCAAAAACATTTTTTAAACCAACTGGACATTGTCAATTTTTTTATGTTTCTCCATTTTGCGTGCTTACATTGGCATGTTTGTACTCAGCATTACAGTACTAGCATTGCACACATTTATCCTTCTTAATATTGAAAAAGTTCCAAGCAGATTCTTTTTTATTTCTTTCCCATCTTTTACTTTTCAGCGTAACATTTACCGTAATGCTAATACATGTGGAAATGAGTTACTAACTTTTCATTAAATCAAAACAAAAATGGCTGACTTATAGTATGGGATTGTGAGAAAATTATGAATCAAAAGATTCACTGGCGCTATCTGTATGACATTAATGGTGTTCAAAATTATTATTCCATTACAAGTGTCATTTCTCCCAACCAGAAAAGATAAATTATTCTCCGATCCTGTTCAACTTATGAAATATTTTATTCTGAATCCTGATAGCAAATTTTTTTTTATTTTAAATTAATCAAAACTTTAATTTAAAATATATAAACTATGTATTATCTACATCAGTTTTATAATTTTCATTTTGAATCACTATTCGCAAATATTTTTTTTAAGGAAATACATAGTTATGGGATATTTATAAATTTCATGTTCCATTTTGAATCGCCATTCACAAGCACTTTTTTTTGTGTGTGTGCAAAATACCCAATTATGAGGCATTTATGAATTTTATGTTTCATTTTGAATCGTCACTTGCAAATACGTTTATTTATTTCAAAATACCCAATTTTTGAGTATTTACCCTAAGCCTGGGTAAATATCTAAAAAATATTTACATACCCACTCTATATCATTGTCTGTGACGTCATAAATCTCTTTTTCAGCAATTATAATTGCCCATTTGATGATGGTATTGACATCATTTTGGTGCAAAAGACGTTTTTGTGTTCGAGTTATTTCTTGCTTTTTATTTAGGTTATTAGTTCATTGGGTACATAATCCTGCGAATGTAGCATCGATCTATCGTTTACGAATAGTTAATGGGATATATTTTTCTTGAAATGCTATTGAATTATTGATACTGCAACTTTTCTCTCTTTGCACTTTAAATAGGAGATCCTGAGTGGGAAGTTGCCTTATCATTTTGATTATTATTTTTTTAGAACTCTGCTGTTCAATATAAATAACTGAATGTTTTCATTGGTAATATGAAAGAATAAATATTTTTGACTAACTATAAAGAAATAGAGAAGCAGGTTCTTCAGATTAATCGATATTTTAAATTGTCTTGTCTTCATATAGTGTCTGCAATTCTTTTCAAACTGAAAATTCAGACTATATATAGATATGTACTTACTTTAATGCTTCCGGTATATAACTTAAATTTTGAGAGTAAGATGTCGCCATTTTAAATCTTTCACCAAAACTAATAATTTGATATGTAAGAACATGGCCTCCAAAGAAGAGCAGAGGCATCATACTGAGAAGGACCAAATATTGTTGGCTTCACGACAAACTGCTATGAACATTTTGTACTGCAAAAATATTGCTAGATTTACAGTCTCATCAAGTTTTATACTCTATTAAGCGCACACATATAATGTATTACTCCGAGGCGAGAGTAAACAGGAAAGAACTTTAATAATAAAGTTCAACAATTAAGTCACATTTCTTTTCCACGCAATTTTGTTAATCCTTTTATTCTAGGAATTGTCAAAAAATAATAGCTTGATGTAATAATTAAATGAAGATAAACAAGTAAAAATCTAAAACTGAATAAATAAGGTTCGAATTTAAGTTTTACAAAGAACCTCGCAGATTCAACACGGTGCTAGTATTTCCTTTTAAAATTTCTCTAGATAATTTAGAGTTGCTATTAAATAAGAACTCAAATAGTATTCCTTTCAAATTTTTAATTCCGTCTCTTATATTTCAACTTTGAAGTTCCTTCCGTTAACTAAAATTATAGTAAGATAGGCAAGTCATGGAAAAGCTTGTGCATAACTCAGTTGGATTTCTTATTAAATGAATTACATTTTCTTGTTACATTGGTTGAGCATTAGTTAAATTTCGCTTTTTATTCCAAGATGAACTGAAGAAAAACCAGTAGACGTGGCCAGAAGTCGAGTGGTTGAATCTCCTAAATAGCTCTTCATTCTCTGCGTATTCTCCACATAAGGATTCGATTCTTTTTATTTTGTTTCGAATCGTTCCGGGCCATAAACAAACTATGCAAAGAGAGAAATGATCTAGCGCCATCTATTGACAAGGAACTGAAGCCTTTTGCCGAGTATGAGGAAGAAAGAAAAAATAACATGTTTGTGAACGCCTTTAGTTATGCAAATTTTGCTAACTGCAAACAAACTGATACTGAGCATATGTTATCTTGCATCCCATCTGACGTAATCGAGCGTGACATCGTTCAAGCAATCGGATTAACCATTTTCTAACAGGATGGTCGGTCTCGGATTCTTTTTTTTTATTATTATTTTTTTATTTTTATAAAAAGACTAGTTTCTTTTGAATCCTCTTCACATAGTTTGAAGCTTTTTAAAGGGAATTTCCGTTCAATTTTTTAAAGCTTTTTAGCACTTTAATTTATTGGGAAAACTCGATTTTTTTTATTATTATTATTATTTGCTCTTGTTTGCTGCTTAATTACTCCCTACATCTAATTTTAGTTGTCCGATTTGCCATTTTTTCTGTTCAAAAATGGTAGTCGATTTTTTTAAAAAAATCAAGGAATTATTATTTATTTCGAAATTGCATGAAAATATGCAAAAATTAAACTAACTTGGGTGTATATTTCATATTAAGTCTAATGATTAAATATATCGGTGGTAGTGGTAAACATTTTTCATATTTAATGTAAAACAGTATTCAATGATTTCGTTGTCCTAATTTCGAAATTTTTCTTCTTGCAAACGAATTCCGCCATTGGTGATATAATTTTTAATTTTGTATTATCGAATTTTTAAAAATTATTACTTCTAATATAGTAATAATATATAAAATTATTACTATTAATTTACTAAACCAGCACATAATCTTCATTTCTGATGCATAAAATATTCTCCGCATTTCAATGATAAAATTTATTCCACATATATTGCAATGGAATTGAATAAATATATTTTAAAATTTTCACGTTCAACGATTGCAAGCGAAATTAGCATTTCCAAATTTCTATGAATTTTAAATGGATTTCAGTTTCATTTAAAATTTAGTTTTCATATATACAGTAATCGTCGATGAAAATGTACCACTTGCATTTTTTTATGAACATGGTCCGATACATTTAAATTGCACAAATAATGATGAAAAGATCATTTTGATCGATTTCGAATGGAAATGTATGATTTTATCATTGTGTTTGTTACTGCGTCATCCTTTAAGCGCCAGCCTCGTGCATAAAATATGACAAAAATATAAGATGGGGTATTTTCACTGGGAACAGGGAGTGCGATATTCACTCAGCAAAAGGAAACAAATACAAAATCAAAGAGCAATATTTGACATTTGTGATAGGTGCTTAGATTCAAATCACGCCATAAGTAAAGGCGCAGAAAGTGTTACTTGCTTCAAAGTTTGATAATGCTGCTTTGCAATATTCTCAAATGTGGACACTTTTTTTTCTTACTCCCATCTTCACTTCACCAAAATGGCGAGCTTTCGTTGGCCACTACAGAAATATCTTAAATTGAAATATCTTTGAAAATTTGAATCCTGGTTTATCTGATAAATGAAATGCCATGAATAACTCTCAAGAAGTGATTCACCGTTTCCTTTAATTCATTTTTAAACACTTTTCATTCAATTCCTTATGTGTTAGAATTTTGAAATTTAGTTCACTGGTGTGTTCTCGATGACAATGCACTGTTTTAACACGTTCACGGACACCTAGCTTATGTTATTTGCGTTATTTTCTGGGACACCTAAGCTGCTTGAATAGTAAGTATTTCGTGTGCAAACATGTGCTTTGCGTTTTAGCTTGTCGCAAACTTGGGCGGGATATCACACTCTGTTCCAACAAGTAAATCGGCATGTGCCGCTTTGTCCACGAACGTGTTAATATATTCAGAACTTAATTATCGTTTAATCTTTAGTTAAATTTTGCTTTCGTACCAGTGGTACGACTTGACAGTAAATTTGAGAAACAATTGATGTCAAATTAAAAAAGTAGAGAACAATAACATTTCTGTTTAGTGCACTAATAAAAGGGTGTTTTAAAAACTGTGTTTAATTCAATTTATTATATATACAGTAAATTCTCGACTATCCGGCATTCAAGTATCCGGAAAGCTCAACTAACCGGAAAAATTAGAAAATTAGTTTTTATAAAAATTTTACATTAGCGCGCCAAAATTTAACACGCGCGCGCTCGCCGGAGAAGTTCCATTCACGCGGACAATTTATTTCTGGAATGCAACGTCCGCTACGCACGGAGGGGAGTAGAAGGGGGGGAAAAAGCAAGATACAGTACTGTGACATACACATATTTGTTTTATGGGGGGGGAGGGGTGTTCAAAAGCAAAAGTGGAACCAAAAAAACATAATAAAAGGTCCTCACCAATCGCCGAAAAATGAAATAAACAACAACAAAAAAAAGGTAAAGGGACAGAAGCGGTTAAAAAAATGCCTCATGAGGGCGGGTACTCCAGATTGGTAAGTCTCTTTTTCTTTATTTATTTACTCTCCGAATACCGACAGAGTGGTATCTGGACTGTATTTAATTACAAATACTTCTTTAATACACTGTACAAGTAAATGTCTTCGTTACGCTTTTAAAAAAATTTCGCTGTATAATAAAGTTGCCTACTCAATTAATTCAAGCGTAAATTGAATAATTCTCTAAATTTATTTAGAGAATAATTTCTTTGTCAATTCATTCTCTTCTTGCCGAGTTCAACGCGCTTCCAAAGACATCCCCCCCCCATTAAGAATCCTTCCTCTATCACTGAGTTGGGGTTCAAAGTATACGCTATTCGTCTCAATCTGATGGAACGAGATGCATTCGTAATGAGAATAATTTATTCCAACACCCTGTGAGACTAAACAAAATTTACTCATTTCGATTCGAAACGTATACAGAAGTGATCAAAGTCATAAATTTTCAACACCGTCAACTCCCAAGCCCTTTCAAAAAAAAAAAACTCCGCTATCGCTGATTGACGGATTCCAAGCCCGTTCGTCCATTTCTAATGCAACGCAATCTGTTTGTCTTGAAAAATTTCCTCAAACACGCAGCAAATCGTAAACTGTTTTAATCATGTTCTGTTCGCCAAGTGTATACGCACCTTAATATCATGTGCGGGAGAATTGGAGGCGCGCATATTGCGCAATAACCCTTGCGATTTTTCAAGATAATTAATTAGCTTTGATATTCAGTCTGGGATTCGTTTATGATCACTTAAAAGAGTTTTATTATGCTTGCTGAGTAGAATATTTTTCAGTTTCGTCGGCTATTTTTATATTTTTACAATCTATATATTTACGGTAAAAATTCGGCTACAGATCATACTTTTTTTCCATCATCAAAATGTTAAATTAAAATCTTCATAATATGTTCTGTAAATACAATGTTATGGAAGATACAGAAGTATTCTTAAAAATTATATCTAATTTGCATTTCAAAATGACAAAAACAAATTATTTGGCCGAAAAAATCTAAAAAAAAAAAGGCTACAATCTATCCCCCTCCCCATTTTTCCCATCACACTCAACTATCCGGACTTTTCAGGTATCCGGAAATCGGCGTTTCCCGAGTATGCCGGTTAGTTAAGCTTTTACTGTATTCCAAATGAGATTTGATAAATTCCACTGCAACCAAACACGGGAAAAATTCTTTCTCGAGATATCCAGCCAGCGGGAGTGTTTCTCCCCTTGAGGGTCTCGTGTATTTCCACAATATGACTCAATTTGTGCAGCCTCATTTAATAGAAAAGAGTCGAGTGTGCATTTTGGAACAGTATCTCTTCCCTCTGACCGATTTGGTCTAAAATTCATCACAGATCTACAACTGTTATGGGGAGATCACACACTAAACATTATTACGGACAGACAGTCAACCCTTTTCCGAATTTGGTGCCCATTTTGACACAGATCTACAATTTGAGGTGATAAAACCATCTACCAAATTTCATATACAGTAAAACACTGTTTATACGTCTTTCAAGGGATTGACGTAAAACGATGCATAAATGAAAAGACGTATAATCGAGATTTAATACACAATTTTTATTATCACAAATTTAATGCTGCTAATGCAAATTCATTTCAAAGCAATAATTTTAAAGTTTCTAAAGAGAAAACTAGTATAATACTACGTAGCATGGAAATCAATAATTAAATTTTGAAATTAAACATTTATCATAAAAGTAAGAAAAATCATGAATTTATTGCATATGTTGAGTACTAATTATGCATAACTTATACGATTTATGTGCATACAGGTAGATGTTTAATTAAGAAATCCTTTAACATTGTCTGACGTGCTGATAGTCTGTGAGTATTAAGTACAGCATTATGAATCGAATTAAGTTCATTGAATGTTATTTCACTATTCTTTTGACAAAAGAAATAAGTTCAAAATTTTTCAATGGATTCCAAAGAAAGGTGAAAAATAACTTCTTCGTCGTCGCTTAAATTAGCATCAGACAATTCGTCTTCTATTAATTCTTCAATTGTGAATAATTTAGATGCCATGTCATCTTAATCACAGCTCGCATACTAAAATGGAGGAAATCTTTCACATTTTAGAACGGAGGAAAACGTTTAACAGAAGCTTTGCCTCGTATAAATGAAGTACTTTATCATTACAATGAATGCGAATGAATCGGGACTGTGGTGAAAAGGCATATAAATACAAACGACGTATAAATGAGAAACGTATAAACGTGCTTTAATGCATCTAGTTAATTGAGCTATTGAGATAACGTGTTAACATTCAAGGGAACGTACAGATTCCCTTTGACAGATTTCGTACAAAACTTGATACAGTTACATAATTTTGGAGTAAAAACCACATTCCAACTTCATCGGTTTAGCCCCGTTCCTTTTCTAAGTCGCGTTTACAGACAGACCGAAAAGGACACTATTCCAAAATTGGATTTTTTGTACTTTTCTTGGGAAAGTCTATTATGTGAAGATTCATAAAAATCTCGAGATCAAGTTTTTAGGACGATTGAGGTACTTTCTCTTGGCAAATTCTTGTTTCGTGTACTAGAAAGGAGAAACGATTCCCCAATTCGTTAAGGAAACTTAAGAGTTGTGTTTTCAAAATTAAGATTTACTAGCCTGTATTTCATCATATATAGTTGTTTTTCAGCCTTTCTCCTTCTTTATAAGTATTACCAATAAATGCAATTTGTACGCCACCCCTTTTGTAAGTAAACTGATGAACAGCATGAGGAATGACATTCGAAAAAAACTGGCAGAGAAGAAGAAATGTATTTATTTTAATTAACTCTTTTTAATTAGTTATTGTTCGAAAAAATGTCGAGTTCAAGACAGCAGGTTTCAAACGAAGTAGAAAAAGCATTAGTTCGTGACGGGAATCATTTAGTAGGAATTGTGCAATATATAGATTACTGCTTTTCTTGAATATCTCAAAAACAAATTAATAAATGGGTTTCGTTTAAGCTGTGTTGTAGAAGCTTACTTCAGAATATTACTTTCAAGCGGGTAGAAAATTTATCTCTAGAGCTTGCATTGTATGGAAATTCAACGACAGAAATCATTATTCTTCAAAAGCTGAAATTCTGGTTCATTTTGATCCTGATAAAATGAAATAAGAGAAACCTAAAGAAATATTACTCTTGTTTTTAATTACCGGATAGTCGAATGTTCTGTAAGTAAATATCAGAAACTTAGTAGGTACCATCCGATAGGTAAACCTGTAGTGTAACGAATAATTTGAAGCTAATGGGACCACTATAAAAATTCAGTTTCAGCAAAAAATCAGTCTAAAAAGAATTACAGCAAGAGAAAACGACAAATTTTCACATAAAATAGCAGCAAATATTTATTTTTAAATATTTCAGTTTTAATAAATAAATCATCTCTACTACAAATAAAAGCGCTCGTCTTGTTGGCCCTCTAGAGGACAGGCCATTGGAGCCAGAGTTAAACAACCAAATTTGGGACAAATATACTTTAGAAGGTAGAGGTGTGCGCCTCGGAGTGATTTTCGCTTTGAATTTTAATTAATTAAAACTAAACTAAATTTTGGCGCTTTTCGTTAATAACTTTCGATAATAATTTGGTTTGATTAGGTACATCATCTTTGGTTATAAATCCGTTCCTTAAATTTAATACTCCAATTTAGATTCATAATTTGCTCGATTTCTTCATATATAATGCTGCGATGTCATATTCCATAGAGCCTAAAACCTTTTTGTACATGGAGATGATTAATCTGAGTCTCCAATTCGGAACATGCGACGCAGAATCTATTAATCTGCAATACAGACTTCAGCAATTTTTTTTTAAAAGAATGCGTGTCTTTAATGTTTCTTTTGAGCAAATATAAACTGAACAAACAAGTTTTCTGCATTTCTTATGATTTATGGTTTCCAATTAACGCTTCTCTACCGCCATGCCCTGTCCTCTGAAATCCAAGCATGTTGAACTTCACCTTAATCTGCATGCAACCTAGAGCGAAGGCCACTCCTGCGTCTATAAAGAGTCGTTATGCGCTCCTCATGTGCTACATTGTATATATATTCCTGCGAGTTTCCTGACAAAGAATAAATAATCCTTTTTACTGTGCTCATTTGACAGACACGAATGTGGTAATTATAAAGAAGGCTTCAGCAGAAGTTCAAAGGAGGAGGCAAAGATTAAAAAAACAAAAACCAAGCAATTTGAAAAGAAAGGGAAATAAAATTGAATCCCCCAAAGCCCAACTGTTGTGTGCGCATCAGTGTCGCACATAGTGGCAAGTGTCGGTGAGCAGGCCAACCTTTATTTTATTAGCGACATAATCATTATTGCCTTTATTTCTTTTTTTCCCATCCCTGTCAGAACGAGATCGTTCGGCATTCCGTCACGTGACTTGTAGTGCAGCCTATTTTGCAGCCGCCGACTTCATTCCAGAATACAGGTGTCGTTGGCTGACAAGGGATGATGACGATGGCTTTCTTTTTTTTATCTATTTCATTTAAGGTCAGTGTCTCAAAAGATATTCAACCAACTCGCCATTAAATCTTGGAGCATGAGCTCTAGCACGTGAATCAATTACTGTTTTACACACTTATTTTTCCCTTCGTCCTGGGTTGGGTAATAAAAAGTGTATTAAAATTCAGAGCGATCTTGGAATCACTTTATTATCGTCAGTGACGCAAAACTGAATTTTGAAGGCTAGGAAAGGTTGGAAAACACTTTACTGAATCGATAAAATAAATTCAAAACTTAAGAAGTTTATCTACTAAAATTGGTGTTTATTCTACTGTAGAACTTGTAATGCAGATTTGATTCTTTAGAAGATGTTCTATGTTTGATTGAAGATCTTTTAAAAATCTATAGTCAGTGATAACTAGGGTTACCATAATGTTTTTGGTTGAAATCGGACACGCTGGGGTGTGAATAGTCTTGGGGGGGGGGGGGAAAGTACGATATGAAATTCTAAAAGCTACTTACCAACGACCCTCTTTCATAACACTAGCACAAAGTTTGAAGAAGTGGAAAAAAAACACATTTAAGGCGTCATAATTCAAATAAGAAATTTTTTTATTAATATTTGGTAATTCAAATCATAATGGAAAACATAATTAAAATAAAACTGCCAAAACTTTTAATTTTCAGTTTGAACTGGGAGTCTGGATGAGGAGGCTCATCCACATTCTCCTCAACAATGGTTGTAAACAATGATTTTTCTTTCATTGGCGGTATGATGGCAGCTTTTTGGAAACGTCAAACTTTCACTACTACAATCAAATTCCTCTCTCGTCGCATTCACTGGCGTAAATCCGGATATTTTGAAGATCCGAACGTATGGTAACCCTAGTGATAACTCAAATTTATATTATAACGAAAGCGCCGAGGCGTTATGTTATAATATTCGGTTAAACAATTCAAAATATGATCTGAAATGTATTCACAATTAATTGATTTATTTTAATAGAATTTAATCTTAAGCACCGGTACTGATATTCTGTTTAACTAAATAGTTTATCATGAAAGTTGTTTAATTTCATAGAACTTTCTTACGTCTTTTACCTGCGATTCGGTCGCTCGTAGCTTTCTACACTTTGTCACCGACTATACTGTCTGCTAAAAAAATTATGAATATTGGTAAGTTCTTCGCAAGTAGGTCGGATTTCACAAATGGGCTTTTGTTTGTTGCAAGCCATTTGTACAGGGAAATACAAATCTTCCAAACTCTCTCATCAAATGTGTATTTTAACAGGAAGATGAAATGAAAGAAAGCTATAATTTGCACATTTTGAAGTAAGTGTTATTTACATATCTTTAGTTTGCAAGCTGTATCATCGGATTGCTTGGAGCAGAAAGTTTTTCTAAGTTTTTGCTAGAGTTAGACTAAGGAAAGAGACTAATTTTGATGCTCTTTAATTTGATTAAAGGTTTAATTTTACAGCATTATTTCTAATTTTACTCTTGTATTGTTCAAATGTTGTAAAATTAAACCGTTACCGTTTAATTTTACAATATATGAATATTACAAAAACATTATAATTAGTTGCTTCCTTTTGAAGATCTACTGTAACGAAAACATTATAAATTTATCGAATATACATCTTCTACATTACACTCGATCATCTTTCTTATCTAACAGTTTTAGGCAATCTAAATTACCGAAGAGTCTGCGCTCTTCGAGACTTTGTGCACTTTGGATTTTCTTTTAATATCTCCCAATTTCAGTTTGAAATTTTGACAACTTTTCTGCTTGCTTATACTGAAACTAGTCTACACTGTCTTCACGGTGATCTAACGTAAATTTTTGAAAAAGAAACAAGTTCAAATCTGTCTATTCTTCAGATACATGTCATGTGCAACAAGCCCTTATTAATTTATATAGTATAATTATTTTATATTTATCCTCTGCTACACATGTTTCTGGCTGAGAAAAAAAACCTACAAACGGCTCAAATGGAGAATTTCAAAAGGTGTTAGTCAAGAAAAAAATAGAGATTATGTCGTTTCTACACATTTCCCATGATCTTTTGATACATATTAGATCACTAAATAGAACAAGTTATTCTTGTTATAGTACTGATTCTGAACTTTTAATGCATCAATTAACAAATCTGAACATGGATAAAAGACGACCATTCACTTTTTCTACTTTGTCCAAGCACTTCCTCGACATGTTCACCCGTTAAAGAGCCTCAATCAAAGAGAAGTTAGGGACTTCAAAAACCTCCTAGCATAAGGCAACCCCGCATTTGATCATGTCCAGAATTCTGTAATTAGTATTTTAAAACAATGGGAAATGGCCGAAGACATCTTGTATGCAATCATCAATTACATACAAAGTGTCCGATAATGGTACTGGAGAATTTCAAATAATTTTACTCGGAGAAAAAGGAAATACCGAATGAAAGATCAACATTTACGATTTGTAGTGGGATTTAGAATCAACTTGCATAAGTAAAGACATAGAAAGTCTAGTTACACTGACGGAAAAAAAAAATCCCAACACTAAGAAAGAGTTGTGCTAGATAAACGAAATTTGATAGGCGTGTTTAAACATTTGAAAGATGACGTCTATTCAAATTTGGCGCTAGGCGCATAAGTGTGGCGCTATTAGCGCCACTATGAACATGCAAATCAGGTTTGCTTTAAATACGCGCTGTAAAGTTCGTGAGCGTTATTTATCATTGAGATTTGACGCAGTGAGTTGATGTTAGTCAAGAATGCCTTTAAGAAGACGAAGAAGCCATTATCAACAGCTCACTGAGTTTGAACAAGGTCGTGTAGTAGGGCTTCGAGTGGAGTAGGGCGATATTGCGGAAAGACTTGGCAGGAATGTATCCACTGTGCATGCTTGTTGGCAGCAGTGGTCAAGGGAAGGTACTGCCTCAAGAAGACTGGGTTCCTGGCGGCCACGTGGCGCTACTGAGAGGGAAAACCACCGTGTTCCGCGTATGGCTGTGGCGCATCGTACTGCGTCTGAAGCAGAAATTCGAGCTGCAGTTGGCACCACAGCGACACAACGAACTCTTAAAAATCGGTTACTTCAAGGACAGCTGTGCAGCTACAGTGGACCCTGTAGTGTGCAATCCACTGACTCCAAACCACTGCCGTTTGCGACGTGAATGGTGTCAAGCTAGAGCTCATTGGAGGACGAAGTGGAGATCTGTTGTTTTCTGATGAAAGCCGGTTCTGCCTTGGTGCCAGTGATGGCCGTATGTTGGTTAGAAGGAGACCAGGTGAGCGCCTACAACCAACCTCTCTGCGGCCTAGACACACTGGACCTACACATGGAGTTAGCAATTTCCTATGACAGCAGGAGCACTCTCGTGGTTATCCCACCCACCCACCCTGACTGCGAGTTTGTACGTCAGTCTTGTGATTCAACCTGTTATGCTGCCATTCATGAACAGCATTCAAGGAGGTGTTTTCCAACAGGATAACACTCGCCCTCATACCGTTGTTGTAACCCAACATACTCTACAGAGTGTCGACATTTTGCCTTGGCCTGCTAGATGACCAGATCTCTCTCCAATCGAGCACGTATGGGACATCATTGGACGACAATTCCAGCGTCATCCACAACCAGCATTAACCGCCCCTGTACTTACCAACCAAGTTCAACAATCATGGAACTCCATCCAACAAACTGACATCCGGCACCTGTACGACACAATGCATGCTTGTATTCTAAATTCTGGCGGTTACACCGGTTATTAATGTACCAGCATTTCACATTTGAAATGGCTCTTCTCGCGCTTACATTAACCTGTGATCTTAAAACTTTAATCAATTCAATATGTTACCTAGACAAATGTATTGCCGAAATTTCGTTACTCTACAATAATTTTTTCTTGGTGTTAGGATTTTTTTTCCCGTCAGTGTACTTGAAAATTGGACTTCTGATAATGGTTTGCGTTATTCCCCAGTTGTACACACACTTTTTCACTTTCACCTTTCTTCCTTACAGAATTCCGCAAGATTATTTAACTACATTTTGGTTAGAAAGAAACTAAATCATTTCAAGCAAGATTGAAATGTGCTCTAAACAGAAATTTAAAAGGATGCAAAATAATGGCTGCAATGCATACAATCAGTGATTACATAGAGTGCAAGATACAAATGAGTAAACTATCATAAATTTTGTAAAAAGCCATGACTGCGAATGCGTTATTCATCACTACGCTGATGGAACTCGACTTGAATTGCCAGAGGAAATAATTTTTCTTTCAGATGAGACCTTTTCTTCCTCATAGAGCTTGCTATTTATAGAAGACGAACTATTTATTACCCTATCGAACCCTACTGATATATAGAAAAAGACTTAACTTTCAACTTCCAAGACAAAGTTCTAAAATCTGTACTTTTGAGGGAAGCGATTATGCCTGGTTAATACCGAAACGCAATTAGTTATCAGTCTGTTAGATAATGGTTGTGCCCATTTTGAAGTAGAAATCATGATGATGCTTGCTCAATTGAATTTCTCTCACTTTGTGTCATGATTTATAGCTTTCAAAGTTCAACGTGCATACTCTAATATAACCATATATTAGGAGGATTTTTGGTTATAAAATTTTAAAAATTGACTAGTATTTAACATAATTTAGAATTGCTTTGAGACATTTATCGTAATTCCATCGAGTCCTACATAATTTTTAAACATCTTTTACCATGCTCTGGATTAAATTAGGCTCATTTTATGAATTTTTTGTGATAAGTCGCCAAGATATATTGGGTTGAAACAAAGAGGGTATGCCGTAGTTATGGCTCCGTCAATTTCCATTGAGGGAGAAGAAAGAAATTTTGAGAATGCACGATTTGCTACACGTTTTGGTTTGAGGCATATTTGAACAAAATTTTCATTTTATTAAGAACGGAAAAAATGTGACTACTTCAATTATTTTCACAGCAAGCATTATACCGTGCATTTCTTGACAGATCTTAGATCGCGATCACTTGCAGAGTATTAGTCCATAACTTAAACAGATTTCCAAAGTAGCCTCTTTCGAGTAATTATCGCCATTTCATTTGGGCGAAATTTCCATCTGGTTGGTTCCATTGCTCGGGTGCCAAATTTGAAGCCACCATAATAAAACATTGGAAAATGTTCCTATTATATCGGTCACGTCCAATAGAATGTTAAAGTAGCAAACAATAACAGCTCATGATAACCGAAGAAAAGAAAAATGAGGGGGATGACTTGACAGAAATTAGGGGTATGCAGTAGGTTCACATTAAATATAAGTGCTGCACATACATACTATTTCACTATGAAAAACTGATTTCTCGCAATCTAGAAGACTGGTCCTCTTACTCTGAGAATTTGAAAAACAGCCATACACCTTTCTTTCGTTGAATTTCTGTGGGTGCCACAGTGAAACTTTCGCCAGTATATTATGCGAAATGGGGCCAATATTAAGGAAGATAAAATATAAAAATCGCCAAGCGACTAGAAAAATTGGTTTGATAATACTTTTTCTGTGGTAACTCACAAATAAAACTTATCATATTGATGATCGTGTCCTTTGCACTAGAAGTATTCTCTACTCGGCTGCATATCCCTAACGCTCTTCCCAAATACAAGCAATACAGAACAAATCACACAAACGTAAGATTTTAACCAAAAATCGTAAAAATCTGCAAGTGGCTATACTTCACAAGCAGTTGAATAATTAACTGGATCGTAAAAAAATTTAATATGTTGTAATGAAATGTTGAATATTCTTCGTTTTCTAACACTTTTATGATTTTTTTATATTATATGCAGAAATCATCCTTACTATCTTCAGAATTCAAATTGCTATCAAGCTACCAAAATTAGATTTGCGGATTCTTGAAAATGACCTTTGATTGATGATTGATTTGAGTTTGAAGAAATAGGAAGTTTGATCATTTCCTTATTTCAAACAATTTTTGCCCTTACTAAAGTTTGGGAATGCAACTATTTTGCGTTGAACAGTGGTTCAATGTAACTGATCTCCGATTAGTGTACGAAAATCATTAAAAACATTAGTTGGAATTCAGAAAATTCATGCTATAAATGTGGAAACTTTTTTTTTTAATCTTTCAACCGCGCCATTTTTCGCTTCCTTCCCCCCCCCCTTCCTTAATGTCAGTGTCCATTCTTAATTTTAGGTGGCGTCGCAAAATCATTTTCGTAAACCTAGAAGTCTCCGAACATATGATGGAATGAAATATACCTGTTAAATAAATTAAACACTGAGACAATTTGAGGTTGTGGGAAATGTCAGATCAATTCAAAAAGATGTGTGTCGAACCTGGCTATTAGTTACCAAGAATAAAATTTAAGAAATAGTCTTACAAAATCTCCGATAATGACTAATTTTTTACACAGATGCTTTTCTCTGAAACTTTTTGTTCATACTGATAATAATTTTATATACCAGTTTTTTATACTTTTTTTAATTAACAATTTTTTGAAATCGTTCGTTTTCTATGGGAAAAGAAACCCTATAGCTTTGATACATAGTAAGCATATTTCGTCAGTAAAGGATGATTTTGTTTTCTTTAAAATTACTTTCTTCTCAGTAAAAGTCATTCATAAATTACTTCCCAATATTTGGAAAGGAAACGGTCCGAAACTCACTTCGATATGAGAAATGGCTACTTATGCTGTAACGGTAAGAAACCAGGGACGCCACTAATTCTCAAAAGCGTGTTGGCTACATCAAAATTATGAGCGATTACATCGGGACTCCACACACACAACAGGACAAAGATGGTCGAGTGTGTAAGGGTAAGAGTACATTTGTACGAAGATGTTGATAAAGCAACAGAACTTGGAAATTAGTAAGTCGGCTCTGGTTTTTGTTCGCATTTAATCCTCCTTCTGCGGATTTTTTAAAATCACTATCGTGTTCAAATACCATTGAGCCAAGAGAGTTGTTGTTTATATGCAAAGCTTTATTAATATAAAATGATTCAACGCTATAAAAATACTTAGTAAACACATTATCCTGTGAAAATCGCAGGATGCAGCAGAAGATAGACTTGCTTCCAACCCGCGGACATTGCGGGATACGCAGTCAGAAGGTTATTTTAGGCTCAGAACTTCCCGACTCCATCTTTTCATCTTCCTGCATATGTAATAACTCAAGTTATTTATCTGCTTGTGGCGCGAGTAAAACAACAGTTTTGTATTTTAAAAAATCGTGCTCCATGGTATATGGATTGATGTTTCTTACATGCACTGGTTATGCTGATCATATGAGAGGAGAATATGATAAAGAGAGAAGAGGTCTTCTCATATTTTTAAATTGACGAATTTTATATGGAGACTAGAAGATTTGTGCCCGTCTAAGACGGGCTTTTACCTCGCCAACAATATCTCGAATCAGATTGTCAGTTCTTAAGGGAAAAAAAAGCATGAAAAACAGAAATGATGAATCAATTGACGCTAACTTTTGTTTTCCAAAATATATAAATATTCAATTCCAACATTAAGTGCGAAAACGGAAGAACCTTCTTAACAAAAACGAAAGTAAAGATCTCCGAAAAGTGGAAAAATAAATTAATTCTAATTTATTAAATATTTGTGGTTTGAATTTTGTTTAATGTCCCTTGTCTTCGTCTCGCCCTCTATCATGCAAATCTCTCTCTTGATAATCTTCGCTTCTTTATCCATATTGCTTACCAACAATACTTGAACGCTTTCGCTTTCAAAGGTAAGAGAAATTCACTTCCCCTCTCGAAAATCGCTCCGAATTCTAAAAAAAAACCCTGTTCCCCCGCTCCGAATTCTAAGGAAAAAAACCCTCCCCTTTTTCCTTCTGGGCGAGTCACTTTGGCACATAGCCACTTCCACATTCCTGGAGCGTTAGAGGCCTCCTGGCGGCGTTTATATTATAGAAAATTATGCACTTAGGACCTGGCTCCCATATGTTTATTTTAAAATATAACCGTTTTCGTAAGTTATTACAGAGAACATGTTAAGGCTACATTTTCATAAAATTAATTATAGTGTAATACGAGTAGTCTGTTGTTCAAACAGATTCGAATTGGTTCAGTTTAGCATAGGAAATCACACTCTTTGGACAGTTTCCAACAATGAAAAGTAAATTCACAAAATGGTAGTCGGTTCCTAGTTGTATAACTATGTTCATATACGGTTATGTAATGAATATATATCAAAATGCATTATGATTCATGCTATAAACCTTTTTGAAATATGTGCTCTGCCTGCTTCAAAATTTTACTATCTTAGTTTTCTTAATTTTACTTCAAAGCTGGAACTGTACGAAGCGAAGGAACCAAAAAATAAGTAAGAAATGTATTCAAAGCTCTTGGGAAGAGCAGAAGGACAGAGATCAGCATTTTACTGAAGTACTACATTTTTGAATTCAGGCAGATAAGACTCGAGTCGTTGACAGCTTAAGCTAACAGTATGAGAAAACCTACGAGATATATCTTTACAACGAGCTAAATAGTCCTCGATATGATCTTAATATGTAAAAATTAAATATGATTAATATGATTAGAAGTTAATTTTAAACATTAGTTAATCGATTTTCTGAGTAATGGAACTATATTTTAACTGAACAATTTCATTAAGATCTTTCTATAAACTTTGAATACGTCGAAAAATGTGTTGCGTTATTCGCTGGCGACGCGATCGCTGCTGTCAATGTCTACAGTAAAATTCACTAAGGAGCATACCATACAGTAATTTTATGTATACTCAAAAACTTTCAATGGCAAAAAAAAAGGTTTCTTTCTTTCTAATAATGCATAAACGAGAATTTTGGTGCAAGAGAAACGGAAAAAGTTGTTAATTAACGAAATATGTTCACTCACAAAAGTTAGAATAAATTAAATTGCCATTAAATGCATCCATTTGTCGATCAATCAGTGTCAGTGCGGAGAAGGCGTGACCCTTTGCATGAACATGCGCATCTTCAATTTCGATTGCCGGGAGGGGCGTCGGTGATCCAATCGCTAATAACATCCTGATAAAACTTCCCCTGGATTGGTTGATCTCGGCACGTGATTTGCGTTTACGGTGGATATGCTCGTGTTCGCCGTGTTCTCGGATTGTGAAAGCTCGCGAATGTTGCCGCTTGCTGTTTTTGTTTCTCGCCTAGATAAATTCTGGAGGGCTTTCCGGTTATTTCGGACACAACGGATCGCATTTATTTATAACCCCGTTTCTTGGCGAGACGGGAAATAGACATCCGCTTCGGGTCAAAAAATTCTCTTATTGGTAGCACGCGATTTCCCGGTCTAATGAAAAGAGACGGGATTATCTCCCCCTATCTTTCATGTTATTTTTAGTCAAATTAAAGTTTTTTTTTTTAACTTTCAAGTTATTCCAAAGTATAACTTTTATAGTTTCTTTTATTATTATTATTATTTTCTTTGTTAATTAATTAGGGCGAGGGGAGGTATCATCAACTGTTGCGAAATGCAAAACTTATTTTTTTTAAATAACATTTTACGTACCTATACCTTGTATGATGTCGAGTCCAGTGGCGTAACTAGATAGTACGGATACTCCAGCAAATGTTTAGTATAGGACCCGTTTTCCAATCCTGGAGGGTAGGATGTTAGCAATGTTTATGTGTCTATATAACTGCAACAATTCGGGTAGAGCCCCCCCCCCCCCTCAAGACCGTGGGCCCCTGGAATGTTGCAATCCTGCTACCTTGTAGTTACGCTACTGAAACCATAAATACTCGAAAGGAATTTGTATTAATCACTATTTACATACATTTGATTTAGTAATAATTTTTATTCCTGAAAGAAAGGATTCCTGAAGAAAGTTTTATTTTTAACTGCTGAGCTTTCGAAATGCTTCGGTAATGCACATCTTGCGCTTTCATAATACATCTGACTGAAAGCCCTGTTCATCGTTATTTTTTCGATAACTAACTTCAAGGAGAGACAGTGGAACATACATTTATCGTATATTATAATAAATAAATGAATGAAAATGTAATTATGACAAAACATTCGATTTTTGCTATGTATCATTGCGTTTTATAATAGGACACAGTGCTCATGTAGGTGGTATTTTCAAGGGACCGGAAAGAATTTCAGACTAGAGATCTCCAAACAGGTTATCCACTTTTTTAATAATATTTTGTTGTAACAGTGATCTCAGTATATATGTGTTTATTTTTTTTAAATATAAAAATACGATCACTTTTTTAAATTTCTAATTTTATTTCTTCTAGCTTTTTGTGTTTTTGAATTATCGTGTTCACTTGACCACAGACTTTCAGATAGATAACTTCCCGTAGGCGGATTTCATTCAGAATTTGATAGAAATCTGCAATTTCGTTGTTAAGACTGCATGCCGAATTTCTCCGTCAAGCTCACTACAAGCTACTGTTATCTCGTTCATACACCGATAAGGTCTAAAGCCTGGGAATTCAACAAAACCCCGAGTTCGAATTTTGACGATTACAAAACTTTCTCTTTGTATAACTTTCGTATACGAGAAAGTAAAAAAGTCCTAGAAATATGGTACAAGGGAAAAAAATATAAAAGCTACTAAAAATAAAGGTACTATATTTAGGTGGTATTTAGATTGTCAATTTAAGCAACATTGTATCAGCTGTTAATATTGGAACAGCGAGAGCTATTTATAATTGTCGCACCCAAACAGTGTTTTGGATGATACCCAGCAGTCTAAATCTTTATCGGAAAGAAAATGTATAGAAAGAATGAGTCATTTTTCCGTTCCCATGCATTTATTCGATTCCACAAATCGATTGCATTCCGTTTCATCGATTGCATGTAGTAGGAAATAAACTCTTTCCACTAGTTCGTTGCATAAAATTTTGAAACTGTGTTTCAGTACAAGTATTTCCTGAAAACGTGTCCCCCCCCCCTAATTTTTTACTTATTATTAAGATTAGCTTCGTCCTAGCTTAGAGTACTTTTAACTATCGTAAGGCATAAAACCTGGTGCGAAAAAGAAAAAGAATCCCTTAAAAATTAATTATCTGCTCTTTAAAATTTTAAAATCATTGTTAAGCTACAGTTTACAGTACAGGGAAAGTTTTCCCATATAACCCACAAGCAGTCACTTGTTCGAGGAATGCAATTAAGAAAACGACAAACCTCCCTACAAATACATACCTTTATTTTTCTTCCAGCTTCAATTGTTTCGTAGATAATGGGTCTCAAAGTTTATAGCCATCTTGGATTTCATCCCCCTTTTTCAGTTTTTCTTGAATATTTCGAAATCTATTCAATTTTCTAATTTTGTGTAATCAGAAATTCCCTACAAACGCATGCCTTTATTTTTGTTTTAACTGTAATAGTTTCTGAGGTAATGGGTCTCAAAAATGTGCCGCCATCTTGGATTTTACCCCCCCCCCCCTTTAGTTTTCCTTGAATATCTCGGAAACTATTAAAGCTAGAAAAAATAGTAAAAGCATGCATTTGTTGGGAATTTTGCGATCATTAATTTGTTGTATTACATGTAATTTGAAAATCAAATAGTTTTCGAGATATTAAAGAAAAACTAAAATGGGGATAAAATACAAGATGGCGGAAAATTTTGAGATCGGAAACTATCAAAGCTAAAGCAAAAAGAAAAGCATGTGTTTGTAGGGAATTTCACGCGCTCTTTAATTTACTGATTACATAAAATTTGAAAATTGAATAGATTTCTAAATATTCAAGAGAAACTAAAAAAGGGGGGTGAAATCCAAGATGGCGATAAACTTTGAGACACATTATCTCCGAAAGTATTAAAGCTCGAAGAAATAAAAGTATGTATTTGTAGGGAATTATCGAGATAGTCAAGAAAAACTAAAAAAAGGAGGGATGAAATCCAAGATGGCAGCGCGAGCTCAACCCCAGGACCGGGGGCTTGTAGTATGTTCATCATAAGCCCCTCGAGAACATTTGTACCAATTTTCAAAGCTATATGATTTTTTCTTTTTCTTGAAGCCCTTTATTGACTGGTTTACCGTGGGAGAAAATCCTGGACTAAGAGTTTTTTACAAATTCATCTATTTCAGACAAATCTTCTCAGAAACTGTTAAAGCTAGAAGAAAAATAGAAGCAGGTAATTGTAGGCTGTATTTTAAAAATTAATAGTTTTTTGAGACATTCAAGAAAAATTAAGGCAGGGAGGACGGAATCCAAGATTGTAGCGAGATTTAAGACCAATTATCTCGAAAACTATTAAAACTAAAAAAAATGTGTTTGTAGGGAATTTTACGCTCTTCAAATTGGTTATGACATATAATATGAAAATTGAATAGATTTTGAGATATTAAAAAGAAACTAAAAAACGGGCATGAAATCCAAGATGGCGGCAGACTTTGATATCCTTTATCTCTGAAACTATTAAAGCTGGATGAAAAATTGAATAGGTTTCGAGATATTTAGAAAAAAAACTAAAAAGGGGGGATATGGGGGATAAAATCCAAGATGGCGGCGCGAGCTCCCCGCCCCTCCCAGGATCGGGGACTTTTACTATGTTCAACAAGAGACCCTCGAGAACATTTGTACCAATTTTAAAAACCATATGATTTTTTGTTTTTCTTCAAACCCTTCGTTTATTGTATATCAATTAAGACTTTTTACAAATTCTTCCGTTTTGAGACCAGTTATCTCAAAAACTATATTAAACCCAAAGAAAAATAAAAGTACCTATCTGTAGGGAATCGCACGCTCTTTAATTTTTTAAAAATCACTTGTAATTTGAATATTGAATATATTTCGAGATATTCAAGAAAAACTGAAGGGGGGGGAGAGAGAATCCAAGTTGGAGGCAACCTTTGAGACCCATTATCTCCAAGACCATTACAGCTGGAAGAAAAATAAAAGTGTGTATTTGTAGGGGATTTTATGCTCTTTAATTTGTTAAATAACATGTAATTTGAAATTTTAATATTTTCTAGATATTCAAGAAAAACTGAAAAAGGGGGGGGGGGAAAGCCAAGATGGCGCCGCGAGCTCACTCCCCAGGACCGGGGACTTTTAGTATGTTCATCATAAGCCCCTCACGAACATGTGTATTAATTTTCAAAACTAAATTATTTTTTCCAAACCCTTCGTTTACCTGACTGTTTGGTTTTTTGCAAGGTTTTAACTTTGATCTCCTACTACTGAAAAATATTATTTTAGAGATTTGCTACAGATTCCTTCGCAATTATGCTCGCGTATTTACAACTCGGTATATAATAATTTGTAAAGGTGTCTTGAATTTCAATCAAAATCTTATCTATTTCATAGGCATTCGTTCCTTTCATTCGTCTATCGTAAAGAGAGCCATTTCGTCACCAAATTCCAGTCCGCTAATTGTTATATAAAACATTTAGTAGTTAGTGGTTATTGTAACAAAATTGGATCGTGGGTGTACGACAATGCAATCCAATAAGCAGGATTTAAAAAAATAAAGCTCTTTATTTTACAAATATTCTAGGAAACGAAACGTAGCACAACTATTAAAACAGCACCTTTAAAAATTCACAGCAGGGATTATCAATAAATCTCAACACATCGCTCAAAGATTTCTTAACAGCTCACCAGCTTGCTTGCTGATCAAAATCCAACTGACTCTTCTTGGCTTGAGAGCTTGCTTTTATATTATTTCAACAGGAAGTGACGTAGTCTCCAGAAAGTTCATGAAGCCAGTAGAAATAGATTGAAAATTCGAGGCCCTTCTAGAACATTTCTTCTGTCACCAAATTTATCGCCAAGGTCGCCAAAGTTGTCGCCAAGATTAGCATCTCAGGGAAACAACTTTATAGCTTTGTAATATTATTATTATGTAAACATTTAGAGAGTTGATTTTTTTTTTCTACTTTTAATCTCCCTTTAGGAACTGCGAAAGTATTTTCTCGGGGCATTATAAAACTTCAGATATACTTCCTTGAATTTCGCTTTCCCGACTCCTCCCCCCAAAAGAGCTTACAAGGCTCCCTCGTAATCAGCACAACTTTGAAAACACGAAACAACTTTGTAGAGATAAGACAGAGAGAAATCTTCCTTTTTTTTTTTATCTTATCAATGCACTTAACTCATTATTCGGGGGAAATGAATTCGTTTGCAGATGTTTCACTATCGATTTAGTTACATTTTCGTTATCTGGCTCGAAATTCTTGTAGTTTCTAACGATAAAATAATCCTGTGAAATCTTGGTAAAAAACATTTGAAATGAAAGCAAACATTTTTTGCAACAATGTAATAAGAATTTGTCAATAAAATATCGCTCAATTTCAGCATTATTTAATTATGTAGAGTTTGAGTTAATGTATAATTTTCATTATTTTTCCTGTATCAATTCAATATCCAAATACACCGCTGAAGTATTTGCTTGCAGAGAGTATTTTCTTTCCATGCATTAGAATATTTTTAACATACCTAGACGGCAGAGGTCCATGCCATGCGTTTCTGAAAAATGATAGCTGCAGTTACTTCAAACAAAGGGAATGATTATTTCTTATCATGAAAAAATATCTGGACTTCTTCCACCCCTGCACTTGTTCGAATTCATCCATTCTTTTCTTGTCAATTCCAGGTAAGAAGTCACCCATGACCGTAACCCATTATTCCTACACACCTCTCAATGCTCTGTTATTACCTTATTACTCGGTTTGACGGCTGCAATTAACTCACCCGAACTTGTAACCTTTTATTTCTCGTCTCCCCCTTCTTATTACTGTTATTTCATTTCAAAACTCTAAGGACCTTTCTGCGGTATTAAGCTTTCGGATTCCGCATGACATTGAAAAATGATGATGAAGTAGACGGAATATTTCGATTCTTTTATTTTGGTCAGAGACATTGTAATCTTTATGGTGGAAGGCAATCGGATTATTTTGTTTGGCTGACAAACTATGTTGCTTGAAAGATAGAGTCGGACCCCCTCCCCCCCCCCCCCTGGGGGGGGGGAATTTCCTTGTTGCATTGGTGACCGTTTTTGTAGTCCAATTCTAAATAAAGAATGCCGCCTGCTCCATCTTTTGATCTATCGTGCATTTTTAAATGATGGATTAGTGATGAAACATGACTAAAATTAAGCTTCATGCCGATTTATACTGAAATTTCATTTATTCTCAATGATTGTATGATCGAAAGGAGTATCGAACATATCCCCCCGCCCCGAGTAAGGGATGGTATATAATTCCATCCATATTTCTGCGAATGCATTCAGTTCAGCGAAAGTTCGACCTAGCTACTATTGGATTTTTTTCTCGCACACACGAATATTTTATACAATTCTTGTTTCAATTTTATTTTCTAAACAACCGTTCACTGTATTAACACATTGTATAACTTGAATTAATATATTTCATATCTGTTTGCACTGATGCTAACTTACTTCGTTTCTATTGAAACAAAAAGTCTTATTGAACTTTTGCTTTAGTGCAAAGCTTGACTTTATTAGCACAAGAAACATCTGCACGTGAATATGTGAGATATTTTTGCATTTTAATAGAACGCAAATACTACTTTTTATTAAAAAATGATTAAAACATTCCTTTGGAAGTGTTCAAGTTCATCCTTTAGATTTCTATAAAATATTCCAGAGTATTGCATGCATTTTCAGTGATTTTTTTTTCATTAAATATTTGCTTAATCCAAAATATACAATTATAGAAGATTCTTATTCATGATACTTATCATGAAAATAGAAAACTAATAAAAGGGTTTAAATTAAGCAATAAACGTATTGTAACGCAGGCGAAAAAAACGGAACTAAAATTTCTAGTTTTTAAAAAAAATTATCTGTAAAATTGTTAAACTGTAACTACTTTGAATGTACTTCCATGCAACCAATTTATCTTCACTTTCTTTTCCGTTGAAATTTTAACAAGTTTTATGTAACACTTACTTATGACGCCATTCAAAACCATTTTGATCTATAATTTCAATCTGACCAACTTGCAAAACATTCGTACATAATCGCATATTGCCATCTATTACTGCAATTTTTCACAGAATGCGTTGCTTTCCAATTAAAACGATCTGTAGCAAAATGTTAACAGTTCTGGAAGCGGAGGGGTTGAAAGAGAAACCTAAACCGGTATTATAAACTCCATCTTCTCGTTTCTTTCCTGACCCTTACTGTGGGGGACAGGTACTTATCAGCTCAAAATAAATACATAAATAAAAAAGATGGGGAGGAGAGAAAAAAAAAAAAAAAAATAGAACTCTCTTCTGTAGGGCGCGTGCTTGTCACTCCCCTCAAGGTAGAGGTCACTATGCAGGTACAGTTATTAACCTCCGGGGCATTTTTTTACCCTCTCTCCCCCTGAAGGTATTTTATAGTTCCTGGAAAAAACTTTCAGAATCCCCTACTTCCTCCCCCTTTCTACCTCGTGACCTTTCAGGTAAATATCCTTCAGACTTTTATCAGTTTTATATACTACATCGCTTTCGCGAATTCGTCGTTCTTTGCAGAAGCTGTTCTTTTCGCACCATTTCTTGGCACTTTTAAGTCGATATCACTTCGTTGAGAAACAGCATGCTCTGTTGAACCCAAAGATCTTTTTAATATTTTGCATAAGAGGCAAGGCACGTGAGTAAGAGTGACAAAAATATTCTTGAGAAAACTTCAATGGTGTTTATTTGTCACGAATGTGTCACAAGTTACGAATTTCTTACAAGAATCACGTTTTTGTCTCACGGATTTTCTCATATTCAGCGATAGGAGAAATTTTGCTATTTTCTGAACTTAATGGGAAAATGCTGAATGGAAAATTTTCTGCTAAATATTTTCTTTAATTTGTAAGGATCATTTTACAGCTAATAATGAAAAAGTAATAAATATAACAAAAACAGTTTTTTAAAACGTGATTTTATTAGTGTACTAAAACGTAGATTTTTAAAGTTATTTCCTACCTTTTATTCTTTAATTTATAGCTCATTATTATAAATATTATTCTTGGATCATGAAATTCACTACCAGGTGGCGCCACTTATATGAAAGCAAAATTAATCGATTAACTGATAGTTAAGTTTTGAAAATATTAAAATAGTAAATTGCCATCAAGAATACACAAGTGTGAAAAATTTCAATTCTCTAGCGCAGTGGTTCCCAACCTGTAGGCCTCGGATGGCGTATTAGTGGGCCGCGGAATTCTAGTAAAGAGTCGAAGAAAAGGAAGTTTCAAGAGTTGTCAATTTTTTTTTTTTTTTTTTTTGCATTATAAAAATATATTTTTAAACCTTTTACAGTAAGCTTTACTAATTGCTGAAATATACTTGCATATAATATATCAATATATTATGTGTGTTTGTATTTTTTTACTCGTATATTTAGTTGGTGGGCAGCGAAATATTTTTTATGCAACAGGTGGTCCGCTCAACCGAAAAGGTTGGGAACCACTGCTCTAGCACATCTGAAAATGAGAGAAAAATCGATTACCAAATTCTATCTTTAGAAACATAAAACAAGTTAAAGTGTACAAAAATCACACTGAATATACGCATCTTTCGGAAAATATCTTTGGATATTGAATTTACCTGGATAAGTATCGTTTATTTTCTTTTCAATTGTTAAATAAATTTATTTCGGAGAAATTTTGGTGTTCGGTGTTTATTAAACCTTTGTTCGTGTGTTTCCAAAAGCAAATGAAAAAATATTTTGAGTTAGTTATGTTCCACCACCGCACATAAGTATTTGTAAATAAATGACTTGAACTCCGATTTGTGACATTAGCCAATTTCTTAAACAAATTTCAATGGATGATATTTCGATTACTTTTTTCTCAGTTGGTTTCAAGGATAAGTCAGCGGGAGTGAGCTTCCCTAGGCTTTCTCGTACACTCATAAACAAAGGTGCCATTCCCCCGCCCTCTGCGTGCATAAAAATTACGGACCTTCGGTAACGCCACAAGTAACAAGATTTTAGGGAACGTTTTTGAGAACCAAATTTTATTACAGATACCATAACTCTACGGCAGGCGTTCCATCCGCGAATTCTCAATTTCTACCTTAGGAGTTGCCACAATTTCTGCGGCTCTCATCAGCGACTTCGTTTGAGGTTCACCCCAGTTTCCTTCGTAGACCAAGGCAAAAAGACAACAATACTAACGGAGAAAATACGCCAGTAAGCGACAGAAAACTACGCCAAGTGCTCGCCAATATACAATCGCAATATGAAATTTGAGCTGAATATGTAATTTGAACTCCTTTTTTTCAACCGATTGAAACGAAAATAAGTAATTGCATACTTGTGAATCCCTCTTTGTACACTTCGTATTTGAGAAAGCAAAAACTGAACGAGGTAGAAGGATGGAATTTGGCATGCAGTTTTTACACAAAAGCTGTAGATTTCTATCAAATTTTGGCCGATATCCTAGAAAGAACCAGCGGGAGTGGTCTCCCCTAAACATTTTCGTATTTTCCTAACACATGTGGAGAAAAAATAAGCTAAAAATCAGTAAAACGAACAAGCGTCCCTAATGCAGTGGAGAGAAAAAAAAGCTTGGGAATCGGAAGCTTGGAGGTGAAAGGCGTGGGTAGAAGTGAAAAGGATTGGCGCGAGTGAATCGCACAATAACGGCCTCCCGTCATTGTGTGATGAGAAAAGAGAAATAGGCGATTGAAACGAAAATTGGGCACGGATCTGCAATTGATGTTAGCAAGCTCCATACCAATTCTTATTTATCAAAGCCGTAGGGTTTACGAGTTACAAAGTTTAGAAGTATGCGATTATACAGACCGACAGACAGTCAACCCTTCGACGGATTTGGCCCACAATTTGATACGGACCTACATTCATGTTGATAAAACTGTGTACCAAATTTTATCCATCTACCTATTCAAGTTTTTGAGTTCATGATGATAAAACTGTGTACCAAATTTAATCCATCTACCTATTCAAGTTTTTGAGTTATAGTGTTCACATGAACGCGGACAGACTTCCCGTAGACGGATTTTGTCCAAAATTTGACAGAAACCTACAAATTATGTGCCAAGATCACATACCAAATTTCATCCCCGTAGCTCTAACGGTTTTTGAGTTATCGTGTTCACAGACACACACACAGACAGACATAATTCCAAAATTGTGTTTTTCGGTCTCAGGGAGGTCTAAAACGTGGCGATTCGTCAAAATCTCTGAGTTCGAATTTTTTGACGATTACAATATATTCTCTTTGTATAACTTCGTATACGAGAAAGTAAAAGATATTGAAAAGATGAGGTCAGAGTTTTCCGAGTTCATGTTTTTTTTAAGGATGGTATTATAGTCGCCTTGTACCAAATGTCGTACTTAAACGATCGGCCTTAAATAGTTCAGTGTCTCTCTTTAGAGGTAAAAGAAAATATTTTCAAAAGTTAATGTTTTTCGAACCATACCAAAGATCATTAAAGTATTCTTCAGAAAAGTTATTAAATACCCCTTTGTGAATTTTTATTTCCTTAACCCCTTCCGGTAAGACTTAATCATGGAATGGTGCTGTACAGCGTGAAAAACAATGACGAGCTATACTCGTCATTTTACAGGAAGGGGTTAATGTTCCTGCTCTTACCGAAGCAATTTACTCCATTAAATGAAGTAACTGTCCTTAAGAAAATGTTCTCCGCACTCTAGATGGTAGTAAACAATATGCGTGTTACAAAAAAAATATAATTACGAGTATATTTAATGTCACTAAGTGATTAGGACATATAAGTGTATCGTATTAAAAATCATGAATTTTCTCCAGTTATAATTTGTAGCTAAAAAGAAAGCAAGTGATAGCCGTCTTTCACTTTGGGCGTTATAAAAATGGCCAAATTAATTCACCCTCAGAAACTTTGTATAGGGATTGTTATGTTAAAAAAAAAATATTAATGGCATCATAGTTCCCTGCTAATTTCGGTGGGAACTTGCTTAATTAGTATATTCGATAAAATACTTCAGGTTTTAATCTGAAAGCACAAAAAAGCATATAGGGGTAGGTATTTGAAATAATTCTGTGGTATAGGGTTATATTTATGATCGGAAACTGTAAACCAAATATTCATAAATGCTTTCGTTTGAAGTTTAAATCAAAACTGGAGCTGAATTTACATTTTTGAAATCTATTTACACACATTTATGAATAGCTAAGTATTTCAGATTGGCTTTTTAATGACATGCATGTGAATGATATCATTAATGACTCTTAATTTTTGTTGTACACTTGTTATCATTTTATTAAGTACTAAATTAATAATTATGCAAGCATTACTATTAAGGTAGTCTGATTTTATAGGAACGTTAAGGCATCTTTAATTTTGATGGAGTTGTCTCTTATTCAGTAAGATTTTGAAAAGAAAAATGAGTTATCAAAATTCTTCATTGTTTCCATCTATAAATGAAATTAATCATGGGCACCACTTAAAATTTACATAACAATTAAGAAATTTCTGATTATTTCACGTCTCTTCGACTCTGTAACTAGCATTCCATTCAACTTAAAACTCGAATTCCTTTGTTAGTAGCACAACATTAATAATTTTCTGAATACTCAGCCTACGATAACCAAACATCAGCTTGCCACATTTACAGCGTTTTCTTTTATACTTAACAGAATAGTAATTTTATGTAAAGGACTCCACCATTCAAGTCTGGATAAGCAAAAAATATGTCCAGCATTAAAGGAGTACAGCCCAAAACATGACAGAACCGATTTTCAGGTGCAACAAAGTATCTCTTTTATAAAAGAGGCAAGAGGACAGAGTACAGCATCTGGGGCTTCCTGAATTTGTTTTCGGTCCGTTTGAAGGGCCATTCACTTCCGCCCACTCCTGATATTAAACCCGAGACCTCCCGCTTGCAATGAGGAAGTTCTGACCGGTGCAGTCGGTTCATCGTTTAGACATTCATTTTCTTGTGAAAGGCTTTTGTCGCTACGGTCAAAGCCCGATATTTGCATCACAGGTGGACGCCGTAGACTTAATTGGCTCTTGGCTCTGAAAGCCGTGTTAGGAGGGGTGATCGAGATGATACCCAAAATCTAAAATTAAATAAGACCATCTTCAGTACTGTGGAATTGGTTACATAAGATACAATATTTTCTCAAGATAATATTTAGAATGATTCATCTTATATTATTCATATAAATTAATATTATAACAATTTGTCTCATTCTTACTCATCAATAAGTTAATAAATATAATATTTATTTTTTAAAAAAAACGCTTATGTTTAAATAAGATTACGTTTAACATTTTTCAAACAATTTAATAACAATCTGTTGCATTTTATTATTCAAATAAGTTTAAAGACAGTGTGGCCATTTATTGTGGTCACATTGTATATATATATGATAAATCATGCTTAATTTTTCGATCTAGATGCAGAGATATACAATAATACAAATCAGCCCACTCCAACTTTTTTTTTCAGTCACACTTTTTAAAATTGTGCGAATGTGTGTCGCACATAAAAACAGAAAATTTTGCCTCGTTCTTATGTAAACAGCAATGAGCCTCTTTCAGAGCAATATCAAATTTGCAAATAATAATAATAAAAATAACAATAATGACATAAATTAATTCAATGTTCGTGTGCAAATTGGGAACACTTATTTCCACATAATGCGATTAAATAAGCAGACTCTGCTGGCAAGGTTCTCTCAATATAAATCAGCAATCTCAATATACAACCTCTTTTATCCTTCCTGTATTTAAATTTTGTATAAAAGTAATCCGCTATATAACTAAATGGGTACATCTATAAGCAATGAAAGAAGACTGTTGTAACTCTATCAAATTAAAATTTGTTTGGCCGTAAATTATCAATACGAATTCATCAAGAAATTCTGTATAATTACTGTGTGTTTAATTTGTTTTATATTAATTATCAAATTATGTAATTCATTGAAATTTCGTTTCTAACTAAAGATTCCCTCGAGTATTCGTATATTAATTACTAAGCGTGAACCAACTTGATTAATTCACCGATCACCATTCTTAAGCGATATATAGGGCCACGGTGGTTCTGGTGATAAAGTTTCTGTAGCGGAGGGTGACGAGTTCGAAACAGGATTCCTCCGAAAAAAGATCCGGCGTGTACTCAGGCTGTTGTATGTCGAATCCGTGGAGGTCAAATGTCCTGTAGGTGATGAAACGTGGAAGTTTGGAGAGGGGGTGCCGGCTCAAGTATCGTTCTCACTATCTGATCAGCCAGTCCTAAAATAACTCGTGAGTTTTCAAAACGGGACGTTAAACTAACTATTCGTGCAATAACGATACAGGTTCTTGATTTTTATCCTCTCCCCTCCTTCTCGACTGACTCTTTCCCAAAATGCGGAAGCCAACTTTCCTTTCCCACAACAAGCTTCAGATAACTACAGTGAACCAATGTAAACGAAAGGAAGAAAAAAAAGCTTCTACAAGGAAAGGAAAAGAGCCGTGAAGTTTATTATATAACTAGATGACACAGTGAAACTTATCCCTTCCAGCTACAACTCGCACACAATCGAAAGCTTTGTGAGTTACTTTTTGTCAGGAGATGCGAGGGGGAGAAACGCGTAACGGTCGAGTAGAAGCTTGTAGTATGCCTGGTTGCTTCTGAATTGGATAACTGATCTGCTTTTAGGCAAAGGTCAACTTATCGGACAATGGAAATGGCCCAAATGTCAACTTCGACTCACTGCCTTCTCTTAGAGGCGGTAAAAGGTTAAGTGACACACGCTGCACCCTATAATCCGCCCTTTCATCTTTTGTGATCTATCCACCTCGCATTTCAACGGGCGTGTTGAGAAGAGAAACGGTTCTTGATGTCTTTCTATGTCATCACTCGGAAGCGGGGATACCCAGTTACCTTGAGCAATACCGTGCCTTTCGTTTCAATTGTTATGATTGTTGTTGTTGAGCCTTAATGTAGCAGTTTGATTTTGATTTTGCGATTTTCTTTCCGAATATTTAAATTTTTAAACATTCAAAACAGGTCCAATCTTGTTTGCATTACCAAAATACTATGGTTTAATTTTCGAGGGGTTTAACAACAGTTTATCATGATTTGTTTACATAATACATGGAGTATAAAGAAGTTTTAAAGAGGAAATGAATGTTATTAATAAGAGAAAAAGGTACCCCTCTGGCAAAGAAAATAAACAAATCTGTAATTAAGGATGAACAATGTTTGCTTAGGAATATAAAATGCTCGATTTTATGAACAAATCTGTAGTTAAAGATGAAGAATGTTTTCTCCAAAATTTTCTCAAAATTCTCAATTTTATAAATAGTGAGTGAGTTATATCGGCAAATCTAAAATCGGCGGCAAAGTTGATCTTATACTGTACCTTAACTTTTTAAGACTAAATGGAATTAGCTAAAAAGTTTAAAAGCATTTGCTCTTATTTTGGTTATAATTAAATACGACTGCTTACAATTCAATAAGCAGATGACATCTTATCTTTCGGAAAGAAAAAACTTTTTAAAGCAATTTTCTTAGAGAAAGATTTTGAAGTTTAAATTCACGTTCACAGAAAATTGCGAGGAAGAAAATAATAACAATAAAAAATAATATTTCTATAATAGGCAAGTTATCTGTGGAATGACAGGAGGAAAATCTTCCTTAGAAAAGGATTCACTTAATTTCCTTTCCTCTTCTTTTGCGATTGATATGACTGCAATATTTCTGCAGAATTTCAACATAGAAAGTTCAGCAGGAAATTATTTTCCGACAGAATATATGTATTTTTTTTCCAATCACATTTCTTCACTTTAAACCGAAAAGAATGTCCTCGATCCGAAGGTTATTAAACTCTTTGTCCTTACCAAACCCCAGCGCGTTGACCCTGTGAGTGGCACCTTTCAAAAATTCAACATGCACTGCAGACGCAATCATCTTCCAGCAGCATTCCTCATGATGAAGATGTCCCTTATCCTTACCCTTTCCCTCATACATGGGCGTTTCATAACCCCTTTCCGAAATCGGTTTGTTACGAAACGAAAATTCTCCAGCGGTTGGATGGAGGAAGTCTGCAGAAGAAAAAAAAATCCTTTTCAAAAGCAATCGTTTGACAAGCTTAATAATAACTCCGCAAAAAAATAATAGTAAATTAAAAATAAAAAGGCCAGTTGGAAAACCTCCATGCTACTTGGCAATTAGAGACCGGCCCCAAGCAGCCACAGTCAAAGTATGCCGTCGGCGCCGAACGTAGAAGGGGGCCGGGGGAAGGCAAGAGGAATTATCTGACCATCCTCTGATACGAGAAGCAAAAAGCCCCCCGTGCCCCCCCCCCCCTTGCCATGCAACCCATCAATTGGCGAGTGTGTCTTCTTGCCACAGAGATCTCCACTTGACGATAACCCCCTCCTCATATCCACGTTCCATCCCCCCTTCCATTTAGGAACCCCCTTTTCCGATCTGCGATCATCGCTACTCTGACAAAAGTTGTCTCGACAGGTATCTCCGGCGTTGCCACCTCGTAAAGGTAAACTCCGCTATAGCCCCCGTCACTCACAGGGTTGCCTCCTGTAAAGAGGCTGATTCTTGTTTGCGGACGCCAAATACCCTGGTTTAATTTTCGCGGGCTTTTTTAGAAAGGTAAACATTTCCCGGGGGGAAACATCTTTTGTTATTGCTTGACGAAAATTTTTACTTAAGCAAATCGATTTATTTGGGTAGTTTTTTTTCAGGGATTCAGTGAATTCGAATAAAAGCAAATTGATAATCTCTGATTGTGATCTGTTAACATATCATGCGCTGTGTGCATCTAGAAATGATTACACATTGTTCAGAGACAGATATTAAAAAGTACATATATGAAATTAAGGTTTCTAAAATATGTTATGTGACATTCCTGATTTAAAAAAAAATATCTAATTAATCTTGGAAATTTTTATATCCAATGGTGATAGTATAATTGTATAAAAAAATGTTAAAAATCCCAAATTTATATCTTGTGTTATGATTTTAGAATAAAGTTGCTATAACTTATAGCTATTGTAGAAAATCAAAGAAATCGAATCGACTGCAGATATATAGACATGTTACATCCGAAAGGTTCTTGGCTATTCAATCTTATAATATATTCCATAAATTATAAATTCGGTCTAAACACCAATTTACAGTATTTTAGAAATAGAAGAAACTTAACCAATAGTTCATAACTTTAGATGATTAAAGCGAGAATGAGAAGCTTAGTTTGCCTAACATGACGGACGCAGAACAATAAAATATTCAATTTTCCTTAAAGAAAGAAATGTATATTTTCTTCTAAACGCTAATTCCGCCCGCCCCCCACCACCCACAAGCACAGGTTTGAAAGATTTTAAGAAAAGATATGATTAAGAATTCAAAGTATAGATACTTTCGTTTATCTATGCTATCTTGCAAATAGATTCTGATAACATGTGCATGAAATAACATTTTCTACTTTATAGCAGAAATTAGAGTTCTATAATCATCCAAATAAAGGGGTTAAATATTCTTAATATAATTTTCCTAAACATTTTATTGCATAGGCAGATATACACCCGTAATAAATAAAGGATGATATAGTAGTGCATTCCCAAACAACTTTGAGCATCCATTGAATTAGGAGAAGTTGCGCATATCTATCTCTTTCGAATAACAAAAATTATTTTTAATACAAATCTTCCGAAATTTTCGATGAATTTCTTTCATTTTCTCTCCAGTATTCCCTAAATTTACAAAAAGTGAAACTACAGAATCTTTTGAACTCCTAGTGACAGTTTTCGATTTGCAATTTTCTGTGGATTATTTTTGGCAATTTAGCTTAATTAGTTATCGCCAACTCTCCGCTAGAGGTCTTGCCAAGCGAAAGGATAAACCAGCCAAACTTGTTGTCGACCCATCTCACCTGTTGGCTGCAATCCAGTAGACGCAAGGCCGAAAAACCTTGCAGGCATGAGTGACGCACCACATTGCTCGCAGGTGCTTCAGTTCGGACCCATCTGAAACCGCGAAGATGGTTCCGCTAGGCCTAATCTGACTATGTATCCGGAGGTTTTCAACGAGTAGCCCCTGAGGGGGCTCATCATCTGTTTGTTGTCGTTTTTTCGGACCTCGTTAACCCTTTCATTGTTTTGTTTGGTGCATCTCCTGCCCTGAGCGATCCTGTAAGCCGGCCGTTTCTCCAGGGATCCTTTCGTCCACGAGGTTCTGAATCTCACTACGGATGATGGCTCAGATGAGCCCCTTACCCGCCCATGACAGTCCAGTGGGACAAAAACGCAAAGGAACCCCCGATGACGATGTCGCGTCCGTCGAAGTTGCTGGTCAGCTGTCTCCCACGCAGTCCGTCAAAAGCACGGACATTCAGTCGGCTTTTGCACTCATCGATGCGGGAGAGGTCAGTTTTCTTTTCTTCCACTGAATAATTTTTTTCCGGTAATTAAAAAGCAAGTTTTAAAAATGTGTCATTTTATATAAGCAATTTAGTATAAGAATGTTTACTTTCAGTCTCTTATTTTGAATGAGAGGTACCATCGAACAAAAATATTAAATATTCCGAAAGAAAGTCCTTCAGAAACTCTTTGTACACTGATTGGATGCTGAATGACCTTAATTACTCAGAGAATGATTCTCTGAGTGAAATGTAGGATAGTTTCAAGTGTATAAAAAACGTGCATATTGTTGACCGTGAAATTTTATATAGTATTTTCGATATCTTAAAAGTATCGGGAAGAACCGAATTGATTCAGGCAGTTTCATAGAAGTAATTTATTGACTGTGATTGGTGGAATTTTCTTTATTTAGATATTTTCTTTTTCATATTTTCAATTTATTTTCTCATTATTATAAAATTGTTTATTTATTCTAAAATTCTATAGAAAAATAAACAGAAAATAAGAATGTTCTTCGTTAATTAATTGTAGTAATTTAATTCTTACGTGTATATTATACTTGCTATATTAGATATATGTAAATTGGGAGCAGATATGAGAGGGTTTACATTTGTTTTGAGTTTCTAAATTCTTTTATTAAAGGAAAAAAGTTTTGTTACTACAGTCAAACATTTTACGTAATGACGTAACTAAAATAATACTTAATTATCGTTCCTCAATATCTAAAATTATCATACAAAATTATATAGCAAATTCAAAATGAATTGTTTTAGTATAAACATGCGAGTTAAAATTTTTATGTAAAAGGAAAAGGATGAAAAATGGGAAGTTTAAAGTCATTTGCATTTAATTTTTCTCGTTCTGAAGTGCACAAAGCGGTCTAGTATACATTCGATTATCACCTGACGACTGAACCAAGTATCGATAACTATTATTTTTCTATCTTATTTTTATCACAATGATTGTGAATTAGTTATATCTGAGGCAATGCTGTCCAACTAAACTAAATAAGTAAATGTCAAGCGTAAGGAGTTGTTAAATTTTATTGCACTCTTCCATTATTTTTTATTAGTAAAATCTGCATTCCAAAAAGTTAATTTCGTCGAACGTTTTCATGCCAGAACTAAATAGATTATTTTTTTTAAAAAAGTGTACATTATGAACAAATTATGATTTAAATATTATTTATGAAAATATTCTTGCCTTCATATGCGGCGAAGCAATTTGTAGTATTTTACCAGGTTTTTCTACCAAATTGAGGAGGGAAATCGAAGCTGAAGTCCAATTAGATTCTTTTTTAAAGAGAAACATTTCGAAGATATGTTGAGAAAACTTTTTGAAAAGCATGTTAGTAAAATAGTAGTGCAAATTAAATCTAGATGTTTAAAATTATATTTGATTAGCCTTAAATTATTAAGATTGTCTTTGCACAAATCTTATGCTAATATAATGCTATAATCTTGCATAATTACTTCAAAATGTATCGACACGGACACAAAGATTCTGAATAGTTGTACGTAGTATTTCCTAAACTAAAGTAGCTTTAGTTCATAATTAATAAATTTTGATGTCTCATTATTGTAAGCATAATTGTCACGGTTTTGCCAATCTTGAAAAATTGATTCGTAAACGTTAAATGTCTATTAGAGAAAAAACCTTCTTCAGGAAAAAAAAAATTTCAAAAGGAAAAATTTAAGAAAAAAAACCCCCCCCCCCCCAACTTATAAAATCGGTTTTGTTTATTTTGAAAGGAACAATTGTTTTCCTTTTCTTTTGTTGATGTTTCTTTTTCCGCTTATTGGTAATCGGACATTTTAATCTTCGTGCGCTTTAATTTTTACTTTAGTTCGGGCTTGAGAAAATACTGGATGGTCTTCCTTAGCAAAGCTAACGGGCTAAACTGACAATTTCAAAAAAGCATGCTTATCAAATATATATAATTTATTCTTTCTGATTTTGCCTTGTTGATACTTCAAAAAAGAGAACTTCAGCGAAACATTCAACGATTTCAGCATTTTACCCTTTGAAATTATTGTATATTGTTTGTTTTTCCATTTTGTCCACACTCGTTCATTGAACTATTAGAAATCTTGGATTTCATATCTGTAGCATACACTGACATTCGATTCGATGCATCGGTATTTAAATTTTGGCTTTGCCTTTTTTTGAACCAATGTCCTTTTTGATTTATTGTTTACCTTGGGCTTGTTTGTAGAAACGCGAGATTAATGTTTACAAGAAGGGAGAAAACACATGAATAATTTAAGTTTTTTTTTTTTAAAAAAAAAAAGAGGGGCCACCCAAGTGATGAAGCGAATAGACCTGCACTGGGCGAGCATTCCAGATCGTGTCTGTTTTCTTCACGTGCTCTTTTCTCATAATATTTTCTCCTTTCAGTTGAAATTATTTCTAGTCTATCGTGTTTTGATAGAAGCTTCGAGATTCTTGGGTAAATAATACAGTGGTATCATTTAAAATGTCAACCTTACTAATAGATAGCATACAATCCATTTCTAGAATATTCTAAATTAATATTAAATAACTTGTTAAATCCATCTTAAACAGCTATTTTGTAAATATTTTTTTTTAAATCCAGCTTTTGTCCTCGTGATTTTGGAAAATTTACAGCGCAGTTTTGATAACTAATTTCTAAAAGGAATTTAGTAACTTTTTTAAACTTGGACGTTCTCTATAAGTAATTACTCTTATTTCTGTTTAACTATTCTGGTTGATTTTATCTGTTTATGTAAAAATGAAATGAGTTAATTTTTTTTTTTAAGTTTACAGGTGGAATGACCCTATTAAGGATCTATTAACACATACAGTCGGAAGTTATATACTGAATTTCGTTCGTGAAAGATAAATTGTTATGTTAGGAAACACTTCAGGAGTGCAATAGTTCAATTATTATTATGGGCTTTTTAATAATTTAATTTCTGTCATATTTATGGATATGAATCACTGTTCAAAAGCAAAATTTTAATATCACGCTCAAATGAAAGCAAATAAGTTGGAAAAGATTCACCTTACATTATTGCAAATGGTTCAGATTCAAAACGTTTCACTCACTCCAATCTTCACTTGAATGAAGATTTTTGTTTGTGTTAAAACAATGATGCAACGCGATTTTAACTCTTTATCAAGAAGTTTTATAGGACATTCTGTAAGGAATCTTATCCATTATCACGAATGGGGAAATCGTCAGCTGAATAACTATAACAAAAAAAAACCTCTCCCAAAATTTAATGTTCAGTATATGGCCTACTATTACCCAAATGATTTTCAATCGATTCGTCTAGTATTAAACAAAATTATTATTCACAAACACCTCCTTAAAATAATATTCTAGGTCTCTAATATGCTCTGCCATGTTCTGTAATCCAGCTGTTTATTATTGCCAATTGCTTTTTCAAAGTATGAAAGATAGATTGAACTACTGGGCCCCATTCAGCAGTTTTTGTTTAAAGCTCATCTTGAATCTTTCATTTCTTAGATCTTTCTTATTTGTATTTTAGATGTCTTTAATACCCCTTATCTGTTATGAAACATCTTATCACAACTTGTTTTCTCTGGAGCAGATAGAGATATTCTGATTTTTGAGATGTGAAATCCCTATAACTAGCAGCGAATATCTTCCATTTTTAATGTTCATCAAAGATAAATATCCAAATATTTCTCGGAATTCTAACCCGTTATATAAAAAGGTCTTTGGCTATTGTTAATAGAGTGAGTGAGTTATCGTAATGCAACGAAATGGATATTGTTTATCTCTTAACGTTTTGGCTTTTTATGATGCATATCTTAGTGATTTTTATTACAAAATGTGTTTCAAATGTTTCTAAGTTGAGGCGATTTTAATACCGAACATATCACAGACGAATCTTTTATGCTAAACTTCACTTTAGGTTTTATTACCTCTCTCTACGATTGGAATTTCTTTTTATTTACATATTTGTTTTACTTACTGCGTCATTGAAGACTTTAGTTACTTTATCTTTATATCTGAGTTTAAGTAAACTGATTTTTAAATTTGATTCAATGAAGTATGTACAATATTTCAAATAAATACCAATGGCTGAATTACCATTGGATTTAAATGTTATGAAATGTTTAACAATTATAGCTGACAACGAGTTTATCGAATTATCACTGAATGTTTCGCTGAATTTTTGAAATTTGAAAAAAGAAAACAAAATTTCCTTCTAGATTTTAAAGTGTCTCCCAGAAATACTTCGAAATACCTTTACATGTCTTAAAATTTTTAATATTTTAACCACTGTGACGTGTGTGTGTGTGTGTGATAATAAAACGACTGTGAGCTTTTAAGTCTTTTCTTGTCTTAACACTTTCAGTATAAAATCGATTATAAAGCCATTTTTCTACAAAATTTCTGTTTCTACCTTCACATTAATGAATTGTTTAAATAAAAGGATTCACAGTTTCTGATTTGATAAAACTTGAATCATCAATACATGCTAATTAACTCATTGACTAAAATGTGTGAAATCTTGTTTAGCATGCAGACATAGTTTTATTTTCACGCCATTCATTCTTTAGAGTCGCAGACTGATTATGCTTCAATGTGTTACGCACGTCTGATTCTTAATATCATTTTTTCTTAAGAAAACTAAGAAAATCCCATAATTTCTGGTTCGCTAGTTTTCTCTTCTTTTCAAATGAAAGCCACTGTTCAATGACTCTCTAGGGATGGTTCCTTATTTTTCTTAGCCTTCTGTTTCGAGTTATTAGCTTGATTCTTTAAATGGATTTTATTCATGAATTCATCGCAAGAGAAATACTAAAATTAAATGGAGAAATATCCAATAATTTTTTTGGAAATCAAAAGTACTTTAAAACGATAAGTAAGTTATATCTTACACGCATTTTTTCAGCGATTTAGAGATGGCCATTGAAAAAAACTGAACATACTTTTAACTGCGTTTTGAAGGGAAGAAATGTATGCAAGATAGAAGCTGATGTGTCATTGTTTTCATACATTCATTTTTTAAAAATTGGCTGATAGTTCCATCCTTTTAATTTCAGTGATTTTTTTTAGTAATTTTATTGATAAACTTCTTTTTCTTTAAATTTATTCTAAATTTCTTTTTCTGTCAAAAAATAAAAATCCAAATTATGAGATCATCCTTATGAAAAGAGGACTTGCATCACTTTTTACGACAGGAAGCTCAATTATTTCCATAAAATTCATAATTGAGCTATTAATGCCCAAGTCACATTTTTTCAATAGCATCTTGTATACTAATAATACACGTCCTGAAATCAAATAGAAAAAACCCCCCCCCCCCAAAAAAAAAATCCTGCCTTAAAAATTTGTTTTATTGCCTTCCTAAGCTTAGCGTCCCTATTTAGACAAAGTCCTATTAATACGAAAAGAACTATCAAACTATAAAATTATGTGGAATTCAAAAAAGTAAAACATTTACTTACAAATGTATTTACTGATATACTTGTTAAATGCAAGTAAATTAATTGGTAAATAATTGAGCAAACATACCCTTTTTTCTTGACATTGCGAAAAACTGCATTCCGAGTCTGACTTGAAAGTCAAAAGGCTACAAAAAATACTTTTTTGTAAAATTTGTGTTGAAAAAATAATTCCTGTGAGTTCATGATGCATTTTTAGAAGCGACCCTAAAATGGAAAGCTAGGGATTATTAGATTAACGAAAACTTGCTTCCAATAATGGTTTTCTTAACGGCAATTATTTTGAAAATGCTTGGCCTTTAAGTTGGAATTTTGCATATAAAATGTTCTTGAATAAAGATTACAAGGTTATTATAAGAAAATAAAAGGCAGTGCATTTATTACTTTTAATTCTAGTATTTTGATTTATGATTAATTCATTAAAATAGTTTTTTAATGTTTTCACGACAAAAATTTGTTTTATAATGTTTTGTTGACCTTATCTGTTGCCATCTTTCACTTCACGCCTATTAGCGTTAACCCTTTCATCCTGACTTCTGGGAGATTATTTTTAATCAATAAAGAACCCCCCTGGAAGATCAATCTACATTCTAAAACCAAAAGCTTGAGTTGGCTCTCCTGGCTGTTGAATGAATGAACCGATAAAGAATGGCAATTTGTGTTAGATATGGATTCGTCTCAAAGTTGAACGAAATGTCGTTCGTCCTTCACACCATTTAACTTACTTTTGGATCTTTTAAAACCGATGTTTTCTGGGTCTTCTTCCTGATAATTTTCATACGGCTAGGTATTATAGGCTATACAGATTCTTCTTCTATAATGCATTTCTAGTTTTCCTTTGAATACGAACCAATTTTTAAAAGAGTTGGATTTATTTTCCCAGAAATGCTGCTTTTCACGGCAATGATGGAGCCTTTTGTCTCAAATACATGAAACTATTTTCTTAAGTAAAATTTTTTTTAAATATTTTAATTTGTGAAAGTCGTTATTTTCTTAATTTTTTTTATAACAAAATACTCTTTGTGCCATTTGATCACAGTATAGTTCAAAGGGTTAAAGGTATCGCATATAATTATGGCATTTTTAGTAATTAACAAGATGCTTACTTTAGAATTTAAAACAATGTAATAGTTTCTATATCTAATTAGTTACATAAAGCAACTATGACAATGACAATTATGAATGAAGTATATGAATGTGACTAAAAGAATCGGTATCGTTACTTCAGTGAAATGAATGGTCGTATCTTATTCTTTCGATCAATTAAATCAAAACTTTCCATTTAACAAGTCCAACAAACAGCAGAAGTCCTGTGCCAGATATTAATAGTTTCCTTCGATTGTGTAGAACACCTGCGAGAGAGAAAAAGACCACATGCCCCTCGCCGTATCGCAGCATCGACTGCACGGTAGTCGGATCCATGGGAGTACTATTATACAACCATCAAACAATAATAAAATGAAGCACAATTCGCCCGAGGTTGTTTTCAAAAAGGCTTTCTCGCAGAACGAAGTGCTTCCCCAAGGTCTCCATTAATTGCCTTTCTTTTCTACGACTTGCTGCCTTTTCTCACACACACTTCTAGTTACCAGTGTCATGGCGGCTGCCCTAGAGCATTGTGGGATAGCCCTCCATTAGTAAATAAAAAGCCTTGGGAGTTTCCTCGTTTTGCGGGACGGTTGCGGGTTGCTTCTTGTTGATATTTTTTAATTGAGACAGTGGGATTTTAATTGGATTTTGCTATTCAAGAAATATTGTTTTTTCTCCATCACCAGTTTTTTCCCTTTTTGTCTTTCTTTCAACCTTTTGTTTCATTTTGACTATTGATGCACGGTTACGTAACAGTATAATTTAAGAAAATATTATTGTTTCAATCATATAAAGCTAAGGGGATGGAGGTACAAGTATTAGATTGCTATAAATTGATCCGAGACGAAAATTTCTATTGTCCTTAGAAATTTCTTTCATTTGACTTTAATTATGTTTTTTCTAAGTTAATTCTTTCCTTTTTCGTAGCTAGAAAAATTAAGTTAAAAGCAAATCAAAATCCTTTGTTAGGCCCACCTTTCCTCATTTTAATGACATGAAAATCGTAGTTCCGAAACTCTTTGACTTGTTCATTCTATATTTGTTGCATTCATATCTTTCTCTAAGATATTAAAATCGTTGTAACTTCATTAATCCTCAGACAATGAAGAAATTTCTCCAAAAACTTTACTATTTCGAGTTATTTCCGTAACTGAATTACGTTTTATTTCTAAGCATATAATTCAAACATTTCCACTGAGTACCTGAGCGTAACTTTACTTAAAAGAATCCGTTGAAGTGAAGTAGTATACTTAAAAAGATGAATCTCGGATTATATTGGAGAGGATGACTTTAATATGATTAGCTTTCATAATTATTAAGTAGAGTTTTATTAGTAGAAACCGAAAGAATTAGAATATCTTCATTAAAACTTGCATTTTCGTTTCAGAATGCAAAGAAATAGATTAAATGATATGTACTCATTGCAACCACTTACATTTCTTGATTTAAAAATCACCCAATAATTGCTTTCATTTTAAATTCGCCAGTAGTTTTTCATGTGGACTAAAGCATAAACCCAGTTTGTCAATCAGTAGGAAAGACTAATTGCTATTAGTCTCGTCACTGTTCCCGAGTGTTTCTATTTCAGAATTTTCATTCAGGAAAATGGTTCAATTCAGATTTTAAAAAAATCTTACAATAACTACTGTATTGTTTTTAAAATGTTATCTTGTATCCACCAAACGTACAATATTTAGAGCATAGATTATACCATCGCCCTTCAGATTTAATTGAATTAAACAAGATTCTAATTACCTTCATTTGACTAGATTAAAAGGGCATAGAAGGAAGAATATGCGTTTAATATGGTGGTACAAGTCCCATATCGTGTGTAATACTTCATATCCTACTTAAGCGATAATTTTTCAGAGAATCTATCAATTAAATGTTCCTACCAACATCCTTATTTCCATCATTTCCTTTGTCTATATTTCTGCTGAGGGGCCAAATTCTATGTCTCTGATTTTTACCGTGAATTTACAAATTATCCTCTATCGGAAACATCCCTGGATACCTGGTTAGAAGAAACATCCGTCATAATGACCGCTATTCCAGAAAGCAATGATGTCCCCCCCCCCATTATGAGAGGGGTCGTACTGTTCAATCAACCGAATGGGATAATTCAGAATACCATTTAAGTAAAAGTTATTTCAATGTGTTAAAGAGAAAAATACTGTGAATTATTGAGACTAAAATTTCTTCATTGTCTGACGAAGCGGTCATAACTACTGATATTCCGATTAGAGGTTAAGTTTAAAAAATAATTCCATTGCTTAACTTTATAATTTCTTTAATCTGACTCACCCCCCCCCCCAACTTTTTGAAATTTTCTCTGGTTTTGAAATTTTCTTTGCTTAAAGGGTCAGATTTCCCGTAGGGCCAACTTAGGCCGTGGCCTAAGACACAACAATCGGAGGGCGCAAATATAAAAGAAATTGCAATAAAACATTTACGAATTTCAATATTATTTTAGAAACACCATACGAAACACTGTTTTTAAGTGCATCCATGCACATTAAATAAACTGGTGGTACTTTACGTTGCCTGTCTCTTGAGTTGAGGTGAATGCATCAGAGGAGAGAGTGCAGAATGAAGTACTTTGGCGTAGGGCGTAGAATTGTATAAATCCGGCTATGCTTAACTTCTAGTTTTCTCTCGTCTCCCATTTTGTGATCATGCCTTTTTCTAACGCAAATCTTACCATAAAACACTATTTCTTACAAATAATGTAATGTTGGTGCATTTAAATTTTTGGATGTATTAAGATAATCGTTGGTGCGAGAGACTACCAGAAGTCGGTTGTTAATTATTACTTATCCTACGTTTCGCAAAAATCGATCGTGATTTCTAAAGATATAAACATTAACTTGCATAACGAAAAAAAAAAATGCGAATGACAGTAACAGTGCATCATACACTGCTGACAATCATGGCTAATGCAATTATTTTAATCAAAAATATCGGTTTCAACGAGTCTGATGCATTATAGAAAAGATAATTTAATACTTTCTTGAAGAGGGAAAACAGACGATGTAAAATATATTTCATCAAACTGTTTCAAATCCATAAATTCCCATTGTAATGACTAAATTCAAGAAATAAAATACCAGATAGGTGATCATTAAGACGCCAGATTAATTCTTTCATTTCTTGCTCTCTATAATTCTAGTCGTGATGGTTCTTTTTTTTTTATTCGCTGAAAAAATTTATGAAATATAGCACATTAGCTGCAGATGCTAAAGGCAAAAAAAGAAGATAGCAAGCTATGATGGATAAGATTTTACAGAGTAACGGACATTATATATACGCAATCCACTTTTAACCAGTTACACAACGTGGGATTACGTACAACTGCGACGAAATTGCAAAAGCTGCAATTACAAAGCTATTTATATTCCACTATTTTTCTCCGGAACTTTTCTCATCACATTTCTGCTATAGGTATGTGAGCGATTCTCGGTAGGAAAAATAATGTAATTTCGAAAGGTTATTATAGGTTCTTACTTAATCTTTCTCATCGGCGGTGCAAAATAATTGCTGTTTGGTCGAGAAGCATAGCTTGGTAATAGATATGCCTGTTTCGATTGAAAATGGTTCACTAAAAGGAAAAGGTAATTTTTCTCGTATGCTCTGCATTTTCGTTGGTTAGAATGTGACAAAGTGATTAAGGAGGCGGTTTTAAATCGTTACGAATTTTTATCATTTGAAATCTTCGAACATAAATAACTTAGCGACATTAAAATCTTCTTAAACTAATCCCATTAAAGTGAAACTAAATCTGTGATTAATTTTTTTTATTTAAAAAATATTTTGACGAATTAAAGTGATGAAAGGCAATAGCCATTTAAACACTGTACGATGCATGATTTAATTGAAATATCTGAAATATCGTCTAATTTTCACTTTAACTGGATATTAATCCTTGAATTATTTTAACATTTTGATTCTTTATAGTTTGAAGAATTATACGTAGCTATGCATGTAAAAGTAATATGCATATCATGTTATAAAAAAAGAATCTGCAAGTGTATTTGCATTGGGATTTCATTTTCATGAAATGTTTATTAGAATACATTTTCTTTGTTCATCCATTATATGTGACACAATCACAAATTTTTCAATTATACTGGTAATTAATTTTGGATAAATAATTTACTTAAAATCAATCAAAATTGTTGGCAACTCGTTGAAAGTTTTAGAAGTTTATGGAAATTCTTGCCGATAGAAGAAAAAATATTTAAGCCTGAATTTGTTTCTTTTAGACTCCGTAGTTTTCGAGTTGCAACTGTTGAACACAAATAAATCTAATATTTTTATGGAGAAACGTATTCTACTCATTCTCAGTAGATTGCATTTTTTTTACACATACTTTGTTCTCGCATTAAAAAACACAGCGTAATTAATATAATTAATAATGTAAAAATAATATGAGCAAAGGGTAAGAAATTTCGAATGAGAAATTCAATCATTCTAATTTCATAAAAGTGGTGAATACTACTCCCAATCTTTGGCTTACTCCCGTAAAATACAATTAAAATCTTACGCTTTGTATGAATTCATTTTGTAGCAAATCAATGCCGTATGATATTTTTTCTGTCTAACTTGAATAATCTTAAGTATTTTTTTTTATTATTTTTTATCACGCATTCCAAACTAATATGCTTTAATGCCTTGAGGCAATGTACTAATACTATACAACACAAAATTGCAAAATATTCCCATAATATGTGTCAATGTAGTATTTGGATAACTATCAAATTCAAATTTTAAATTCGAGACAATGTTTATTTTATCATTTAGTGCGTCCTAATCGACTTGGCTATTCATGAAAAACAACAGCCGTAATGTTTTCCAGATGATAGGAATTTACTTTCAAGGAACATGAGGAATGCGATACACTTGTATTTTTAAGGGCCAAAATATCTCCAAGAAGATAAAAAAGAATTTTTTTCATAAATTCCTGTTGTGATATTTAGCTTTAATTAAATTAGAAAATACTGAAGTTTAAAAGACTGTAAAATATGAAAAAATATCATTTGATTTCATTCTAAATCAAGGCTTCTTTAAACCTTTTCTCTATTTTTGAAGCCCATTTTCCACCAGAAAAATTTTGCTTCACACAAAGTTGGAAAATAAATACGAAATTTAAGAGTTGATTAATAGTGAGTTTTTGATTTAATTTAGTTTAATTATTAGCTAATAGTGAGGATATTAATTAGAAAAAAGACATTAACAAATTTTAATGATATATTTTTAATCAAGGCAGTGTTCTTAAGTAATTTAAGTTGAAGAATTTGTAACAATTCGCAGAGACAGTTTTAGCGACATAGTATAAAAATCCCTGTTCTAAATTATTATTTGCATTTCAGACTGAAAATGCACTTCAGTAAAATGTACACAGTTCTTAGTGTAAAATAGAAGGAATAGCTACTACCATTCACGGCACTATTATTTCTAAACGAAAGAAACGTGAAGGACGTCATCGTGACGTAACATGGGGTATTCCAAGAAAAATAGTACGTCACCTATTCTGTTAAATGAGATATATTGGAATTTTACTTTTAATTATTCGAGATCTAAGTTTGTTAATGACACCATATAACCAAATACTTATATTGGACATATGCACTCTCCGGTTTGGCTCATAGCTTAAATTTTCCTTAGATTTATAAATCGCAATGAGGCTTTGCTTTTAAATGGAAGGCCATTTCAATCAATAAACACAGAGGTTTCATTTTTTAGCTTGGGGAAGGGGTGCACCAATAAAAGAATTTTTCTGATACTTGACAACCGTTACTTTCTGTTCATGAAAAATTTTAATTGAAATCATACTAATAATTAGTTACCTACTCTTGAAAACTGTTTTGTTTATGATGTAAATATATTTAGGTCAAACCAAAATGGATGCAGTAAGGATGTTTCTTTGTCAAAAGCGAAGAGCGGGAAGGTTGAAAGAATGCGCTCTATTATTTAAAAACATAATTAGTTTTTTTTTTTTTTTGCGTTGCAGGAGATATGTTATTAACTAAATACATGATAATTGACAATATGCATTTCCTGCAACGTGCAGCCCAACGTAGTTTATCTCAAGTAATTCAAAATTATCCTCCAAATTGAAACATATTATACAAAAAAAAAAAAAAAAAATCATCTTTCTTCCCAATAATACAGCCGTACTTTTACCAAAAGGTTTGCTTTTGAATAGGTATAATTTAGACATATTCCAGTAAATTGTAGACAAAAATAGCTAGTTGCAGGCATCAACTAAAATACGCCTTTCCTAAAACACCAATATCGGAGATTTGTGTTTTTCAGGAATGCGTGAGGTCTACCCACAATACAAACCAGATGAGGTTGTGTACAATGTCTTAATTTTCTCCGAGTCGATCTTCGAATCGTGTGGTTCTTTTAATGAAATTCACGCTTCAGTGAGAAAGACCGCGTAAAACTATTACCGTATTCTCACGAGAAAGGAATAAAAGAAAAGCGAAGCAGAATGAACCCAGGTGAAAGGAATACAAGTGAAACGCCTCTATTTGAATGACGAAAAGCCGTCTATAAAACTTTTTACACTGTTTTCGGGCTTTCCCTGGCAAAGTGAGATATGTCAAGTTGTTCGGAGGTTTGCGTCTCGGCAACCAATGAATAGCTGCATGCTAAGTACCCAAATTCTTGAAAAATGTCTTGAAATAAAGTATTTTGCACTTTAGGTTTGCCTGTTAACATAATAAAGATTGTATTATATTCTATTGCGTAGTTGAACACACGTGACTTATCTTTTAAACGTTAGCATGGAAATTTTTCGAAAAATACGCTTAAATGCAGCTTAAAAGCATGTTAAAGATATATTGTTAAAGCTCATTACAAAAAAAAGAGTTATAAATGTAGCATTTTAAAATAAATGATGGTTATAACGCCTCTCTCACAGAATTAAAAAGTGTCTTATCTTATTAGCGGTATTCTTTATCAGATGTGTTTGAAAAAGCCATTAACTGGCAAAACAGTTCAAGCTTGTTAAATATGCATAGCAGACTAAAATTACTGCACAAAACTCCTCATGATAAAATTTTCTTTCGTTTTTAGAAGCACAAAAGGAATGTTACACGGCTAAATAGAGTTTTTTTTAATGTAATGAATCTGACAGCATAAATAATTCAAGTACTGAATGACAACATAAATAATTCAAGTACTGAATAGACTCCTGACCAATTTCATAAAATATTTTTAGAACGTTAAGAAATTTTGTCTTAGTCTTTTTAAGAAAAAAATTGTCTACTAATAATTAACGGGGGGTTATTGTCATAATGTTTCTTTCCCAATGGTTTTATTGTAACATTTTCTATGGGAGTATTTAGAATATAGAAATATGCACTATCTGCGCCCAGAGTTCAAGAATAATAAATTACTAAAGGTAATAATAATTACTACGCATATTTTTTTAAATGATAAAAACGAGCGTCTCCCCTGAAATGTAATGCATCGAGATTTCAGTGAAATGATTTACTTGGGATGAGAAAGATGCCATCCAGACTTTAAGTGTAAGAAAGTAGAACTACTCAATGAATCTGGCAAGCTCTGTTTGCAACTGTATGCATCCAATGAAAGATATTGTAAGAGTTTTCAAAGGAATGATCTCTCTCTTGAGATTATTCGTCGTTTCATCAGCAAAGTTAAATGTGAATAGAATGTGTACTAATCTGGAATTTGGCTGTTGGACTGGTGAAGAACCACAGTATGTCATCTTAGATACTGTAAGGACTTTATGTATTTATGAATAACCCTTTAACCAGAACATCCTTTGAACATGTACTTTAGCGTTCATAATGACCGATATTCCGGTCAGAAGGTTAACAAAAATGTTAGAAATAAAGCTTTCTCTAGAAAATAGCTGATGTTCTATTAAAAAAACTCCTTCTTGTCAAGCATGTCATTAACAAGAAGTGATTTCTTAAATGTACAGTTAATAAAAGTGTTATTTTATGTTGTTTATAGAAGCATTGAGTAAAGTGCATGGATAATCAAAACGTTACAGCTGTACAGCCGACTAGTTACTTCACTTGTGAATTCAGGTTGTGTTAAAGGCTCACACAGTCATAGTCAGGTGTAGTGAACATTCGAACATGGGCCATTCTTCTTCTGAGCGCAAAATGCGTGGGCGTCACTCCTTTCTTTGTAACCCCCTTGCACCCCCTTCCACATCCTAGCAGCCCTTGTCTAATGGAGTGTCGGCGGCGTGACCGAAGGCATAAGCCGGAAGAAAATGAATATGTAAAACACTTTTAAGTTTTCATTCGAAAGATGCAGAGGGGGGGGGGGGGGGGGCGAGGAGAGAGAGAGAGAGCGCGAAGAGTAATGCATAGCTAAACAGACGAGTTGAGAGAGGTGTGCCTGTAAAGAGAAAAAGGTGTCTGACCTTCGAAGACTCAAAGCCGACATTTTCCCACAGTCTAGGTTCGAGGTTGGGCAACCCCTTTTGAAGAACATCCATCGTCTGCAGAAGATATTGCTGCGAGGGATTCAATCGGGTTACATGGTACATGCAGGACATTCCGTTTAGCAATCATTGTAGGAAACTGAAATGAATTAATTACTACCGGGACTCTCTGATCACTAAGTTGGGAATTTACAGAAGTGCCTCTACACTCAACAGAATTTCAAAATCGTTGCTACCGAAGTGTCCTTACGCATTAAATAAATAACCCAAAAAAAAAACGTGTCTAAAACTTTCAGACTCTTAACATCTGCACTCATCTTGGGTTGGGTTAACATGTCAATTTGAAAATTTATCTTTGGTTATACATCACAGGGACAGGGAATTTAGGTATCTTAGTACATGAAAGTTTGAGGTACAATGTTATGCAGACGTGGCACTCTTTTAATTTCCAGTGCGAGGACGTTGCAGCCACAACGAAACATATTCGACCAAGTATACGCAAAAGTTTTCGGCTGTTTCTATTAACTAGAAAGTAGCTGCTAATGAAAAATATTGCTCTATAGTAGAAGTATGGAAAAAGTTTTATGACATTGATTAAAACGGATAAGATAAATCTTTTATTTGAAATAAAATATTTTTTTTTCTACATCTTATTAATAAAATGCGTCCTTGGGAAATAACATTATTGTACACTTAATCTGGATATGCATGAATTCACCTTAAGTCCCAAGTTGCTATCCCCAAAAAATTGTTTAAAGAGGGATTTTGTAGGTTACTCTTCTCAGAGAAAAAGAAATTTCAAGTAATTGTAAGTGTAAAATAAAGTATAGATCCAAACATGCCGCATTATATGAAGTTATACTACACATAAACCGATAATGTATCTTTTCAAAATGGTGTATAGTATTCTAATGACGTAATGGAAAATAATTTATTCTATTTTAAAATTCTATAATTTCCATTCCACAGCTGGTTAATAAAATAATGGATAATAAAAGTTCTGATATCAAGTATTCTTTAATTCGACAGGTGTTTAATTTACTTCTGTAGCACTAATTAAACTTTTCTCGTTTCTTTGCAGGATCGCCGAGAATTAGTGGTCAGCCACGTCGGAAACCTGACTTCTATTGCCAGCATAGTTCCCGGTGCTACGACGTTCACCAGTGGCGGTCGCCTTAACAATTCCAACGAGTTTCAGCCACCATATTTTCCACCACCATACAGTAGTCTAACGCAGCCCCAGCTGGACTTTCAGTCGGACCCTTACGGTCCCGTGACGCCGACATTACCGGGAACGACGCCTCAGCAATATCACCACCAACTGCACACGAATCCTCGCAACCTTTTCAAGAGAGAAGACGAGGCAAACCTCCATCTTCAAACAAACATGCTTACTTACGCAGATTCATCCCGCAGGACGGACATAGCATATGCGAGGAGGCCAGATATTCTGGTGCACTCGACACACACTTTAACCGATCAGGACATCATCAACCTTCACCATGCTAGTGCATTGGCTGCCTTGGATGATGGACAGGTCAGTGGATTTGTCCGATTTTATTATTCCCGTTTATTTCAACAGAAAGGATATTTCCATGAAAAAACGATTTTAAACCAATTTAAGAAAGTGAAATTTTCGATTTTGAGGTTAGGAAAGATTTTATATTGACCTATTATTAGTATTTAACCTCGAAATATTTGATTCCGAAATCATTACAATAAAAAGAATCGTATATCTTAATAATATTTAGGAGATAAATAACTGTTGACAAAGTCCTCATAATAAAAGTGGGGTTTTTTTCATGCTTTAATGCATTTTACCGTTTTAACTCTAATTTGAAAAGCTCGATACCTCTCATTTACTCGAATGATCTCAAAGTATATAATGGATACATTAAAATCGCAAGAAAGCAACAAGCTTTTCTTGGGAAGTGTCAACGGATTAATTTTCAAATCCTAGTTTTGCTTTATTCCTGTCGCGTTTAGAGCAAACGCCGGGGCCGCCTTATCTAATGGGCTAATTAGGCTGTATCCCAAGGGCGCTTAAAAATGAACCAAAAAATGTATTTATAATTTTAAATATGTTAAATGTAAAGTATGGTTAAGGCTTATACCTAGACAACTACGGATTTTGTAATGTTACATAAACATGTATATCAGTCTAAAAAGTATTTATTCAGAAACAATCAGTGAGAAAATCTTAAACTATGCATGTAATAGAAGTTACATTACCAATGATAAAGTAGGTAGCCTCAAGCTTATTTTTAAAATCATAGTAATTCAACAGATTTAGTTCTTTAATCATACTATGGAAAATTATGCTGAAGAATATAATCTCTCAAATTCCTAGTTATGGTTCTGATGGGTCGCCAAAGTACTCTGGCCCAGGTCGTTCAAATTTGTTAAAACCGCCCTGACCAACACGAGAGTCTATTTGGAGCAGACCTCATAATTCTGAATCGTAGCCAAATGATGAGGATGGCACCTGATCCGACATCCTTTTCTCCAAACTTCCACGCCATACCAGCGGGAGGACGCTTACTCCTCGTTTACCCCTCTATATATGGGGGATCTTGTAGTGGAATCGATTATAGAGCCTGGGTCTAGTCTGAAAGCCAATACTTTGCCAGAGACCACTACAGTCCCAAATTTTTAAAGCTACATTGAGAATAGTTATGCGTTTAAAGTAATTTTTTTGTTTACATTTTGATTTCTTTGTTATTCCAGCCAATATTATTGAATTTCAGGCTTTATAACGTATTTTCTTGATAGTAATAAATCTGAATGTGACTATATAAATTTTGATTGTGATTTAATTCGCATTTTTTTTTTCTTTAAGTTTCCGAACATGTTTCTTTTATTGATTTGAACAGGTAACCAACACGTGACTTAATTTTGAATACTCGTATCGAGGAAACTTGATCTTCTGAAAATAATTCCCTAAATACTGAAGATTTTTAATTCTGATTTGGAATCTTTTGTGACGAAAGGGTTAGATTCACAGTGACTTGTCTATTTTTTTTTTTTTGTTTCTCTTCTTGAGATGACGCTAGGCTTCGATTTCACTGAAAATCAAAAATATAAAATATATAGTGAAACAACTAATGTATAATTTTTTTTCGGGGGGGGGGGGGGAGAACATAACCTCGTGGGAAAACATACATTGAAAAAAAAGTGCGTATTGCGATATCTATATTATAATGAATGAAATTTCTTCCGCTGTAAGAGATAGTGTGCGTTCATTATTATAATATAATTTTTTTAGAAAATATTCTTACAATTCGCAAAGAATAAAATAAATTATAAATTACCTTTCGATACTTATAAATTGTATAAATTGTCTATAAATTGTATCGCAGCAAATTAGCACTTTATAATTCGCTCGCTATTCGGTAGAATGTAGCAATGCTCTATCAAGATATTGATTCCGTGAAGGCAGCTTTCTAATTCCAGAATAATCTCTCTCTCTCATTCACCTGGAATTATATTTGTAATTTTGCAGTAGACATGAGCACGCACAGAACTGCTTGTGCAATAATAATGAGTAGCTCAATAACTAGAAGCATGAAGCTAACGGCCTTTTTGATTGACCTACCATGGATTCTCCCCCCCCCCCTCCCCAAACTCTCTGGTTTCTTTTTCTGTTTCTCTACCTCACAACTTTTGTCGGCTTGTGTGTAAAAGATATTATTTCAGCCCCCCTTCCCGTCCGAAGACCCCTCCCATCCCTGTACAAGTTCCCTGGTTACTGCTTGCTGCTTCTCCGCATCCCAGACGAGTTTTCAAGCATATGGGCCTTCACATTTGGCAGATAATCGCCAATTATGCTTTCATTTCCCACTTAATTATTTTGAGAAGCGTTACAGTGTAAACGAAAAGCAAGCAGTTTTTAGAAGATTCTACTCGTAAATATACATTATTATATAAAAAAAATTAATAAAGTATACAATCTGTATAAATAATGTAGAAATGCATAAATAGTTTATACATTATAACCATCTACGTTACTGAATAGCTTTTCTTCCAATTTGACTCAGAAGTGCTATGAAGGATAAGAAAGGTTTTTAGTGAGAGTTTCGAGATAATAAAAAATTAACGATTTAATTAACTAATTAAAAATTATATTTCTTTGTATAGAAAAGATTACTTCATCTTTAGAGTTGCCTCTCCTAGTGAATGGAAATATTAATAATATTTTAAATCTAAGGGAGCTACTTACAATTTTTAACTAAATTTTGTGCCATTCTTTAAAAAATAGTAATAAGTTATGGAAAAAAATTAGATGTTTTTAAATTTCCTTTGACACATTCTGTAATCGTGAAGCTACGAGGTTTAAAACATTGTTTAATGCAACTGAAATTCTCATTTTAATTTTTAAAAAATAAAGTTACAAAAAATAAGACAATTTTATATATTGTCATATTTTATATAAAGTGTTTTTATTCATTAAAAATATTTCTAACTGAATGCGTTTATTTATTTATGCTTATTGTCTCTGAGTGTATGTGCGATGTTCATGTCAATGTATTACCAAGTTAAAAAATAAAATGTGTCACCCTTTTTAAACACCATATCAAGAAGAATGTATCAAATATCTTGTCTAAATAGTCAGTGCACGAATCGGAAAAAATTGCATAATATTAAAATTATCAATTACTTTCCTTAGTAACATAGCTAGAAATTACAGCTCATTGAGAGATATGGAAACATTACTTTTTATTTACAATCATAAATTCCCACTCTTTCACAGAATGAGGGGTAGCCGCAGTGATTCGATAGCTAATTTCAGGCCATTAACGTAGCATCGTTTAGAAAAGTTAAAAAAAAAAAAAAAAACTTTTAGAAAGTTTATTTTGTTAATATTTAACTAGGATTTCAGTGATGGGTCTTAAAATTAAATCATAATACAAAATTTATTTGTAAAGTCATAAGTCTTGCATTTTGTCATTTTTTGGTATAATTTACTCAAAACAGTTCTATAGAATTAAGTGATTTCGAAGTTTCATTCAAATTCTATTTGCATATCTTTTATACACGAGACTCCCATTTCGTTTTTATTCGCCATCATATTTTAGCCGCTCTAGGAAATTTAAAAACAAAATCGAAATTAAATGAATGTCCTTATAAAACTGGAAGAAAAAAATTGCGAAAATTTTAATCTAATGTTAAAATGTCTACAATTTTTTCTTGCACACTACTTCCTTTGGTGGATGATTTTGGTATTGTAATTGTCATCACTACCGTGAAATCAAAAAATTGCATTTGATGCATTGAGCGAACTATCAGGCCAGGTTAAAGTTTCTGTTTTAACTCTACGGTTTGAAACTTAAAATATTTGCAACGGTGTTTTATAATATTTTATTTTCGTTCAGCGAACAGAAGGTCAATCTAATAATATAAATGCTCTGAAAGAACAGAATCTTTTTTTAATTAAAAAAAATGTGTGCTTGCAAAATGCATTCAAGCGATTGTAACGTTTACTTTCACAATCAGAAATTTGGAAACTTTTAAATCCAATGACTTTTAAGCTATTAATAACTATTTCAAAGGCTTTTTTAGTTTAATTATTTCATTCGTCTTGACTAATATACTTTCAAAGGGAAGATTCTTAAATACAGTAAGAGTTATAATAGGTATTCCATCGCAATTTCTTCCGTTTTTGCGTTTGTAGCCATTTTAGTATGGAAGTAAAAAGTTCGATTTAGAAAATTCTCCATTAGCTACTGAGCGCCAACTAACCTATGATTTGTTGCTTTTGTTGTGCATTGAAGAAACTGAAGTATTTTAGTTTGTTTTAAGAATCAAGTTACCTTAAATTGCAAATGTAAAAAGAGAAAGGAAGCTTTTTAAAATGCCATTAAGGTCGTTACGATAGAGAACACTGCAAAATTCTGCTTTGTGAATATAACAGTTGAAGAAAAATCACTTTAAAATATATAAATTCAGGAGAATATTTGTTTTCATTTTAAACCCCTACCAACTAAATGAAAAAGGATGAGTTTGTTTACGAAATATGAAGACAAAAACGGTGTACAGTAAAATATTTCCTGCTTGTTATTAAATAAAGAGTTTTCCGCATTTTTGGAGTAAATCATTATGTTATATGAAATGCCGGATTTAAAAACAACACTAATAAGCTTTTAGGATATGCAAGATATTTGAATGGCAGTTAGGTAAGTATCGGATTTCGAAGTATTTCAAAATAAAAATTTATTGAACTATTGTATTTGGTTGAGGTTTGTTTGTCGGGTTGGATTTTATAATTTTCATTCTGCACGTACAGTTTTAATTTTACAGGTAGAATGCAATGATGAGGTTTCTCAGTTTAAGTCGTATTTTATACAAGCCTGACGAAAAATTTATAGCTTACATTAAACTGGAATTATAACAGAAGGGAACCGATTTCTAAAGTAAAAGCAACTATGTACAAAGATGATGCAGCATTTGAAACTTGCGACTAATTGTTTTAATTCTTTGTATGGTAATTAAAATTTGTTCGGATAAATTATAACCTCAGTAATTTCTTTTAAGAATACCACAGTTTTAAGTAACAGTTCATTCTAGCAATTAGAAAACGGTTACCAATGTCTACAGAATTTTCGAATATTAAACTTTCTCTTTTATTAATTGCATGGATAAAGAGTAAGCAAATGAAGAAATTCGAGGAAGATTCTGAATTTTAAGTCCTTTTTGCCTGATTCTGCTTTTTAATTTTTAAAATGGAACACTTAAAATAATGTTAAAAAAGGATAGAGGATGCCTTTTTCCAGTCAATGTATAAAAAGGAAATTATTTCTCCGTGCAATGTAGGGTAATCTATTTCCCTCTCAGTAGAGAAACAAAGAGGCCTAGAGTTTAATAAGAGAGCCCTCAAAGGCCAGAAGTCTCATTAACCTTCTAAGGGAGGAGGTACTCAGCGTAACGAGGAAGGGGTGGTCAATATGCTCAGTACATTAGTAAAATACATTAATTTCTATGTAGAGTCAACCACGAAGTCAACCTCTGCTTTCTGCGGAACTATAAGGCCTCTTTTCTGCGCTATTTCCCAAAAGATGTAATAAGGCACGGCAAAAGCAAAAACGAAATCGGTCTTCTATGCTCCCAGTTCAGTATAATAGGTATTTACTTGCCAACTTCATGACTAAATAACTTTACGTTTTTCAATTTTCTTGCTGCTATTGCATGATTTTTAGATGCTTGTGAAAATCATTTTATTTCATGGGAAAAAGAAGTGTAACTTTTCATCTCGAAGCGTGAGTTTGAAATTTGGCGAATTAACTTGGCGGGCAAGGATACTATGCTGCTGCATCCCTCCCCCCACCGGATTCCAGAGCCGCAAGTTTTCCTCCAGGGTTGTTGACCCTTTCTTATGTACCTGCCTGACTTTTCTAACATTCCTCCGCCGGCAACACACCTGACTTTTTAGGAAGACCATTCCTCGTACTTTTTTTTTCTTCTTTTTTTTCCCTTGCTCGGCCCCTTTCTAGAAGACTCACTAAGTATTAAACGCGATTTAATATACACTTGTATATAAACCACACGCAGCGTGTATTTAATGCGCATTATCTCTATGCTTTTATATATGTTTCTTTTCAAATTTTGTTGAAAATTTATTACCCCCTTAAATATTACAAGTGAATGTTTACCTAAAAAATGTCCGATGACTAAATAAATTTCGGTTCTTTGTTTATATTTTTCTGTTCCTGAGACTATTCTATTATTAAACAAATAAAACATTCCTTTCTCTCTCTCTCTTTTTTTTTTTTTTTTACAAAAACTGTTGAATTTAATAGCTTACTGATGAATCAGCAGCGCGTTAAAACCTTATATTAACTTATGTATTTCCAATTATTTGAAATTATTTTATTGTGATCTTTTATACGTGGTAATTTGTACTACATATAACTAATAATTAAGTAATGTTATGGATTACTTTTAAAAATTATTAAATGCAATAGCCATTTAATTCAGGACTTTTTTTTCCATTTGCGATCTCATTTCAGCTATAAAATCTTTCCCCGACTCCAAATATGCGTATAAGGAGAGAGAGAGGGAGAAAAAAAAAAGAAAAATTGCGGTATCCATAAATAATAATAAATTTAGTGGACAACTTTTATCTTTAATCTAGTGAAACTCAAGATGTTAACAAAATCTAAGCAGATAACCATCACATAATTGTTAAACATCACTTAACATTAACAGATTAAGACTTTTAGTACTTTCATCCCCCTCCCCGAAAAAAATTATGCAAGTGATCCCAGTTGGGGTCTGAACCAATCAAGAGATGCTGATTTAATGCTCTCGTCTATTTTTTTTTATATACCATTACTTAGCTTGTCTTATTTCATGCTTGTAAAAATGGAATTTGAATCGATTTTTCGGTCACTTCCCGATAGGCTAGAGTTTTGAAATTGTGTGCTGTCGATTTCAATGCAGTATTTTAATAGCCCAGAACTTCATTATTGGTAAATATTTACAACAATTAACTATGAATTTATGAATAAAAAGGAGAAAATAATTGAAATAAAATTTCTACTTTTCCGTATGTTAATAAAGTGTGTTTTTAAAAATTATTTTTACTAAATTTATTTTCATTTTAAAACTGTCCCAGCAACAAAATTGTTTCTACATAGTTTCCGCAAAATTAATGCAAGAGCTGCTCCATTTTAATTCCGTCTGGCTGCATCTTATTTGTAAATAATTAAAAGAATAAAACAATCTTTATAGGTTTATCGTTAACAAGCAGCAATTACATTCGATCGAAAAATGTAGGAAGAAATAAAAACCCAATGCTCTATTTTTTTTTTTATGGCAGCGCTCTTTCATCATTGTTTCATCCACTTTATCTGATCTGTTTCGCCACCCGTCCTTACAATAGCCAGTTGAGATACCACCTCCTACCTAACTTTGTGAATGAAACATTTCTACGCCATTCTTTTAATTTTTTAGATGCCTTTTTTTTCCGGAGTTTTGTTTTACGTTTCTGGGTTAACACAAAGTAGTTTTTTTTTATGTATCCATTAAAAAATCTATCCATTAAAAAAATCTTCAATAATACTGTTAAATTTTTTAAAAAGTAATCTTCTGTGTGTGTGGGAGGGGGACGTAATAAGTTGGTTTCTATAAAATGAAATCAGATGGAATGTTCTGAAATGCATAAAAATTTAGTGTTAAGAACTTTTGGGTTAGTTGATGGTTAGAATTTCAATAATTAATAAAATAACTTTCGCATGACTTAAATATCTATAGCTAGGTTTAATTCCGATTTTAGTTAATTGTTTATAATAAAAGCCTTATAAACATTTATTTCGTTTACTATGTTATTAGCTGTAGTTAATAGCGTAGTTTACCACTAAAAGCCGGCAGTTAATATCGATACCAAAGAGTCTTTAAGCGTTTTTATTCTGATTAGATTCCTAAAAATAGTACGAAGCACTGTCCTGTTGCATAGAAATGAAAATCGATTCTATTATCACGAAAATAAAATAACTTATAACAAATATTAAAAATGCATGTCAAACAGTTTAACTTCGATTTCTCAATCCACATCTTTCCTCGTCAAATTTGTCTCACAGAGAATTGCAATGGCACCAAACAGTTGCCGTTTATGTGAAATGAATGTTTCAGAGGATTTCCTACACCATGTGATTGAAATTTTATTTTTGTTAAAAGAACAAGAATAAATATACACTACACCATAAGGAGTACTTTTACATAATTGCATAAGAAACTCCTTTAAAATAAGGCTTTTTTTTAAAAAAAAAAAAACTACGGTTCTTGATACCTAATGAGGTCGCGTATAGTATGTAGTATTGCGGAACCACTGTCATTCAACCTTTTGTCAAATTCTTTAAAGATAATTAGCAAAAAATAATGCATAAAGTATAGCAGTTTGGATTTGAACTATTACATTAATACTTTTGAAGTATATTCAGCTGAATTTTCTTTCGGTTATTTTTAATTAATGCTTAATTGACCTTTTTTAATCTCCTACTTATATCTTAAAATTTGGGTTACGAACAAATTTTTTTGTGCATCAATAGGTTCGTTGAATTTCTTTGAATCCAAAAAGAGGTCGTGAAGCCTTGCTGTAAAAGACTTTAAACCTTTTTTTTTAGTGAGAATCAATTGTAACACAGAAAATACTGATGAACTTCAAGCTTATTGAAAGTACAATTTAGACATCGTATTAGCTACCTTTTCCCTTTTTTCTGAAATAAAATTGGAAAATCTGAAATTTTCTCAATTGTATTTTAAAATTTATTCTACCGTGTAACAATTTCAATTATAGCAGCAATCCAGCTATGTAACAAAACTATAACATCCGCATAAGAGTTAAGTAATTTGTAGTTTTTGAAAACGCGTTTCTCCTTAAAAAAAAAATGGGATTTTCAGCAATAACCTCTAATTTAGAAAGACGATGATGCCTAATTATAAGTTTAAAATTCTTTTTTCAATCCTTACATCCAAAATGTGCGTATTTTCTAAAGATGCCAGTCGTAACTTTATTGCTTGCCGGCAATGAAGAATAATTTTTCTTTCATTTTATCCCTTTTCTTTCCATAAACTTACGTTTCTAGGGTTTTATTTCAGTTAAACAGATAGCATCCTCGGATTTCGTTTTCTATTTTTTTTCGATTTCACGATATGTTTATCGTATGTAAAGTTGTCTTATTCGGAGCATTTTGTAAGGTTGATTTTAAAAGACATGTCAGATTTCAAAGGCATGAATGAACATATTTAAATTTAATCTGTATATTATTTGACATGTTATTGCGGGTTAGTTCTACCTTTCGAATAGAATTTCGGTGCAGTTTTTGATCGCAAGTGATTTATTTATGCGTTATTCTTCCTGAGCATCAGCTTCACGAGTTCTTCAATGTTTCTAAATTTGAGTTTTATTTTAAACCAAGCATTTCAAGACCTCCTAACAGTACTAAACTAGAGATTTGAAGAACTTTGTAACCAAATTCTTGCGTATCAACTTGCACTCTTTAACAGTCAGATTTTTACTCAAAAATCGATGCAACTTAATTCGGAAAAGCACCCCCACTTTTTTGGAATTCTAACTTAACTTAACTTAATTAACTTAATTCTTTTGACTCTTGGATTATAATACGTAAGCATGATTTTTATTATTCATGCGAGTAATGTTTATAAAAACAATATTTAAAATGTAAATTTTCATTAGCTTTCATAGGCTCCTTTCAAAAATTTTGCTCTCCTGTTAAGGGAATTTTTGAGAATTTTGAACTTACTGGCCTTTGATTTAACGCACCAGTTATAAAACCAAGTCAACCGATAAGCGAGTAATAAATGTTTAAAGTAAAACAATTAGGGCATTCACTATACGAAACAGGGATTTTTCTGAATTCGTAATGGGCTCTAATGACATTTAGGATCCCTTTTTCTCCTTAAATATTTCTGTCGCGTTTTGAATCGATCGCTTGTAGAGAAATTGTAATTAATTTCAATTACAAATTGAACATTTTCTGTGTTCTGGAGTGAAAGAAGGCCCGTCTCGTTTTGGGAATTTGTAAAACGCTAAATGGAATAAATTCTCGAAATAACAGAATCACGTGGTAAACATCACGGTGCATGTTATCTGCATTAAACTGGATGTTGTCTTACACAGAGTTTTGACAGTGCAGCAGAGGAAATATGCACAATGAATTCCGGAATTTAATTGGCTTCGCACACTTGATGTTTATCACGTGAGCATGAATTGCTCTTAATGAAGTTTCAAAAATATGCAGCCGAATGTCTTGTCAGCGAAGCGTTTACAAATCAGCAGCCATATAATAGAGCAGTGTTTTTAATCGAGCGGTCACTTTGTACTTCTCCACGGCTGGACGCGTCTATCCTACCGTGCATGAGCGCTGAAGCAGTAGCCGTTATTTCATACACGACACAGAGTAAAAGTGTTTCCCTAAATGGCTGACCTGTCGAATGGGCTAGTGATCATTTAAAGGGTGTCAAAGAAGAAAGATATGAATGAGAATGGGCATGCTGCTTTTGTTTCTCAGTAACATCTTGATAGAACATTTAGATTGAATTATTTATGAACATTTTTGAGAATAATTATAATTTCACACTAACTGAAAATTTTGGACAAGAGAAAATGAATTCTTTTAGCAGTTTATACTCTTTAAAATCTTCTTTATTATTTTTTTATTGGAAAAACAAAATTCATTTGAACTGTGGATCAAAACTGAATGTATTGAATTAAATCTCCGGTATATTTTAATTGCTTGAAGAAATAGATTTCTTTAAATAATGCTTTTCCACATTTCTGGTTTGATTTATTTCTTCTAGAATCCAGATTTAATATTGCCAGCAAATGTGGGTAACTTTTATGTAATGAAAAATTTGATTTAAATCCTTTAATGAATTTTAAATCAGTTATATAATGTGCAGAAATTATTTTTTTTTAAACTTAAATTATTTTTAATCAATGAACTTGCATTTTTTCAAACTTATTAGAAATTTAATATTTGATAGTTACAAGTCACTTGATATTGTATTATTGTGCAATTGCTTAGAAATATCATTATATCAGTTTATCTTTCTGCAACGTATATAAAGTCTTTCAAATTTGAAGAGGTCTAATTAAAAAATTTCTTTGGATAAATAACTTCCTTTAATTCGTGAATAATATTAATTTGAGTTTCATTAAGGAATGAATATCTCTTATTTTTAGTTCAAACAACCCATCATGGATAAAACTGCGTCCAGAGAAAGATTTTTTTTTTTTTTCAGAGTTATGGAGATAACTGAACCAAAGTCTTAAAATAATAGAATTTTAATTGAAATAGAGAATTTTAAGTAAATTTTATAATACAAATTAATCGCTGTTCCAGCGACATGTGCCATTTCAAGAACTGGGACAAAATTTAATTAGAAGTAATTAAAATTTGATAATGCAATACTTCAGTTTAACACGTGTATAATTTTTTTAGTTTTGTTATAAAGAATTATGGTCTTTTCAGTTAATGTATTTTAAATTCATATTGTTGGAAAGGTTTTTCCAAAATGAGCAAACCCAGTAGTGTTCAAGCTACATTATCAGATTAATTACTTTCCCCCCCTTCTTTGAAGCTTGACTAAATGTTTCCTTCCAATAAACGAAACCACACAAGTCGAATAAGGAGGGGAAAGAGAGAGAGAAAAAAACATCGCGAATTTCGTCACGGTAGAAACAAAATTCACCTTAAAAGCATTTTATACTTGACTCTCTCTCACTCGCTTTTTCCACCAAAGTAATTTTTCACGGATTTAATGAAAATGCTAATTGGCTTCAGTTTCCAGGCGTGAAATTTCATCAGTTGACATTAACCTTCATGCTGGCAGATAGGAGATGATAATGCTGCCAAAAAATTTCAAAAAATCTTCCAGGAAGAAAAAAAAGTAAAAGATTAAATAAAACAACTAAATGTAATACTTTTTCTTGCGGGAGCACTTTGATAAAAAAATCGAGTCATAACCCCAATCTAAACTATCTCCGGCGAAGGAAGAGGATGCAGGGGGGAAAGAGGCCACCAGAAAAATACATCAACAAAAAAAAATTGGAACTGCCAAACACGCTTGCTTTAATTGTTTCAGCCTGTTAAATAAGTAGAAGCAAAAAGAATAGACGAGAAGAAGAAAGAAAAAAAGAGGAGGTAGGTAGGTGTGTTTGGAAGAAATCTTCCTCCTGCATACTAATGAGAGGAATTGGCTACTTTGGCGACGAAACAACAGAGATCCGTCATGTTAATCGGGCTGACCAATCAGCGCGAGCGTGATCCCAGATCTTTACGGACTTGACCCCACGATTCTTATCGTTAGGTTTCTAAAGAGATGATCACGTGTTGGTTCGAGCAGATTTTTCTAATTTTTTTTTTACTTTTTGCTTTTTCTCTCTTCTCTATCATCACGGCAAGGTCAAATTCTTGCGCTCGACACTCTTTCGGACGTGTGTGGTTACTAAACTCTTACTACGGTGGAGAGGGATCATTTGGCGCATTATCACCCCCAGGCGCTTTTTGCAGTTGCGCCTCATTCATAGAAAACACACACCCACCCACATTCATGAGGAGAAGTAGCGCGGGAAAATACCGTGGGAAAATACTGTCACGTGGTTTTCTAACTTAACTGCAAGGTGCTGAAATTTTGTCTTTGGGTATTTTTTTAGAAAATTTAATTTTAGAGTGAAGTTCTCGTGTGAACGATTGAAATATGTGTTGAATAATTTTAGGATTGCGGAAGGACAAGTTAGGACTACTTTTTGTATCAAACATTCTGAGATATATAGTTCTTAAAATGTGTTCATTAAATATAAAGGAAAATGCCATTATTCAAGGTTAATCACTACTTTATAATTTACCGTCTTCTTTCTAACAAAGCAATCGTGTATTCAGGATGAAAGATAAGTTCAAACTATTTTGAATAAATGCTTCATCTATGCATGAAATAGCCATTTAAGGTTCATTCCTGTTCGGTTCGATTTCTATTGTTCTAATCCCTTTTGTTAAATAATGGAATTGGTAGGCAATACAAATGATTTTCGTCCCCTAAATTTAAATTTCAGCACTTCCTGGAGTTGTAACACTCCTGAATTCTAAAGTTTGCCTGTTCCTATTTATAAATATATAAAGTTTTAAAAATATTATCATGATTAAACTTCAAAATGTTGATTTTTCTCTCTTTCGGTTAAAAAACTTATAATATTGCTTACAACAGCTAGTTTCAATCCTGCATCCTTTTTCACTCCCTGTTATTTATTACTTGCACATATACCTGAAACCAAATAAAAATCAATATTTGATAAATACTACATTTTTGAATGCAAGCATTTAAATTTCCGAAGTTTTTCCTAATAATTAAATTACTACGGTAGAAAAATTCAGATATTCTGATAATATTCATTTTAATAAAATCACCGAATGTTCGTCATCTTACAAGTTTCTTTATCTGAAGTCATCTTGTTGGATGTTTAACTTTGTGTTAATTTTCTTCTGTAAATGATATCATGCCTTAGTGTTCCAATTTGTCAAGATTTGGTTGAATCCAAACTATTGAACTGAATTTAATATGAAGCATACATTCTAAATAATAGAACTGCCAAGAACAAGAATAGAAATGTTTTGGAAGATCAAAGCAATGTTCCGAGGTACGAATTTGCAAATTATTATTACTGGAGTACGATTTCTGTGAGCCGAAGTGTTATAATCTTAAAAGCATGGATAGTTTTGAAACCACTTTCCCCATACGCTTCTCTAGTCATCAAAAACGGCTGCAGGAGAAACTGGGCACAAAGCCTATAATATATTTGTACAAGATGTTCTTTTTACCGCTTTACGGTGCGATAACCATGAACTAATTTATGTACAAAATAAAATATTTAGTCCTATTATTTGCTTCATAGGATTTAATATCTTTAAAGAATTTATAATGATTTAATTATCAATTAGATTGATTTATTAAAAAATTGTGATTAAATAAGAGTTTTAATTGCTCAGTACTTATTTAGATTGTTAGATGTTTAGAAGAAAAAGGGATAGGGTTATAAGGGGACCGTTTTAAAGAAAAACCGGGGACCATATTTTCGGTGTGGTCCTTCAGTGTGTATTAGCTCGAACGTACAATTTGTCGAGAGCATTTTTATACCAGACTTTGTTCTGTTTATCATTTCTCGGATGCTATCGTAAACTGTTTTTAACTGTGCCATTAGTTGCAAAAAATTTTAATTTTGGAGAGGCTGATTACGCTAATTTATCTCGATTATGAGTCATACTGTGGTCTATTATAAACCCTCTAAGTTTCTTGAACACCTTTGCCTGAACAGGTAGACTTTAGCTTTGGCAACTAACATTTTCACAGGAATAATCAAAGATCTTTTGTTTTCTTGCTTGAACGATTCGAGTTGGAAGAAAAAAAAACTATATAATTTAATCGTTTATAGAAGAAACTGCATCTTGTGAATTAAACTCCATTATTTCAATTGCAACGATCAAAAGAGTCGATCGAGTCGCATATTTACAATGAAAAAAAAATAGCTGATTAGTGCGGGAATCCTTGTTTTCTCTGAAAAGTCGGCCATGACTTACTAATCGATTCAGTGCAGGTCTGTGAGCCTCCTCATTAATCGCAACTTTCTGGAGACTCCCCGTCTATCTGGCATCTCCATCGCTTTACTCTCTCTCTTCTCTCAAAAGCAAACACCTTCGTCTGCCCCGGGGGAAGGGGATTGCCTTCTTCGCTCGGTCGGACTTTTACTTTTCGCTCGCTTCCAACCGGCTGCCCGAAACACGAGGGTGTGAATGAAGCGATGCTTGCGGGGGTTGGCCAGCAAACAAAGAGGAGGAAACTAGGGCAACTCGGGATGATGGGAAAAAGCGCTATTTTTGGAGAAGGCACATTCTGATCGTCTTTATGTGGTTAGTTAAGACTGACAAGTTTTTGTCATTTGAGGATGTCTTTCTCATTGATGATAAGATAATAATTTTGTATAAACTATGTTTTTCATTTTTTTAGTTCAAAATTTTAACTTTGTTTTTAATAATTTTTTGAATTAAGATAAAGACAACTTGAAACTAAAAAAAAGAAGTAACCTATGTTGAAACAGATTAACATCAAGACATAGAATACGGCTTTGGAAATAGAAATATAGCGATATGTTTAATGGTTTATTAAATCCTTAGGATTTCGTATCCGGTATGGGAGACATCAAATTTAAGCCTGCCGTTATGTGTAAATAATAAATTTCATACATTTTATGAGTAAATATTAAATTTCATAAATAACAACTTAATGTATTTTTTTCTGATATGCTTTTATGAACAGCAAAATCAACGAAATTTGTTGTTCATAATCTTTGCCTATGTGCAATCCACATCTAGATAAGCAAATTCTATGACAATCATTTCAAAATTCAGACCGAATAGTTAAACAGGTTTTGTACTGGAAAATTGAGCCTACTTTGCCAAATGGAATTTTTACCTGACAAAGCACTAATGCATTTAGTTTTGTTTTTTAAATTTAATCCAGCTGTGCTTTAGCAGCCAACTATGTAGCTATCACGAAATTGGATTATTAAAAGTTAATAACTCGCTTTTTCCGAAAGATTTTTTTTTTTTACCAACTGTCCCATTTTTCATATTTTGTGTAATGAAAAGACGTACACGAGCAGTTATGGGATCTGAAATTCCAATATGCATTGCTCAATTCCATTCAACTATTTATATGCATCTCTCAAAACATCTTTTAAATATTAAAAAGTAAAAAAAATACTTTCCTGATGTACTTCTCAGACGAAAAAATTGGTAGTATTTTGGATGCCTTTCTACACATTATCGCTAAACTAAATAATCATCTTTCCCAATGAAATGCTAATTTGACGTTTAGGCAGAAGAATCCTCGGTTAGTTTCTTGTGATGTACTTCCTGGAAAATTTGAGTTGCATTAAAACAACTGTTTTTATACGAATTATAAACCAGTTCCTTCCAGATGTTGCAAGTAAGGATGTCAGATGAACATCTGTGTTTGGTCATTAACATGCAACAGTTAATCAACCACACCTTCTTTTTATGATTTAGTTCTGATCTAATTGCACATATTTTAAAGATATGAAAAAAAAAAATCAGCGACAAATGAGTAATTGCTGCCATATTCAATATTAAATACCTCCTTAAAATTCTGAAATGGATGTTTTAATTATTCACATTAATGAATAAAGATAGTCTCTTATGTAACCATGAGAATAAAAACAAGTGAAGTAAAAAGCAAAAAATGTCAGAATTTCTATTATGAATTCTAAGAAATTTACTCATTTTTAAAACCAGCATCTAATCAAAAAGTCGTTTGCTGTAGAAACATAACTACATTTTATTATTTAATGTGTTATAATTTTAATTTCTTAAAAATTTCAAATTTTCATTTCTTTCTGCATCGAGATTTTTTCAAACGGATGATTTATTTATGCTTGATTGTGTTTGTTACTTAGGTACTTGGTAACTAAGTGTATTTACGGTACACTTAGTACTGCAGATAAACTTTTAAACAGAACTAGGCTTGGGAAGACGCTTTCAAGAAGGGGCACAACTGGAAGAAAATTGTAAAAACTTGATCGCTATTAACGCAGTGAGATTGACAATAATTTTAAATGCGATGGAATTTAATAAAAATGTATTTAGAGTCATACTTATACATGTTGCTAGAGAGATGCTTATACACGTTGCTAGAGAGATGCTTATACACGTTGTCAGTAATGAGCAAAATTAATATTCTTATTAATTTTGAAGGATTATATTCGGAAATTCATGTGTTGGTTTTATTAGAAACGTAAATTTTTCAAGATATTTGTTTCATTGCATATCGAAACTAATATTTTAAATGCGTTAAGAAGTAATATTTTTTTATGTATTTTTGGCATGTTTCATAAATTACTATGGGCTGATGGTTAACATTTGAAAATTTAAACTTCTATATTTTAAGATTTTATTTTTGCCATCGTCGAATTTCCAAACAACATTTCAAAGAAACTAACTTTTCAAATAAATTCCGCTGTGGTTTCTCAAGCAGAAGGGTCCATTACGAATGATTTATTTTAGTACCGTAACCTGTTCAGAAGTTGCGCAAAGGATATCTATCATCTGATCAAGATTGTCAGTAGTTTGATGTTTTTCCCCTTCCTTAGCCGCAGGTCGTTAAAGGAGGATAAAATCCATCGAAATCTTGAAACAACTTTTAATAACCTCTGCGTCTGACTTCCAGTCTTCTCTTTAAAAACCTACTATCGTGACAGGAGCACTTCTTAACGACTCGACTCAATCCAGGTGCGCGTCTTGCTACAATCAGATAGGGTTCTGTAGAGAAGCCGTCCTCCTCTCTACCTATAATGACAATAAAAAAAAGACCTCCTGAAAGTGATGAAACAAAACAAAATGAAGGGTTCGCCGAAACCTGTTGGCATTATAACTTATGGCTATTAACTTGACCGCCAGGTGGCGGTACGACTGTTGGTGGCCCCTTGGGGTAATGTCTCCCCAGGAATGCTCCCGCTCGCCCCCGGGTGTTGTCACTTTTCGGTGGTCGAATATATCTCAAGATTATTTCGGGGACGTCTTTAAGGAAGTTCACAACCAGGGGGAAAAGAAAAAAAAGTTCCAGGAGCAAATGTTATCAATGTGTGGTATGGGGAAAGGCTGTTTCTTGAGCTGATGTCTTTTATTATCGCATTCGATAGAGTGATATATTAAGTGTCGGAATAAATTTTTATGCATATCTATTGAGTTCCAAGAAGATCAAGGTAATAAAATATATTTAGTTGGCAGAAATTTTATGCACTACTTTGAAATGAAGAAACACTTCTGCGTACGCGCCATAGAATGCGATAGTTGTAGTTCTACAGTTTTTTATTTGAGTAACTAGATAACCTTTTGTACGCTGCGTTAGAAGTATAAATCAAAGAGTTTGGAAAAACACGCATATATTTTTCGCTGTCGACGTGTAAACAAGTTATATCACGGACCCAAACATGGTTTAAGAATTAATTGGCTCAGAATGCAAGGATAGCGACTAATCATTATTTTTTTCGGCATTAAATGCGTAAAAATCTGTCTTCCATTTCTACCAATTAAAGAATGAAATCAATTGTTTCTTAAAAATTCTTTTAGCTGTTTAAAAAAGAATTCCTTAGCTTATTAAAATTGCAGCCTTGCAACAACGCATTTCTTGAACAAAATTTTGAAGCTGTAGCTTTTCAAATTTTGTGGTTGCTTGAAAAAGAGACGAAAAGAAGTTTTTGTTATGCTGGCGGATAAACAGCGAGTGAGTGAAAGAAATCGAACCTTTTGAATAAATGTACAAGTAAGACGAGAAATTAAAACGAGCTCATTGTTGATGCTTGAACTGCCATTCTGTGTGCCGACACTTTAGGTAAAAAATTGAAGATTTTTAGCTTGGATTTTGAATTAATTCACCACCTTCATGTTTTTAGAAAATAGTTGGAGAAATGTCGGAGAGATGGCTTGAAAGAGATTTTCATCACTATTTCACTGTCTGGGGAACGAATTAAAATCTGCAGGCAAAGAAGTGTGTCCGTAATTTCATTTTGCCAAAATTTTCATGGGAAAAAGAAGAATGCATATTAATTCAAAATTGTCGAAGAGGAGCATTTACCATGTTGTGGCAATCAACATGCATCCGATTAAATATAATTCCGCAATAATGAAATATTAAAAAATCTGCGAATGAAAAAATGGGCAAAAAAAAAAACCCTGCCCAAGCAACCCTATGCGTTTGCAGTAGACTTAATATCAAAGAAGTGGGTACAGTAACTTTTGATATTTTTAAGAATACATAATATGTATGATGTACATGATATATACCGTGAATTTGGATGTGAAAATTCATTTGAAATATTAAAATATTCTGAATAAATTAACATTCCAGCTCAACCCAGAATATATATCTTGGATTAAAATACGATTTTTGTGCCATCACCCTTACGTACCTCTCTGTTTGCAAGACTTTTCATTTAATGAAACGTTTTTACAAATAGTTGCTTCATCTCTATATAAAGAAATAAAATTTCTAGGAGTAAAGAAAAAGGCTGCACTTGTGAGAAAAGAAGTGCGTTTAATCACGATTTAAAGTAAGCAAAATCTATGTGAATAGTCCTGAGTTCATACATACAAATGAAGTTTCTCAAACGCAAGACAATAAATAAAATAAATCAATTGCATATATTTCGCTAGCAGAAAAATGACAGTATTCTGCAGGACGAACGGAAGTCTAAGAACACAAAGCTCGATCTACTGAAGTTTCTGACATTTGACAATGAATTTCTCCTGTCTTCAAGGAAGGCCGCCCGACTGCGAGAGTCAGTCAAACAAAAACAACTTCGCGAGGTCTTATCTGCGGTCCTTTTGTTTTCTTTTGGGGTTTTGTGGACATTCTAGCTTCTTTTGATCGATCACTTAAGCCAAAAATCCAATCTCTTTTCGACAAAGCTCTTTTATCATTTTTTGTTATAATCATCGAAGCCTCGCCAGTGCATACATTGATGACAAAAGAAGGAAAAATAATGTTTGAAAAGAAAAGAAAAAAAAAAAAACAGAAAGATAAACTTTCGAGGGAACCTGCTCAGATTTTTTTCACTCATGTGAATGTCCTTTAATTACAGAAATAAGGAATTATAATCACATTATAGCAGGCAGATGGATTAAAAAGATAATTGAGAAAATTAATCTTTGCAAAGCAATATCTGCGAGTGCGATACAAAAACGCTAATGAATTATTCTCTCAAGCAGTTACTGGCTTTAAGAATGTTTTTCAGGTTTAGATGGCGTAAAAATGGAGTGTAGTAAATATTGCTATTTGATTTCATTTAATAAGGTTAATGACTTATACGACATTTTAGAGCTAATGTTTATTCATAAGAAGGGCAATTACATAAAGAATTCATTCATGGCTATGAATGGTTTTTATTACAGAAACGCGAGTACGAAAAATATTAGTTTCCTGATTCTTGTTTGAAAGATTCCTGGGATTGGTGATAAATATTTGTTGATATTGTATGTAATTCCTTCCTAAGTCACCATTATTTCCTATTTACGGTAAAGGGATTAGGCTTATATCGGAGGTAACAGCGAAACAAAAATAAATTTTTGAACATTGAAAATGTGATGTAAGAAAACGCTTAATAGTTAAGCAAAACTTTAAATGTTTAGTTTTAAGTCTTTGTTGTAAAATTATTTATGAATTAGATACAGCTTTCACGATAATAGTAATTACATGTAGTTATGATACCCTTAAGCAGATAAGTTATCATAAATGGTAAAACAAAAGAAAGTTCATGTTGCTTCTGTTTAATATTTTGACCCTATTATCTGAACTCTCGTTATATAAACGAAAATGATGCATGACTTTCTTATAGGTAATTTTTTTATTCAGGTATTTATATTCCGTGCTTGAATTTTTAAATATTTTTATTACTATATTCCAAATGTACATGACCACATGAAGAAAAATAAGGCTTGAGATAGCCTAATGGTAGCGTCCCGCCTTTAGGATCAGAGAATCGCCGATTTGAGATGAGATTCCATTGCTTGGTGTACAATAAATCTGTCGCCAGGGGGTCAAAAGTCCATGTCGGTGTGGCGTGAAATTCTGTTGAGACAGTTTGTTCTATGCCGTCTTCGTCTTATGAATGTGGCTCAAAATTACGAAGGTCGTCACGAAATAACCATCGTGTAACTTCAAAACTGTACGTAAATCTAAACGAAAAGCAAAAAAGAAAAAGAGCATAGGATTGTTACTTCTTCGTCCGAATAGAATTCTCTTGCATTGGACTCTGAGAGAAGAAATTTACAATTATATATGTGGCATAATTTTTAAAAAAATTTTATGCGTGAATTTAGTAAAGTTGTGGAAATGAGCATATTTAAAGTGTGTTCATAATTTTGAAGATGCTGCAAAATTGGAGTTAATATGGATACTATGGTTCGCAATCAGTTGCTGAGAATCGTGGAAACGTCGTCGGAACTCACATTTTACAGTGAAGATTCGGTCACGAGGGCAATTAGGGGGGGGGCACCAGAAAGGGATGAAGGCGAAAATGGAATTTGACCCACTCTGTTTCACACAAAGCTGATAACGAGATGTAACTTTCATCAATGGTTATATTTGTTGTGCTTAGTACTTACATGCATTTTCATAAAAATAGCACGTATTTTTGAGAAGATATAGAGGTTTTCTTAAAAAATCCAAAATTTTCCCGCGTGTTTTTTGCTTATAACATGCAGAGTTTTCCACAACATTGTACAAAACTCACAGAATACTTGACAATATGTAAAAGAAGCATTGTATTAAAATTTGAATTTAAAAACTTGAATTTTACAGGAAATATGAGCATTTGTAGCGAATAATTTTTTCATAACTTCAGAGCCAGACATATAGGGCAACTTATATAAAAAATTCCAATTCAATACCATTAGTATTCAGAAAGACATTGGCATTGCAACTTGGTGAATGTCGGTACACTCTAAGAGAAGCTAAATGATGAGGGTTCTTGCATAAACAGATATTTTTTAAACTTGAATTCTTTGAACAGTAATATTGAATTTTATGAAAGTTGAATATCTTGAATACTCATTTATACTTAATAAGTTCAATACATAATTTAAACTACAGTTCGACAATTACTAATCGAAAATTTAATTTTAAAAAATATCAGTTTGTGCAAGAACCCTCATCATTTATCTGAGTGTACCGAAATTCACTTAGTTGCAATGCAGATATTTTTCTGAATACTAATGGTATTGAATTGGAATATAGTTTCCCTATATATCAGGCTCTGAAATTATGAAAAAAAAAATTACTCTACGTATCGCACATGCACAGTAAAAAATTATTCATTACAAATGCTCATATTTCCTGCAGTATTAAAATTTTTTTAATTGAAATTTTAAAAATGCTTCTTTTACATATTGTCAAGCATTCTTTAAGCTTCGTACAATTTGGTGGAAAACTCTGCATGTTATAAGCAAAAACAAGGGGAAAATTTTGGAATTTCTTAAGAAAACCTCTATATATTTTCTCGAAAATACGTGTTATTTTTATGAAAATGCCTGCAAGTACTAAGCGCAACAAACACAACCATTGATGAAACTTGTATCTCGTTATCAGCTTCCTGTGAAACAGGATGGGTCAAAATCCATTTTCGCTTTCATCCCTTTCTGGTGCCCTCCTCCTAATTGCCCTCGTTACCGAATCTTCACTGTAAAATGCGAGTTCCGACGATAGTATGCCCCACGATTCTCAGCAACTGATTGCGAACCATATTAACTCCAATTTTGCAGCATCTTCAAAATTGTGCATTATTTTTGGATACCAGTGTATTTGACCTCTATTTTTTCTAAAATAATAGAAATATCTCTTCCACTTCTAAGCTGATTATGCAGAGTTAAACATAACAGACTGGAGTTGTCAATTTCTTCAAAAAATGCCATAAAGATGGGACCTCTTCTAGTGATATTTCTTATAGATCTTTAAAACATCAACAACAAAAAATCCTTTTGTGAACAAACAATAATACACATGACATTTTTCAGGGTGTAAAAAATAGTTTAGCTTCAAAACAAAATGTTTATCCTACGAAATCAAAAATCGAAACGATACATAAAATTCGAACCAACCCGGAAGTTTTGTAGTACTGTACCAACAAACACTGTTTTTAGTAAGCTTTTATAATGCGTACGTATCACTTCATCCGTAAAAAAGCATGTTTGTTTTCGAAAACAGTTGCAAATACTTACCTGAAACAAAATCACAATTGAACATCTCATTGTTTCTATTCTATTTTTTTTTCCAAATTTTATGAATAGGACATGATAAGTGAAAAAAATTTTTATGTCTCTGTTATTTAAATGAGCTTATTTTGAAGAACAAGAGTTCCTGCTAACGTACACAACTTGAGGTTACATGCTTCAATATAATACCTTTTTATGATCAGTAAACTTAAAGTACTAAAAGTTGACCAATTACTCAATTGCTAGCTAAAAAGAGTATGTAATTTCAAAAAGTTCAAAGAACTTCAGTTAGGTAACATAGGCCGATTCTTGCAGCTACTATGATAACTAAATTTTTTAAGTCAAGTTTTGTAACTCGGCTCCTTGTGGGTTTTATTTATTTATTTTGATTGCGAGAACAGAAGGGATCTTTTTTTTTTTTGTGAAGCACGCTTCTTGAAAAGAATTAGTTTGCGGTTATTGCTAGTACGTTTTGGGATACGCGGTTATAGTTAAAGTCGACTCAAGTTGTAAGAATGAGAAAATCTGCGCAGTGTAGCATTCGCCCAAGTTGGTCTTGTTGATTTTTATGGCAGAAACCCTTGTGCCATAAAACTCTTAAGAACATAACCATCCATCTCAGTTAAATAGCTCAAAATATAATCCAAATGCATTTAAAAGTGACATATATTTTAAAAGAATTGCAGAAAAATAAATCTTTATTTAAATCGAAAGTTACTAAATTCCATGGACTTCTTTCTATTGCCCTGGGACGCTCCGAACCACGTCCACAGTATCATGAATTGTGCTGTGACTGCTCTTACTTTTCTCCGTGCTGTCAACTTGATTTGTTTTGAACAATAATTCGAATTTGATAAAAGGGAAATTTTTATTATATCGCTTAGGAACTCCTTAATTCATAATTACAACTCAATGATAAACATATGCTAATTATTTCTAGCGGAATCGTTAAATAAGCAATTTTTATACCTTTTAAAAATTAGGATTTTTAAGTAATTCGCTCTGTGTCTGCATTTTGATCTTCCTTTCAAAGAAAGCTCACAACTCCCTTTCTTGCACAACGTACTCAAATTTTAATTTTCTCAAGTTTTTAATAAAATATAATTTATATATTTTTAATTTGTTATTATAATTAATGATTTTTTAAAAGATTTGTTTAAAGGATATGTGAAAAATCATCTTTCTTTCTTTCAGACCACAACAGTCGATGAAACGAATCTGTTTGGAACGGAACACAATAGTGTCATTCGGAAAGGTAAGCTCATTTACAGTAATAATATTGCATCTATAACCATTTACCTTTGAAACTCTAGAATGAAAAGTAAAATTTTTACTTAGTTTTTAAAAGTCTTATTAAAGTTTTGCTAAAGTTGCAGATTAGAGAAAATTACCAATTTATTAAACAAGGAAGCCCTTTTTCTCAGATTCAATAAAGGGGGGGGGGGTCCGTTGAAATGTGTTTTGTATACTGCGATAAAATACATCAGGCAGATTTTGTACAACGATATATGGTCTCATGAGTTGGTTTTTATATTTTTTGGGATATACATCTCTTCATATTTAATGTGATTGCTCCTAAGATCAGCCTTGTCATAAGGGCCATTCGCTTATCAGGAAGCCGCAAGGGCTCGGATCAGGTGATAGAGAAGACCAGACATTTGAAGATAGATCTGTGAAATGTTTTATGAAAAGCAATCTGATACGATATGTTGAATGGAATTCTATATCATAACATATAATTATTTCTCAAATTGTTGCAACCATACGATCTTTGCTATGTATGTCTTTTTTTCTTGATAAAATGTTTATTTATTACATTTACTAGCATTGGTTTTCTATATAGAGTTTATTAAAGATCGAAAGCGGTTATAACCGTATTTAAAAAAGAAAATGTCTTTCATATGAAAATTATATTCGATGCAGAATTTATGACATATTATATGGATATCAATATAGCCGATATGTAAGGCATTATCTACAGTCTTATCAAATTTATCATTGGATCAAAATCAATATGATATTTCAAGAATTGTAACTCTTAATGAATACGAAATCTCTCCTTTCAGGTATCAAACGATCGAACAATGAAAACAACCACAAGGACATAATGTTATCTGGCCTCACATCGACGCAAGAAGTTTTCTGTTCTGTACCTGGCCGACTTTCATTGCTCAGTTCCACATCGAAGTACAAGGTAACTGTTGGCGAGGTACAGAGGAGGTTGTCGCCACCTGAGTGCCTCAACGCATCGCTACTAGGAGGTGTCTTACGAAGGCAAGTAGACGTCAAAATCTCATTTTTTGCTAGAGTCTGTTAATATCTTTCAAACTTACAACTGGGAAATTGCAACTTTATAAATTGTAATCAGGATTCAGTAAAACCTGACCTAAATATAAAATGTAATGATGCTAGATCATTGGTTTATGTTCGCGCACATTTAGGACTTCCATCAGAAGTTTTGGTACGTTGTAGATGACAATAATTTGCAAATCGACAATTAGGCAATCAATATTGTTAACGACGCAAAGTAATCGTCACAATTATTTATCTAAGCGTCCACTAAATGATGCTTTTGACCTAATCTATGTTTAGCTTTACGATTGAAGAAAAATCAATGTTGATTAATCAATTTCTTTAACCTTCCTTAACGTGTGACTTTCTTCAATTCTAAGACATTACACAAAAGTCAATTATTAGGAAAACATTTCATCGTAGTTTTGTCAAAATCAGTTCTTAAAATCGGGAAGTTAATTAGAAGGTCATAACCCAAAGAAATTAAATTTTATGTTCTGATTACATCAATCCCAATCAACCAGACAATCGATTTAGCTCTCGAAGATCTCTTGAAGGAACGATATAAGGAATACGAGATTTTTATGTTTTAATGCTTTCTCACTATCGGTGCGCAGCGAGGCTAAGTAATGCTTGGGACATAATTTGATGTTCGCCTCCTGCCCCCCCCCCCATTTGTCATCGGTGGCTTAGCAAAGGTAAATGGCGCCCGCGCATGGTATTTTGACTCCCTTTCATCATATTTGGCTTTAAAAAGTGACAAAAATACACTATCATTTTGCAATTGGGGTGCCCGTGGGTATAATATACCCTTGCCCCCCCCCCTTATTAATATTTTATGAGTATTAAATTGATGCAATGATGCAATGACAGGAGTAAAATGCACGAGATAAGTTCAAACTATTTTATAAATCAAATTCAATTGATTGACCTATTGAAACTATGTAAAATTTCTGGAAAAATATTTCTAACTCTGTGAAGGATTGTGGTAAAAGAACAGTTCAATTACCACTGTATTTACAACTGGAAAATCATGGTGTTCATCTCTCTTGGCATTCCGCACAAAAAAAAAAAAAACGGTAAAATCCACGTCGCAAAGAAAAGGATGTTTAAGGAATGCAATAAAATAACATCAGGGTTCTTGAATCGAATGCTATGCATACAAGTGGAGTATTGCATATATATACTCCAGTCAACGAAGGTCCAAAATGGGGATGAAAAAACATTAAAACATATAGTTTTGAAAATTGGTACACGTGTTTGCGAGGGGCTTATGATAAACATACTAAAAGTCCCCGGTCCTGGGGTGTGTGAGCTCCTGGCTAAATATCTCAAAAACTATTCAGTTTCCAAATTACAAATGATTTAACAAATTAAAAAGCATAAAATTCCCTACAAACACATATTTTTATTTTTATTCCAGCTTCAATAGTCTTGGAGATAATAGGTCTCAAAGGTTGCAGCCATTTTGATTTCCTCCCCCCATTTTCAGATTTTCTTGAATATCTAGAAAACTATTCAATATTGAAATCACATGTGATTTAACAAATTAAATATCGTGAGATTCCCTACAGATCGGTACTTTGATTTTTCTTCAGGCTTTAATTGTGTTTGAGATAATTTGTCACAAAAAGAATAAATTTGCAAAAAATCTTAATTGAAAGTACAATAAACGAAGGGTTTGAAGAAAAACGAAAATCATATTGTCTTTAAAATTAGTATAAATGTTCTCGAGAGTCTCTTGTTTAACATAATAAAAGGACCCGAACCTGGGGGGGGAACTCGCGTTGCCATCTTGGATTTCATCCCCCATTTTTAATTTTTTTTCTGAATATCTCGAAAAGTGTTCCATTTTTAAATTATAATTGATTTAACAAATTAAAGAGTATAAAATTACCTAAAAGTACTTATTTTTGTTTTTCTTCCAGCTTTAAGTTTTCGAGATAGTTATAGGTCTCAAATGTTATCGCCATCTTGGATTTCATCCCCCTTTTTAAATTTTTCTCGAATATGCCAAAATCTATTAAATTTTCAAAATACATGTAATCAGTAAATTAAAGAGGTAAAATTCTCTATAAATGCATGCTTTTATTTTTGTTTTAGCTTCAATAGTTTCGGAGACATTCGGATCTCAACACGCCATTTTGGTTTTTATCCCCCCCCCCCCTGCTAGTTTTTCTTGCATATCTCGGAAACTATTAAAGCTAAAACAAAAATAAAAATAAGAAATTGTAGGAAATTCTACGCTTTTTAATTTGTTAAATAAATTGTAATTTGAAAATTGAATGTTTTTCGAGATATTAGGGAAAAACTAAAAATGGGGGGATGAAATCCAAGATGGCGGCGTGAGCTCTCCCCCCAGGATCGTGGACTTTTACTATGTACAACAAGAGACCCTCAAGAACATTTGCACCAATTTTAAAAACTATATGATTTTTTGTTTTTCTTCAAACCCTTCGTTTATTGTACTTTCAATTAAGATTTTTTTTACAAATTTATTCGTTTTGTGACAAATTATCTCAAAAACTATTAAAGCCTGAAGAAAAATCAAAGTACCAATCTGTAGGGAATCTCACGATATTTAATTTGTTAATTCCCATGTAATTTTAATTTTGAATAGTTTTCGATATATTCAAGAAAAACTGAAAAGGGGGAGGAAATCCAAGATGGCAGCAACCTTTGAGACCCATTATCCAAGACTATTAAAGCTGGAAGAAAAATAAAAATATGTATTTGTAGGGAATTGTACGCTCTTTAAATTGCTAAATCATTTGTGATTTGTAAACTGAATAGTTTTCGAGATATTCAGGGAAAACTAAAAAACGGGGATGAAATCCAAGATGGCACCGCAAACTCGGCCTCCAGAATCGGTGACTTTTAGTATGTTCATCATAAGCCCAATCACGAACATGTGTGCCAATTTCCAAACTATATTATTTTTTCAAACCCTTCGTTGACTGGACTAATAGTTCTTCCGTAGCCACTAGTGTTTTTCAATTTTAAAATATTATTTCCTTTTGTTATGATAACTCATAACATAAAGTAATTTAATAATTATTTAAGACTTTTAGTGCATCCTCTGAAAGGGTTAATTCTTTCTTAATACGTCTGGACTGCATTCAAAGATCCTAGAATGTTTAAAAACCGGATGTCAATCGTGAATCCTCTTCCACTAACGAAAAGCGGTCAAAAGTTTCCTTTTTTTCCTTAGCACTCGACACTCTCTTCAAAATATTCTTTTTCTTTATCGTGAAGGGCCAATTACTCACATAACGGAACTACCTTCGCATGCATGCATAGGAGGAATGGAAAAAAAAAGAAGAGGGTGGGAAGAGGAGACGAGACTTCAGACTAATAACAATGATAAATCCCAGCGAAGCGATTCAATAGGGGTGCGTTCGTGATTCCAGTTTTATATATTCTTTCAGTTCTACTTTTTCGCTCTTTGCCAAAGTCGGTTGAAAAAGCAATGGTCATGTTGCGTTGAGAAACTTCTCGAAGCCGGAGGAGAACACCTGCCTCTAGTTGTCAAGTTAGACAGATGGAAAGTTCTTTCCTCGACTCGTTTTAGACCATAATTGCTTTGTTGAAATTATCAAATCTTGTTACGCAATGACATGACGTAACTGTCGAGAATTCAGTTGCCGCTTAACACGCATGTGTTCAGAAAGTTTCAGTGCTGGATAGCGTAAGTCAAAATGACACTGGAAGAGGAAAATATATATTTATCGGAATCCTTCGGAACATTACTAATTATTTATCAATCATCGATAATTACAAATGCTTGTAATTAAACAAAATCATTTCAGTTGAGTTAGGGACGCGCCCTAAAAGGAGCTGGGGGGGGGGGCTGGCATTAGCACATAAAAGTAAGAGCAAAATCTGAAAAATCTTAATTATTTAAGCCAAAATAAAAAGATGCATTCTGTTCATGCAAAAAAATTTTCATTTAAAATAGTCAAAAATATATAAGAAACGCATTGTTTTTTTTCAAAATAATTTAAGATTGTGAAAAAAATAAGAGGCGAAGGATTCAACGAAAATCTTAGAAAAATAACGCGATTGAAACCGGAATGGAAAGTTGAGTTCCAGATACTAAAGGTTGGTATCTGCTTCTTTATTCAATATACTATTCTTATAAAAACTCCAAAGATGATGATTTCGCAAACAAACACTTTAAAAAAGATTGCAATTGATGTTAAAAACGGCTGTAAAGTAGAAAGGCAAGGTGTTATTTATGCCAATTGGGCATAAATTTTCACATTATTACTAGAAGTTTATGAAATCAACAGCAGTATGTTGAATTAGGAGAACTGTTTTCCACAAGATTAATATGTTTCATCCCCCCTAAAAATCATGTTACAATGGAGATGATCGGATCTTATTGAAATGTTATAAAATGTTAAATGGAACAACCTATATGCGATAAAAAAAAAAGGTAAAAGATTTTTTTCGAAAAAGTTTAAAAAAAAAAAAATGCGTGAAAAAAAAAAAAAAAAAAAATTGCGTGAATACAATCAGCTGAATAGAGTAGAAAGTTACACGCCTTGCAATTGAATTGTTGATTATAGAAACTACACGAGTCGATAATATCGAAATGCTGAGAGATTTTTAAAAAAAGAAAAGAAAAAAAGATTAATTTTTTAAACCAAGAATGATTTTTTTTACCTGGTAGATTTTATATACCTATAATGTGACTTTAATTGACTCTTGTCCTTTTTTCACTCGTTTCGAAAATACACCCTTAGAATGTGAGAACAGCATAAACGCAGTTTCGAAAAAGGAAAATTAATTCATGTGGTTTATTCAATCAAAGATTCAATAAGGTTTAGCACGATGCAGCTGTGGAAATATGAATGAATATCTTAAAGAAAGAAGTGTTCACATTGAGAGTAAACAAAGCACTGCAACAGAAGAATGAGCTCGTGGAAATACATGAGGAATATTTGTACACCGTCCCTTCATCCTCTATCCGGATATAATCATCTGGAAGAAGCTGCTCCGTTTCTTTCCTTTATCCCCAGTGCAAGTCCAGTTCCTTCAGGTAGAGCGTGATGTGCACAGCCTAGGGGCAGGCCATTTCGCCTACCCCCAAAGGCAAGGCCACGGCTTCGGGCCTTTGTCTAGTGGCGCAAATCCCCTATGAGCTCTTAAAACATCAGTTTGAAGACTTGTAATTAGGAACCTCTCGCGTTCAGCAGATGGCCTCAGCCGAGGAACAAAGACACAATGATTTAGAATCCTATTTATACGATAGTTTGCTGACTGTTTCAGGTCCAAGAATCTATGGAAGAATGTTGAAAATATAATTACCGTCTTCAACATTTATTTTTCAACATTGAAGAGTAATTGCGTGCTTTTTGAATTAGTTTTTGGATATTAGCTATCAAAATAAAAACATACCATAAGCGTTAACATATAAAACATACCATAAGAGTTTAAGTGATTAAAAATGCTTTCTTTATCTTTGTACAAAACTTTTTTTTTGAGGTAGAATTAAGCTCCACATTTAAATTTAATGTTTTTAAGAATTAAAACTTCCAGGAAATTGTAGCAGATAAATTCCTGTTGCTTTATAAGAGTAAGAAATAAGTACTTCATCTTCAAAAATCTGATATCACTATCTGATATATTCAGTATCTTATTTCTAGGGATATTTCTGCGATTTTTGACAGACATTTTTTAGGGTAGTACTCATTATATGCAACTGTTATTAAAATTAGGACAAAATATAAACATCATATAGGAGATTAAATTTTGTTTGAAATATATTAACATAGAATCTATTCATTGTTTTCAATAAAAGTCATTTCATGTTTTTTTTTTTTATAAATAAGGAGTTTGTTTTTGTTCTCAACATTTTGAAATTCCTTGCCTTTGTTCATCTATAGATAAACTTTGAGCAACAAGTTCAAACAAAGCTGTATTATCTTCTTTACGAGAAACATTTTAAATTCATATTATCACATATCGACGAAAGGAAGTTGTTTGGGTTTCCTTCCTCAGCGTGCATTGCCGTGTTTTTTAAAAGCAATATGTACGTTAGCAGTAAATTCCACTACCTAAACTTTGTTATGATGAACTCAGACATCTAAGTATGCCCGATTAGGATACATGCAATTTTTTATTATAATAGCTGATGACGTAGCATTAGATATGTCCTACATTCTTAATATTTCTTTTAAAGATTAAAGAATTCGGAATCTTGGTCTACCCGTCACATCTGATTAAAAGGCAAACTCGGAAGCTAAATAAAGAGTAAAATAAACTGTTTAATCTAGGTTAAAATGTACTTTATAGCCCCTGACATTAATCCTAACATTAAACAAAATACGCACTTTTTTCCTAGCCGGCTCAGGATTCCCCTCCCTCCCCCTCTTCGACTGTGTTCACCTGTTTATCTCTCTGCGATTCAACAGAGAAGGAGGAAAATTTGTTCTTTTTCTCTGATTTTTTACACCTTCACCTGCCGTCTTGCCACTTTTTCTAAGCCGTTAAGCAGCAGAAGTTACTACTTCAGATCCGTAAACTAAAACAAGACTGCTATGCAGTGCGACTTATCTTCTTTTTGGCGACTCGCTTCTGGAAACGATAACACATTTATTTACAGATAATACAAATCGTTATCAAAATCCCAATACAATTGATTTTCAGCAGTGTATGTAAATATGTGCAAAAATTTATTTATCAATAAATGTAATGGTTTACTGAAATAGGCAGATGATCTTTTCTGTTGAGTTGAGCTTTTAAGCACAATTTATAGCGTGTGATATTTCCCTTTTCTAAAATAATCGTGCTATAAATTTTTCATCTATGACATTGGATATAGAGATATATGGATGTTATGGATACGCACATTTTTTCTTTGACAATTTTTAATGCTGAAAAGTTTCCATCGATATACAACCAAGATTTTGCATTTGAAGCAAATATTTAATTTTAGAGAATTTTGAATTTCCCTTCCCTTTAAACATAAAGTGCTTTGTTAAATTCCCGATTTTTCTTTCAAAAAAATCAGAAGCAAATCAGTGATAAACATTTATTCTTCCATCCCTTTTTTATAATTCCATTTATTCTTCCATTAACTCTTCCTTCTTCCGTATTTATGATGCAATGATACATTCTTTTTTAGAACTAGCTTAAACTGTTCATTACTAGTGAAGCTATAACTACTTGAATGCAAGTTATTAGCGGTTTCGACCGATATAATTTTATACTTAATAGATTCTAAATATTTTTATTTCTTATTGCTCCAGGAAGAAAGGAGGAAAATACGTTTAAATTTAATTCTGTTCTCGTATGGTTCCATCATACAGTGTCTTTTATAAAGACATGTTGGTAGCCAATTGTTTGGCCGATTCGCCAATCTATTCAGCCAATCATAGTATAAATTGCAATATGGAGCTTACTGAACTTTTTCCGCCTAAAATAATTTCATTGTAAACTGTTTGCAAGCATTTTTTTTTTGCTTTAATTGACATTGACGAAATCTAGAAAACTCTGGTGAAGAAAGAAACTCATAAATGAAGTTAAGAAGAAAGAAAAACGTAACATGCTTCATTAGGGCTACTTAACATGATTACAACATTAAGAAATACGGCTCACTTTTTCAGCCCCGTACTAATGCGCACTTGTTACCGACTCAAATGTGCGTGTGCTCCTAATTGACGGTTTAATTCTTTTTTCATAAAGTCTTCACTTACCTGAGAGTACTTTGACTCTCTCTTTTGTTGGAGAAAATTAGTTCACTTCGGACCATAAAACAAACCTTCCTCGGCTGATAATGATTGGCTTCTTGGTCGTGGCAGCCCTAATTTGGGGCAGGGCTGTTTTTCTAGTTCGAGTATTGAGTTACACATCGATCCTTCTTCGTCGAAGATGAGCGCGAGCTCCTTTTGTTTTTCATCAACAAACTTGACATACATTAATGTGGAATAATTATAGGCTCGTGCTTCTTCAGTTTCCTATTTGAGGACCGCAAATGGCCTTGATATGACCACTGTGGGCGTATTGATTATAGGCGATGTCGAAAATATGTGAACTGGTTGTCGATATCAATTATACGGATTTTGGTGGCGAGCGGTCCACTTGTAGTTCAATGGTCTGCCATCGGTCAGGACGCAAATGAGGTTGACGACTGAAGATAATGTGAGGAGGTCACAGTTGTCCCTCTTCGCCTCGCCTGCTCTCTCGTGTTGGCACTTACTTCTTCTGAAAACCCGGTTGAGTACCAAAATGGAAAGTGCTACCCAAAGTGGCTCTTATTTAACCCTTTAAAGCGCCGATTCTTTTCCTAGTAGGTAGTCCATTTAAATATTTTAGGATTCAGATTGATTTAAGGGAACAAAATCGTTTAACTTATTAGGTCAAATTAATTTGATTTTTTAAAATTAATAATAAATAACCAAGATGCTTCGTTATGGTTTGACATAAGTAACTGCAACATCTAGCGAGAATTGAAATTTGGTGAGAATTTAAGCTAAACTTCTCTACAGCCTTGATAGCGGTAGTACAGCCAATGTTGATACATTACTATCTCAATACAATAGTAATTAATTGGTAACTAATCTGATTGTTAAAATCACATTACATGTCCAAGTGTTTATTAATATTTTTCGTGGTTTCTAAAGTAGCAGCTTTATCCAGAAGTAGTAAATAGCTCATTATAGGCATTTGGAAATTGATAAATTTGGTAGTAAGCATATTTCCCAAGACCTTAGAAAGAGATATAGAAATATATAGATTTCATTGTTTAAGGACAGCATTATCCTTTTGATTTTAAACTGTGGAAATTCACGTTTTCAAGTTGTCACTTATGTGTTGAACATTAAAAGCACAGTTATTGTGTTCCATTAATAAACAAATTTTCATATTTCGTAGAACCAAAAACAAAAGCATTTCTTAACTAAAATAGGGACGAGGATTGAAATTGGTTGGTTTCATTCCACTTCATGACCTAACAAAGAACACTTTAAATTTTATTTAGTGTCTGTCCCCTGAATCACATACTGAATTTTCGCACGTATTTTAACCGGAAGTTTGTACATCCTTTTACGATTTAGGAGATATATTTCTGCTAGAAAATGAAGTTTTATTAATCACCTGAATTGATTTTAGTGATACTGTTCATTAAATTAATTATTTGGCAATTATAAATGTTTAATAGCTTCCAAAAGCTAAAGATGGTCTTTATTTATATTGTAATTTTTCTTTTGTATGTCATTTAATAAATAAAAAAATTGCAAGTAATAAAACTCCCTTTTCCAGTCTAAAATGGCCAGTTAGAAATAGTAAACACTCTAAAAAACAAAACCGAGACGGCTTTCTTTCTAATCAAAGATACTTAAAAAACAGACAATAGGTCAAATATTAAGTGAATTTTCGATATATAAGCATATTGAAGATATAAGAAATGAAGCTATTTTGGAAAATACGTGACCTAAACCGTATTCTTAAAATTAGAGTGATAATTATATTTTTTAATGTTCCGTAAATGCGTAATAGCAAAGCATTTAATGAATGAAACCCATTTTCTGCATGCTAAACAATTGGATATTATTTGCAAGAATATTGTTGCAATGTTTTTATACATTATTTTCGAGATAATCGAACAGATTCATGCAAATAAGGTATTTTAAAGAACCATGAGTATGATGTCCAGAGGGAACTGGAAGAAAAAGGATGATACTGAATTGCCCATTTGAAACTCATTGTTCGACTATTTTGACGCTTGCGGTTTCACTCTCGAGAAAGGTGAAGGTAAATCATTTCGTGGTTTTCTTCAATTAACGTATTACAGTGACGAATATACCTTTATTGAAGAAGATAGGATAGTATCATTTCGTCTTTAAATGCGTTTCATTGCACGGTTACTTAAACGACCTTCTCGTACTTCGAAGGTGGTTTCTTTCTTTCCTTTTAAATTCACGTTGCAGGATTCTTTTCTTTTGCAACCCCTCTCACCCCCACACAGTGTATGCATTCCTGCAGCAAGGTCAGTGCAATTTCTATCGACCTATATCCTCTCTGCGTCACAAAAGATGATTGATCTGAAATAAGTCATAGTGATTAAGATAAATTTATGCAAACGCTTAAGATGGGAGAAAAAAGTTTATAAAAAGAGCTCTTTGTTATTTTACTTCTAAAACGCATGAGTCAGAAATGAATGTTAATGCGTAGTGAATAATTACATTCGCGGCTTGCAGTTTTTTTCCTCGAAAATTCATTATTTGTGCATAAACGAGAATACGTAGTTTGTTATATACTCTTTATTAATGTAATTAAAATAAACTACATTTCGCGGCGCTATCTTAAAATTCAAAACTGAAGGAAATCATTTCTTCAATTAACAACTTCCTGTATGGTATAAGTAAATATCACTTTAATTGCTAATGTTTAAAAGACAGTAAAACACCATTTTCTTGTTCATAACTACTATATGAAGCAATGTTTATAGAAGACTATACATAATACACGTGGAAATATACCGTTGATTGAAGCTGTGGCAATAATAAAATAAGCATTGCATGATTTTATTTGCAACCCAATTGTATTCAAAGCATGGGCCCTTACTGCATGTTACCCTTATTTCATGAATTATTTTAACCCATAACGTTTAAATTGTTCTTTATTCTTCTATCTTGTAAATTTATCTTAAAATGACATTTAATACCCTCGTTAGTCACAACTAAATTTACTTTGTAAGTAAGCAAGCAATTTAGTCAATAAACAATTGGTCAATTATGCATTCAGTAGTTATACACTTGACATTATAAAATAGCATGTTAGGAATGAGAAATAGTAAGTTCATAATAAACTTTGAAAAGATTCCCTGTAAATAACTAATACACCCAAGTGTCCGAAAACCTTGTGATGATGATTTAGCATATCTAGTCAAGTACATGATTCAAGGACTAATAATAAAAGGGAAGTGTGGCCTCCTCTATTGGGGAAGATGACCTTGGAGTACCTTGTCAGGCCTTGAGGAAGAAGTCGACTTAGTTCCAATTTATAGGAATAGCTTGCCTTCCTGGAAGACTTCTAGGGAAAACTGGCCCTCATTTGTACTTCCCTCGGAGGTAAACCAGGGAAACTTCGAGCCGTCAGCCTGCCTCAGCGAGAAATTGATCGGGTATGATAAATTTATGCAAACTCATTGAGAATTGAGACGCAGATCGGTCAATTAGTCTTTGAGTAATGCTGGTTAAGAGCACAGCCGGAGGATAACACCCATAACCTACTTCCAATTTACGTTCTTCGGACATATAGAACACTGGTAAGTTAAGGGATGGCATCCGATTCGGCCAGTTCTCTTTTCAGTTTTCAATCTAATTGATCTTTCAAGCCGATGAATTAGAGGAAGGTACATTTCGTACAGATAGTTTCAATTCTTCCTATTTTGGCAAGTATTTATACGCCTCCTTGATAAAGATGGGGACGCTAATAAAGTAATTGTTGCATATCTTAATACGATAGTAAATTTACCTATTATAATTTAATTAGCCAAATTTATGGAATCGGGAAGTAGTCATTCGAGAGGATTCGATGCAAGAAGCATTCGCCCTGTAACGTATTTTATGGTCCAGTGGTTTTACTTGGTGATAAGAATGGCTCATTACCAACGACATTAAAAAGAAAGCTGGGGAGAAAAAAAATAAGGAAAGAATAAAATATTTTAGAAGGGCAGGGAAGGAGGGAATGAAAGAAGAAAAAAAACCCTGCGAACTTCTTTTTTATATCGTTTGCATTACTCCAAAGCACGACAAGGGCGTGCAAGCGGAAGATGGTCGAGGGCGAGAAGTCTCACCTAAATCGTTCCTCTCGACACCTTCCTATTACGATCCAGCAAAAGTGGAGAAAAGTAGGAGTTAAAGCAATACTTTTTATCTCATTTCCTGGACTATTTAGGACCGATTTTTCGACCCATTCTTCGCTATTATGGTGATGCAACAGCTTATTTTTTGCTCGCTGATTCACTTGGACGGAAAATTGGCTCATTGTCACTGTGTAGATTGACTTCCGGAACACTGATGGAATAGCCTACCTCTAAGAATTTGGGGGTGGGAGGCAATATTTATAGAAACATCTGCTTAAAGCCGTCAGTTTAGTTTTATTTTTAGGATATTTTTTCCTTGTAGAGTATGCACTGCAATGAAAAGACTATTTTGCGCTTGAATATACAGTGGGACAGCTAATTCGAGTTGATGGGACGATAAAAGAAAATTGATTTATCTTAAAAGATTCGAATTATGAAAAACTTCGTCTAAAAATAAATACTGTAAAAGAAAATCGCATTTTGTAAAATAAAAGTGGCAATAAATATTTGTTTATATGAACAATTTTAATAAATAATACAAAATAAATAGGAGAACATCGGGTAGTATGGACCACTAAAGGAAAATTTAATATAAAATTTACATTATTTGTTGGAATGAGTTATAGCTGTTCAAAACCTTTCTTTGAACTCTTTTCTTCATGTTGATTATATTAAACAAATTTATCTAATTAATTTAAACTACATATGTCAACTAATTTTTAAGTCAATTTACAAAAATTTAAATATGTCGCGTAGCAGGGACCACACTAAAAAAATACAAGGTTTAAAATAAAAACGAATAATTTCTTTTGCCTAGAAATGAATATATTTTGGTTTTGTAGCCAAATTATAGTAATAGAAAGAAATTTTCTTGCATTTCCATCGTTTTCTTATTAGTTATTTAATTAATTTTTCTTCTTTTCAGTGCACTTTTAAGCGCACCGTAATGCTCGGATGCAGAGAATTTATTTTCCAAAAAACTTGCAATTGAAATTAGTTTAGTTATATTAAAATCCCGTTTTTAAATTAATTAGTTTTTTTATTAATTAAAAACTTTCCACAGCGCATGCGCTGTTGAAGCTCTTCTGCCGACGCACATTGAACGCTAAGCAATAATGTAATAAAAATGAAACGCATAAATAGTTTTACACTATAGAAAGTGAAACGACTATCTTCTGTTTCCTTAAAATCTTGTCACAAGCACTATGAAGCATCTGTATAAATAAAAGTGCAATACAAATATAATTTTTACGCTATGGAAATCAAAATCAGATGACGAATCCCTATTGAAAAAAAAGTGTTGAACAAAAAGTAGAAACACCCACCACTGATAAGGCCCCCTAGTTTGGTTGGTAAGGCACCCTATGCCCGGTCTATAGGCACGAAGTTGGTCGAGCCAAACTACTGAATAGATTCTCTTTAATTCTTCTTCTTTCTACAAAGCAGAAAGAAGATTCTAGTGAAGGTTTACATCACAAACATAGCTTTTAATAACCATGTTCCCGTGCATAGAAAATCTTATTTTACCTTTAGTGTTGCCATTCTTATTAAATGAGAGTATTACAGATATTTTAAATCGTATTTATTAGCCTTCTAGCGACCACTCGCAATTTTTAGTTCAAGTTTTATAACATTCTTTAAAAGTTATTTATAACTGATAGAGAATATTTTTCGGTGATTTTCTAAAATCGTTGACTCGAATGATATTCATTCGCTCATTTCAATTTTTATAACGTTTGAGACAATGAGAGGATTTTGTGTATCACAATATATTTTATATACAAGTGATTCCTGTATTAAACGTATTAGGCATCCATCCTGAACATATCAGCTAGTTCAGAAATAAGAGTTTTAAAGTTTTTTCAGTTTCGACTTCGAATTAACCAAAATAAATTAAAATTAGGGTTGAATTGGCCTCCGAATTAGCCAAGTTCTACTGTATTTGTGTTCTAACTATGAAAGATAATATCAAATGGGACTGTGCAACAATGTTGAGGGTCGCTAACGCTTTAACATGCGTTTACATCAGGTTCTTCTGTTACATCAGTAAACATTAATAGTTAAGAAAACTGCTTCTTTAGTTTGAATCATTTAAGATTTACAAATGTATTAAATTAATTTGTATGCATGATTTTATTTATTCATATCATCCTTCGATGGAAATTAAGCAAAAAAAAAAAAATATGAGCAAAATCCAGTGAATCTTATTAAAATTTAAGTATTCTTTTGATATTATCGTATAATTCAGATTTCAGAAATTTTTAGGTAAAATGTTTTAATCTCAAGGCATATTCCCTTCTCTTAGTACTTACTCAATATCAAGAGTTTAGAGTACGCAAATAATATAAATTTTCAGTTTTCTATTATATGTTGAACATCGCAGGTACATATTTAAAGCCTTAATAATGCATTATTCTAGAACTGATTGATATTTCTATTTTGCATCCTGGATGACAATAACTTTTCGGGACATAGATATATAAAATAAAATAGTTTGAAAAGATTCATATTTTTGCATTTTTAGATTCGCGGTATTTTTTAATTTAGAATGTTTGTTTTGATAGACAACTCCATTTGAGGTTGAAGTAAACAATGTATGAATTCTGGATGCATAAAATCTACCTTTTTTTAAGATCCGATATTTCTATTGCTACAAACAGGTTTTCTCTATCATTTCTGATGTCTACAATTTCCAGCACTCTTGAATTAAAAAAAATAATGAGCTACCTGTAGACTGAATGAGTTGTTCGTTGTTTTATTTTTCCCGTACTCCTGAAATATTCTTCGCCATTTATACGATTGTATTAAAGTGCGCTTTCAACAGACGTTTGGTATTATATTATCTGCAATATGCTTTTGTTACTGTATGCCCTTTTCTAAAGTGTAAATACCCAGAAAAATATGCTTATTTTTAATCTTAAAACAAAAACCTCACAAACTTTTTATAAGATGTCTTTTCCTTGAGATTCTTTATCTTGCTTGCTCAATAATTAGCTTCATAATATTCAGAATATAATAATTCAATAGAAATGTTCTGTATTGTTGTTAAAGCCAAAATCAGCTCTGAATTATTATTATGGCGTTTTGAATTGCCTGTCAACAATGTCTTAATAGCTGATCAGAAGCAGCAATTAAAGCAAAATAAAATACTTTAATTTATGAAATGCTAGAATTGAATATTGAAGTAATGATTAAAAAAAGTATAAAATCCTGATTAGTTAGAAGAAAAGACATAAACATTTCTTTTTAGTTTCCTTGCAGAATACATTTCTCTATATTTGATCTCCATTCCCTATAGTTTGCGTTAAATTAAGTTGTTCTTCTAGCGACCCGTCAAAATAACTCAAGCCATAAGAGACCCGATAAAACAGCCCCTCAAAAATAGCCCAAGACAAAATATCCCCGACAAATGTTTTTAAATGTTATTCAGTATTTGAGTTTGATTATTTTGTCGGGGCTCTAATGGCTTGGGCTATTTTGACTGGGTCTTCTACAGCAGCAGACTGCATGTATTTCACATGCACGCAGTACGCATTAATTCATGGCATGGTTATAGAAAATTGATTGAACTAACTTTATCATTCGTATGAATTATTCATTTCGTATGGAAAATAGTTGTTACGCGCTATTTTAAAAATTCAGTAAAAGAATAAATGTAAGAAATGTATAATAAAGTAAGAAAATTTTATTTTAATTGTATATATTTTAATCACCTGCAACATAGTTTAATATGAGGATCATAGCCGTATAACTTAACTAATTCGAATCTGAAGGGACCTCAGTACTTCGAATTAAGAAAAACTGGGTATAGAAATAAGTGCAGCAAGAAAAAACAATTTTTAAGTTAAAAATTGGAAATTAACATTAATTTTTAATACTAATTAGTTATATTAAATAATAAATAGCCAGTAATTAATAAAATTGCAATAATTTATTGTTAAAAATAGTACTATTAAAGACAGTTTTAATAAACTAGTAGAAACTTTAATTAACAGTGTTCAACGCTTTTATTGTGAGAATTCTGTAGTCAAACTTTTGTGTATGTGTGAAACCTAATTTAACTAACGAAAGCAATGTAGAAATAAAAACAATTTTTTTACAGTTTGTATGTTTTGACTTCGAACTAACTAAAATAAATTTTAATTACAGACAATTTTGTAACGTTGTATTAACAGGAAATTTAAGGAGCAAAAGAAAAATTTGATTTACCGACAAACTGAAAAAGTTAAATGAGCTAAGTTCCATTGTATATACATTTGTTACTCATTTCTTAAAACCAAAGTTTTGGAATAATTTGATATTACTTGTTGATTCATCTCGTTTAGTAATTATAAATATAGTAGAACCCCGGGAACCCGAACTAATTGGGGGTTGACCTGTGTTCGGATTCCGGGAAAGTCGGTAAAATGCTCTTGATATACCAAATGCAGTAGAGTATTGACTTTGGGTACTCTGTGAAAAAGGCAGGCATGGAAAGAGCTAATTGCGATTCGCATCGTAAAGCAAGTTTAGTCAAAAGAAGATAACCTATTTGTTTCTACTAATTAAAATGGGCTGTATTCATTCATAAAAACCAATACAAACATTTCTTTTAAGTTAGGTTTGTTTGGCACAGCATGACCAAACCAATGGCTCTTGTGCCACAAAACAATCAAACAATCAATCTTTTAAGTTAGGAATAAACATAAGCTTTGTTTCCGATTCTTATGTTCATTTTTCTGATTTTTATCTTCAATTTTTAATACAAATTTTTCAGAAAATTGAAAAAAAATGTTCGGATTATCCAAAATTTCGGATTTTTGGGGTTCGGATTCCCAAGGTTCTACTGTGTACACCTTTTGAAACCCGAAAATCTAATCCCAGTCAGATTTTTGTTTAAAAATGAATACACTCCAATGACGTGAAAAACTCAAGAAACGTGGTTCCACGTCAGGAGTGGATCAGCCTGAAGCGGGATACTGGAGTGAATGAATGGAAGAGTTTAGTGAATGAAGGTGGCGTAACGTTTGTATTTTCTTTCCCTGCAGGGCCAAGTCCAAAAACGGGGGCCGTTCTCTCCGAGAGAAATTGGATAAGATAGGCCTCAACCTACCCGCTGGTAGAAGAAAAGCCGCCAACGTCACCCTGCTCACCTCCCTGGTAGAAGGTAAGATTACACAGCTTTCTCTCTCCACGTACCAATTACCGCAGCCGGGCTTAAAAATCTGTTTATCCACAGTACGAAGATGTTCATTAAATCCACAAAGTGCTGGTTACGGCATTTACTGCAGTGTTTTTTATTTCATTTGAAGAGGGTTTTTTCGAAATCGGATGCCTTTTTACCCATTCAGCAGGTTAATCGTTAAGGTGAATGCTTTCGGTTGTTTTCGGTACTGAGTCCAACAAGATACAGTCTTATTTTAAGAGAATGTATGGTGAAATTCGCGCAATTTAATGCACTTGTGCGAATTTAAAATATTCCTTTAATCATCCTACACGATTGGGAGTGGCTCTAGTTTTGGAATTTCTTCAATGTCATAAGAATTGCCAAGTGCTTTATTAATAATGGTGAATATTGAATTCATATAACAGATAAAGCAACGTCATTGTGCAACATATATTTCAATTATAACAGGTAAAACAAAGTTGTGTATCGAATGCTTAAGAAAAATAGTTCAAAATGAATCTAATTATTTTTCTTCAAAAGATAATAGGTCATTTCTAACTTTTTTTTTCTTTTTGGCTTTTTAGAAATGCAAAACACCATGAATTAAAATTTGGAGTGTTCGATTACGACAAATTGAAGTCAAATTCATTTGGTATAAATCTAATATGAATCAAATCCGTTATCTGAGATGTGTTCAGAACAGAGCATCACTGTTTTCTTAAATATACTATTAATAAATTATATCAGTTAAGCAAAGGGTATTTTTGTATTTGAACTAATCAAAGTTTTGCAATTCGAATGTTCTTTCAAGTTTTTTTTTTATTTATCATTTACACGAATTCTTATGACTACTATTTTTAAACTTTGAAGCAGGCATTTATGCAAATTTTCAGGAGAGAAAAAAAATCTAAAGTAAATGTGTATACTTAATTTTCACATTATTAAGCACCAAAAATAACTTTCGGGGAAAACCATTGATGGTTTTATAAATGATAACAATCTAGTACTTTAATAGGCTAAAAGTAGTCAATTTACCCTCCAAAAAAGGGGAAGAGGAAGGGATAATTTGAATAACTATGGAAGAGGAAAAAAAAGGAGAAAACATCTCTTTTCTTCCTCAAAATTGCACAGCACACATCCAAATTACTACTACTAATAGGTTGTTGCTTTATTGTATATAAGGGATGTGCTACCTTTTTATATCAGAATAAAGACGAACTCCTAAGAGGTTGTTAGCTCTTTATTTTGCAGCGATTACGGGCCTTTTTGTTCAGATAAGGCTTTGTGCGATAATATCATAAACGACTCCTAATACCCCGTTTGTCATCTGTCAAATCTTTGGCTCCATTGTCCGTAAATGTCTTCACGCTATTTTACTGGTTTCCATAATTTCCTTTATTTGTCTAAGTTCTCGCTTGCCCTTTAATAATACGGGCGTGGCTTTTAGGATTCTCTCTTTATTTTTTAAAAAAGTCTTATTTAATACTTTTTGTTATATAGGAAGAGTGTGGAGATTATTAGCACACTGCAATAGACTATTTGATGAGTGTGTTAAGAATGCTTAAAGCCTGTTGACACATTTTAGTTCAGAAAATAGGTTTTTAAATGTATTCTTTTTGGTACTTTATTTCATACTGATTGCAAAATTTTTTTGACTTTGTATTCAGTGAAATAGCTAAAGGGGCAATTAAAGAGATTATTTTGCTGAGACGAGTTTTTCAACATGTATTCTAGATATAACTTTTATATTCGGTTGTTACTTGCGATATTGCATTTTTATTGTAGATCATTCCAGTCGTTAGCTCTAAAAATAATTCCATAACGCAAGTTTTGTTCATTTCCGGTATTTATTTTTCGGTGAGTTGAATTGTTGAAATCTGCATTGCCAGGTGCGTAAGTAGTAAAGATGTTTAAAATACTGGTAATTATTCTTTATTTATTCTAATTTATTTCTAAGGATGCCCAGAATTTGAAAAAGGAAGGTATTAAAAGAAATAACAGAATGATGTGAAGAATGCTTCGATATTGATGAAGGTTCACATTTTGAAAGTGAAGACGAGTCCGGTGGATCTTTCGAAAATGACCTCAAAATCGAATGTCATTATTAATTGGACATTATTATATCAATAAATATATTGCTCAATTTATCTATATTAACTAATAAATTATCTCCATTGTTCCCACAGTTATTTATAATTAAACGCAAAACTATCAAGGCACATTTTTGTCGAAATAGATACACATAAAATCGTGGAAGAAATAATGTTAATTTTGTTCATAACTAAGATGGCTATACTCTTTTCAGCTTATTACGACCAATTAGTAAATCTGAACAACAAATATACTGTCAGAATTCAGTAGCGTTATTATTTTAAAAAGTTATTGACGATTTATAGGATTCAAATGAAGATTCCTGAGTGAAGTTGCGTAAACAAAGCATTATGTATTAAATCAAGTTTAATAGGATGCATAAATTTTCCTCCGATTCAATAGTTAAGCAACTAAATTTGTTATTGCAGCCAGAGTAAGTTTTGTTATGATATATCACAGAAGGAGCACTGCTGCTGATGTAAAATCTGTTTTCTTTTGTACCCTTTAAAATCGCGTCTAATATGAAAGCGAAGTAAAAATTCAATTTGGCGAATAATAGAATAAAATATTCACTTCCGCGTTCATTCTACGTGGAAATGTCGGAGTAAGATATTCAAAAGCGCCTATGCTTGAACTTTCGGAGATGATGATGATCATTCTGCATTCGCACTTTCACCATTCCCCGTGTGTAAATAGCGTTTTCTTCAGCTAGAAAGATAAATGCCATTTAGATTGAATATAAAGGAGCAAGAATCAACATGCGCCTTTTTTTTAAGCGAGAAAAAAGTGTTCTCTACAGGTTCAAAGAATAATGAACAAGAGTGTTTAGACTTGACGACCTCATCTTTTTTGATATTAGAGGCAGCAGGAATAACGTTTTGGATTCTTTTAGCGCCTCATGGATCCTCTTTTCTGGGAATTTTTTTTCCTACCTTACGTTTTGTGAGAATAAGTTCGTTTTTATAGCCCCGTAGAAGAAAAAGAAAAATGGCTGCCAAGTTCAAGGTTCAGCGCTGAAAAAGTTCCTTCTCATTTTATTAGCAGCAGAGAATTCAGTGCTTTGCTTTTGTGCTCTTCAATGAATAGCTAGAAGTAATCTTCGAAAATTTATACGGAATTTTCATAAAAACTGTCGTTTTTTTTATTTAAATTTAATTCATAAAGGAAGAGTTTTATGACCTTTGCTTCAGGTGAAGAAGTTCATCCGAAAATGATTTGCTTTAGGTTTACGAATTAATTTTTCGTAGAATACATTAAATTATATCCAGCTGGATCCTTTGCATTTAATCTTCTAACTACTTTTATTTCTACATTTTTCTATTGTAACACAGAAATTGTATTGAAGTAATTTTGTTTTTGGAATGAGTATAATTAAAAAACATAAGCTGACTTAAATAAATCTTTTTCTTGAAAAAAATCTTTAGCGTAAATACATTTATAAAAATGACCATTAACCCTTTGTGGCTCAGTGTTCCATTGCATGGAACACCCAACAACCCAAGTTTAAAATTTTCTAAAAAAAAACCCCTTTCTACTTTGAAACACGAAAAATTGCAGGAAAAGGTAGGAAATTGTTCTCTTTTCGGAATATAGCTGGCAGAACGTTGAAATATCGCTTTCTTTAATTATATATTTAAAATGCCTCCATCTCTTGACTCTTAGATGGGAATTTTTTTGATTTCTTGACGATTACAATTTTTGCACATTTACTTGACTGTTTTCCTCCAATATCCTTGAAGTATCAGTTTATGATTTTGTGTAAGATTTAACATTATTTTTTGAACGTATAAAGATGACTGTGCCCGGTGGGGTCCCCAAGGGGGAACGACGCCCTCTTTGCGGAAAGAGGCAAGTTATTTATTTATTTTTTTTTTTTTGTAAATTCAATTAGAAATTTTGTAAATTAATTTTGTTTAGACAAACTAAACACATTCATGATGTTTTTAATTATGTTTGAAAAATTTTAATACCTTGCTCCGGAAAAGGTTAATAAATAAACGAAAAGAAATGTTTCTGTAATTAAATAATAGAAGCAGCTCTAAACATAGAAAAGGTAATTTCGTAAGTAATCTAGAATTATGAAGAAATGTTTAGTGAGATTTAGAAAAAACAAAATGCCTTTAAAGGGCATTATGAGAACAAAATAATTGTTGAAGAAACTATTGAATATTTTGTTGCATATTGCTTCCATAATTCTGCTCTATAATTAACTAATAAAAAAATAAGTCCTGCACTTAAGCCAGCGGTTCCCAACCTTTACTGTATCAACCCCTTGAGTAGACTTTTTATTTTTGAGTGCCCCCTACTGTCATACCCCCAACCATCCTTTCGAGCAAAAACTTAGGTTAGCTTGAAAGTCATACTCTCAAGTTAATAACATTTGTAGTAGGGGAAAGTGGAGTAATATTTTTCGGATTTATTTTTGATTTTACATTTATCCATTTTGTAATAATAGTGTTAGTTCCCCGTCCTAACAAAGGTAAACAACATTAAACGTTAATTTAACATTAACTAAGGATGAAAGCCTACGTCGTGATAATCAACTATTCAAATGGAAGACAATTTCAGTCCTATCCTTGACGTTTTTTATGTAGCAGAGTATTATAAAGTTAGGTCAAATGAAAACAGATATTATCTCATGCCTGGAGCTGTATGAAGCTTATTACAATATTTGTCTTTAATATACGAATAAGGTGGCAGTATGCTCTTTCCACAAGTCATGTGTTCGTGAAAGATATTAAATATTTTATTACTGAAACTCTGAGTTCTTGGTACCCTTCTTTCACAGTTACCCAGTTTGTTTTCGGAATTGCTAATTTTTAATTTTTGCACGAATTCGGGGAATCCTTTATGTGTTGTGCTTTCCGCCGTTATCAACATTACTTTCGAGTACTAAGCCCTACCCCCTAACTGGTTCGCCGCGTACCCCCAGGGTATGCGTATCATAGGTTGGGAACTTCTGGCTTAAGCTATAGGGGCACAACCAGAAAGTATGGAATGAGAATATGAATATTTATTAATATTAAACTTGTTTACTATCATAAAGTAGCGACTGTCTTGTACGGGCCACACAACTGTTTTCGCGATCCTTCCTACGGTCCCAAAACGCTCACTTAAAAAGCTAGATATCCTATGATGAATTATTAAAATGCTGCACAGCCAACAGTGCATTTTATTTATTTTTAATCTGCAAATATCATGGAGATGTTAGCTGGCTTAACATCTACATCCACTTTTAGCTTCATGTTATTGGTGCAATTCATTTTTTAAAAACTGATACTCTCCCTCAATATAATTTCCTAGCTCATGAATCTGGTTTTTATTGATTGCATGGTAATATATTTATGATAGTGACTTTTTTCTATAACACTGAATTATAATGAAACCACAGGCAGAATTGACATTAAAAATTCACCAAGTTTTCACTTTCTGTTAAATAGTATTTACTTTTGCCTTGTGGTGGATATACATTTAAATATAATGACTTCTGAGGGGTATAGAAGTAGTACTAATCTTATGTTGAAGAATTTCCTTTTCCTTTCATGCCAAGATAGAATCTCGCAGTCCATTAAGAGAAAGTTTATGGTTGTTGATGTCAAAACCAGAACTCAAGGGCAAAAGCCAAATTTATATTTAATGAAAGCATTCTTTCGGTGAAATTGTTTAGATTTTTTGTATTTTGAAATCTGTCATGCACACAGGTAAACACTCATTAACAAATTGAAAGCAGATTGAAGAGGTTTTAAAAAAAAAGTGCAAAAGACAATTGTTTTCTATTTTTGAAATGTTTATCCCACGATATTCTGCTGGAGTGGTTACACCCGATCATCAACAAAGACGGAAAAATAATAGGACTTTAATATATTTTTCTTTTTTAATAAAATATTTAGCCATTATAGTTAAAAGTAATTAATATTTTTCTTATTGCGAACATCCTTGAAAGCTTAGAAACCATATTTGCATTGCTCTGAAATTTGGATAAAAGAACTACGAAATTCTTGTATATTATATTCACCCCGAAATTTAATAATTTAAGAAGGAAATTATGAGAATCTTCACTGTTAATTTTTTAATTAAGAGATTTCATATATTCATATTTTATTTTATTGTTTCAAATACTACAAGGATATCCAATAGATTCTTTGCATGTGATGTAAGGAGGCTAAAAGCACCAGATAAACAAACGATGCAATTAGTCAGTGGCATAGGGAAGGGTAAGGGGGGATGTATGCTCCAGAAGTTTGTTGTAGAGGGCGTTTATATCGCTTTCTATAACCAATTATTTTCGGGGGGGGGGGGCGAAAAAATACCCACCCCCGGGGGTCATGTGCTTTCGCTACTCCACTAATAACAAGTGGGATGAAGAAAATCAAAATATGTGCGGGGGGTCGCTTATAATCGCTACGCCACTGAAATTAGTGTAAAAGCGCTTGTGAAGTGTTTAAATCTGAAATCAGTAGAAAAATTTATCTGACAAAAACTCTTTTAGACTTTAAAAAAAAAACCACACATTAAATGCTTTTGGATTTGATACCAAATCAATCGCACCGAGATGTCTCCATCCAGTATTGGAACTGAGTTTCTTCAACTACCAAGCCTTTTTCATTCCTCATATTTTACGATGGTAGAGAAACAACATATATTTTACTTTCTCTGCCTTGCAACTAAAGCACCTCCTAGAAAAACATCTTCAGTTCTAGAAAACACAGCCTGGGCGTATTGAGGGCTATCACACCTATATATTTCAATAAAATTTTCATTCTACTTAAGATCGTACAGATTCCCGATCACTTCTGCCAGCAAATCGGAAGAAAAAATGCATTTGCTAACCTTTTTCTTTTCTGACACAAACTTCAACGAATTTCGTTGGTCCTTTTCCTTTGAAATTTATTCTAGATATATTTCTTTATACCATAGTTTTTATAACCTGTTTTAGATTCTTTTCTTATTATGATTTTTGTTCATTTTCTACTGGTCGGTCTAGCACAGATGAAATTACTTTTGCAAATCCAAAACAACCAATAATTAATTGTCAGCAAACGGCATTTTTAATTTATAGTAATAAGAAAGTCTCCGAATAAATTGTTCAATCCTTTGCATCTATAATAGAATTTGACTCGCAACATTTACAAATTCAGAACAGATTCCAACACTTACGAAAACAGATGTGAATTTGGGTTAAAAAAAAGTTCGGGATAAAACTACATTTAATATCAAATTAGATTTGAGGAACATTAATGGAAATGGCATTTTAATTGGATAAAGATAGTTTAAAAGTACGTCGTGGAAACAATACAAACCTAGATTCTTTTTTAAATAGTCGTCTTTTTGTAAAATTAGACAATATATTTGTTTTTGAATGATTTGTTTAAATAGTTTTCCTGCTTTTGTTTATATTCCAGTTCTTGAAATCTTGGTCTACAAGTAAACAACTTCCTTTGCATTTAAGCTTTCCGGAGACATTTTTAAAAAAATTTAGTATATGTAAATTATCAGATTTTTAAGAATAACAATTGCGATTTCGGAAAAAAAAAAACTTTGGTAGATTTAACCGTACCATACGAAACCTAACACGTGAGCATTTCAAATTATGTAGTTCACATTTCATAACAATTGAGGCGTGTGCTTTGTTTATTAAATGAATTCGTACTCCTAAAGTAATGATGTAAACGAACTATTTGACAGATCCTTTCGCCATTTTTATTTCATGCATTCTTCTGTTGTTGGGACTTTTTAAATGGCTTACTTAACTTCTGGAAGTCGAAAACTTGTTACGCAGTACGATTAATATCACCTGCATTGTATTGCCCTATAATAATCTCTTTAATTTCTTTTGGAATATGTGTCCGTGTAAAATTGGAAAAATAGGACAGATTGAAAAGTTCACTCTTCAAACTATTAGGTTCATAACTATTCACTGCCCGTCTTTCCATCAATCTCGGCAGTTTTTGATTTCCACAAGAATATCGATTGCAACAGTTAAGGTTAATATCGATTGAGAGCTTGTGGCTTTTAGGTTTGTTTTAATCCCTTCGTGCACATTCAAGGATATGAACCGTGAATCAAATAAACATTTTTTAAAATTTAAACCTGTAATTAAGTGATCATTTATTATTAATTAAAAATGCGACAAGCGCACGGACGCTATGAAACATCTTACGCGGTCTGAATGTAATTTGATAAAACTGGAAATAAATTCGCAAATCGATGTGTCATCTAAGCGAGACGAAAAAGAAAGTTGCCTTTTAAGAAGTTAAACTCAGACTAATTCATTTCTTCTTAAATTTTAAGACTCAACCCAAGTGGAGTTGCATACATGACATTTTAAAAACACGACGACATTTGTCAGTGGCGTAGTTATTGTAAGTGGTGCCCCGGTCGTCATCAATGACGTAGTAAAGATAAATGGCAATGGTGCCATCTTTGACACAAAAGCATCAATATTTTGTTTCTATTGCGCTCGCTTAAGACCAGTGCATGGGGCATCTATATCTCCATTGCAACTCATCGCTACGTCACTGACATTAACAGCGCGTGCTTCAGTAGGATTCTTCAAGCTTATACAGAGCAAAAATGAACCAGAAAGCCATCTTGACTTGAGACATTTAGTTAAAATTTATCTAAAGAATATATTTGATTACATGAGTAAATCAATAAAGCATTTCTGCCTTATTGATCTACTCATCACGTATATTTACAGTTAGAATTGTGAAAAAATTTTCGGTACTCCGATTTTTTGGGGTAATTCCCCAGTAGAAAGGGTTAGAGTTAAAGAGGCACTGGAGTCAGAAAATTCCTGATTTTTCTTCTCAACTATAACATAATAACTGTCTTGACTGCAAAAATTATTTTCATCTTCGTAATCGCGAGATCGAGAATGAAAATTCAATGCAGGGTGTAGAGGGAGAGAGAGGAAGGGAGGGGGGGGGGAGGTGCCTCCATCTCATTCTGATTCTATGTGCGTATCGCCTTGGTATTCCGAACCCGCGGTATCATTATTTATAAGAAGGAGATGGGTAAAAAACCGGATTAAGATTAGAAAGCGCCGATCTCGCGACATCAGAATGCATGCTGAGAGAGAGAGCCCTTCTGAATAAGATGGAGTTTATAAAATAAAGTACGAACCGGCGAAATGACATGACTTAGCAGTTATGCAGGCTGGATTGCGAAACACGTTGTTGACGTTTTTCACGGCTACTTTACGCCGGGAATAAAACGTCTCGTACTTCACATTCTTCTTGCTCTTTTTTCGGGTGTTTGCTCCAAATAAAAATGTTACGAGGGTCAAGCGTGAGGGTACTTTGGTCCTGGCCTTATCTTTATTCCTCATTTCCCACGTTTTTTACGCATACGTCTTATTGCCTTCTTTTCTATTTTATTTTTTAAAAATATTCAGTTTCATATTTTATGGTTTCAAACGTCTCCGTGACATATGATAGTCGAAGGTTTCTACGAATTGATAAAGATCTATATTTGATTATGTGGATTAATGCGCAGAATAATAAATACGCGTCGCGACTCTTTGTGTAGATAATATGTAACATGCGAGTGTCTCCTGTCTGAAGGTTTTCAAATAATTTACCATAAAGCTTTAAAAACACAACTAATAAATAAATGCTGAAATGGGAAAAGACCTTTTCGTATGTACCCTAAGGTCTTTAAAAATGAACGTTTTCTGTAAAATACAAATATATATTATTTTATGTAACAAATAAAATAATTTTTTTTTTTACAACTAAGTACGGTTTTGTATTTTTCAGTATCTTTGATCTCAGTTTTGGATTAATTTGGCAAGAGAAATATTAAATAGTAATTATTTTAAAAAAACATGGTGACAGAAAAATATTTTATATCTAAAACAAAAATACCTTTTTAGACTTGTAAACTTAACTTGAATCACTGCGAAGTCAGGCACTGTTTCTGTATACAAATTTATTGTTTATAACATAATTTGAAAAAGTTATGAAGCACGCTTACTCAAGATATCAATAACAAACCAGTGATAAAATACCGGTAATTGGCGACAATTATTACTTCATTTTGATTATCGACCTAAACTGTGAGCAATGTCTAAAGTATTCCTAGTTTTCAACTTGAATTTTTCCTGCTGTATCGTTTTATAATACAAGAGATTTAAACTCGCTTTACGATACATAAACTTTTATTCTTCAATAAGTGCAAAAGCAGAAAATTAGCAGCCCATACAGAGAGTTTACAGTTAAAACTTATGGTGTTAAATCTACAATGTTAATTATTAAGCCGTAACTTTTTTTAACACTGGAGATATCAATACTTTATTCGCTAGGCAAATATTTCACTTATATCATACAATAGAAAAGTGTGACGGTGTACATACACACATAATAAATAGCATGAGGGCCAAAATAGTGGTCATTTTCTAAAGTTTCCTTCTATAAATTAGCATGCTTATCGAAAGGATTGTTTGAATAAATATAAACTTTTATACAGCATTTAAATAAACGAATCAGATTTAAAAACTGCCAAAAATAATTTCCATGGTTGCTTTTAGAAAACAGAAATATAGACTTGAGTTGCGAATTGATATAAAATTGCAAAAGAAGTTTTGCCTACTTAATTTTTGGCCAATTCTGTAATGCATATCTAACATTACTACACAAGCCCTATGCTTTCACAAATAAATAAAATGTTATACTAAATGCTATTAAAAGTGTTAAAATTTTGAATGTCCTTCTTCTGTTATAAAGTATTTTAATCTGATTTTAATATTCATTGCATTATTCATAGTAACATACCGAAGTTTCTATTTCCTATAAAATAAGATTCTATAAGAGAGAAAATTCATTAGAATAACCAAAACAAGAAAATATTAAAGTGTCCTTAATTTCAGCCGCCAGTATACTTAGAGATATGTATATATTAGTTTCTATAGTCTTAACGGTTTACTTGTTAGATGAATAGTTGAAATGAACATTTGCTTGAAAAACTGCAATTATCTTTGTTAGAATATGATTAAACGTTGGACCTACCTTAAAAGGGTACCAAATGACAAATAAGAATAAATAACATTTTAAACTATTGTATAAAGGCATAAACTCATTAGGAATAATTGCAGGCATAGAAAAACAAATTCTAGCTCTGAGTTCAAACAACTTATAACTATTTATATCCCTTGTTAAATCCAGAATATGAACACCTAAAAGAATATGAATGTCTAAATGCTCATCAGCGTACCATTTTCAGTTGTTAAAACAGAATTTAAGTTCTCTTATATTCTTTTCGGACTTTGTAAGCCTTTCTTAGATACAATTTACACAATGTGTGTTTAGACATTACACCCTACTGAGATCTTGAAAAGATTTCATGTTTGTAGCAATATTTACTGGAATTATTCATTATAATTTCTCAGTGAGCCTCATTGAGGAACAGAATTTACACGTCTCGAATCGGGTACAAAAGATCATCGACGAAACAAATGTCCTTAGGAGCCGTCTTCTAGGTTAATGACTGTCTCGCTTCTCTAGCTAGTTTTGTGTCGCATAAAATCATATCGTCTCTCCTACCGAATTGCAACTAATTAAGTCATTTTTATACTTGTTTCTTCTGCATATAAAAACAGAAAATTACTTTTGAATTACTATAATGTCGAATGCTTTTAAACTAGACGGGAGGGGGGAAGGGGGCTCGAGCGGAGCGGTAGACTCGAATCGGTTTTCCTCTACGAACGTTAAAGCTGCTATTTTAAAAGTCCAATCTCTATAATTATACCTAGATTAAAAAGTTGACTTCGAGTTTCTAGCTAAAGAAATAGGTACAGTCTTTAATTTCTCGGAAAATTGCATTAAAAGAAAACTCCTAAAAGATTATATTAAACGATTTAATAGTGTAGTTTGTTTTTAAAATGTTTAAGCCATTTTAAATTAACCATGATAAGAATTGTCTTGAACAGAGAAAACAGTTATTTCAAGGCATAAAATTTAAATTTAAGGTGGTTTCTTCCCACCTCTTCAAGTTTGCAAGAAAATTTCAAAGACATTTGATTAAGCAGAAAAATCATTGCAAATAACTTATGCTTTATTTTTTTTTTTTAACTTAAAGGCATTGCTGAAATCATCTTACCAAAACCTTTTCTAGCTTTCTTAACGGAAATAACTTTATTTTTAACTTTGGGGAAAGCATAGTCACTTGCAAAATGAAAACTAAAATGATTAACAAATGTTTGTTGATACATTTCTGGTACATTCCAATTTTTAAATTCTTCTCCCACATCTCATTCCAGGCGAAGCGATCCACTTAGCCAGGGATTTTGGATATGTCTGCGACACAGAATTTCCCTCCAGGCAAGTTGCCGAATTCTTGTCCAGGAACTACACAGATCCTGCCATCATCTACAAAAGGAAGCAGGAGCTGGTGGACACCAGGTAAGCATAGGTCATGGGCCAAGAATATATTCGAATGAATGGGTAAACTATTGAAAAGGATAGCAGGAGTAACCCTCTTCACTAGATATTCATGTCCAAAAGGGGCCTTGAAATGTTCACTTTCTGTAAAATATATTTAGAGTTCCTAAATCTCGAGTTGTTTTTCAGTAATAAAAAAAGGCGTTTTTTTTTTATCAGGACTTTTTTATGTCTCAAGAAAATTTAGTATTCTTGAATTCATATATGAAACTTCCAACAGTCGATATTTTTTCTCTTGATTTACAACAAGAGTTTAAAGAGTTTAACAAACTATCATCTGCGAAGCCTTTCGAAATATTATGAAGGATTATTTCGGATTGTTGAATTGAAAAAACTGCCTCCTCCACCTAAACAAAAGGAAGCATACATTTAAATTCAGACTAGATATAATCGCCGCATTTCTTTCGGACTATCTCTCAACGCTATGCAACAAACCAGTGGCCAATAAATCTGTAATTTCAAAACTGAGAATCATGGGATAGAATATAAAAAATCAAATATTGATTTATGACCTTGAGTAATAAAAAATTATCAGTAATCAAAAATTAGAAGTAGTTTATTTTTCACTCTGGTAACCACAACAAAGGAAGTTTGTCAATTGCGCAAGCTGAAAAAGTGTGATGACGTGCCACAAACATGGGACTGAATGATATGGGTTTCCGAAGGATTCAAACTTTTTTTCATTCTCGAGTCGTTTCTGTTACTAAGTATTCTGCGACTCATTTATTAACAAAATATTTTTTCGCTACCTCAAATGTACATATAAGGAGAAAAAGAAAATGAAATATTTATTGGTGCTAAGCGGAAAGGCATTAGTGGAATGTATTTATTTGCAAAATTTTAATGAAATATTTCAATTAAGATGCATATTTGCATTGATTTCGCTTACTAATATTGAAGAAACTGACAGAAGCACAGGCTGTCTGTCTGTGTTTATGCGACAGCTACCAGTGACGTAGCGAGGGGTGGGCAAGGGGGGTATAGATGACCCCCGGGCGCAGGCTTAGGGGGCGCCATGGAGTCAAAACATTAGTGCATTAATGCACTTTTTAAAGTTAAATATGATGAGGGGTTGAAGAAATATGCCCTAATATAAGTGCCATTTACTATTTTTAAGCCACTGAAGGGAGGGGGAAAAACATTATGCCCCGGGTGCTACTTATCCTTGCTATGCCACTGACAGCTACACGTTCTCGCTTATAGCTAAGGCCCAGAGGAAAGACTCCTGGATCAAAGGATGGTACACTTGGGATGTAGCCTCTAATTGTTCCAATTTGTTGACTTCCGTGATGTTTGCAATGCTTCCTCGAGAATACCGAGAGCGGTCCTCTATTACACTCGATTGGGGGGGGGGGGGGGAGAAAACCTTATTAGTGAGGACCTACTATCTAATAGGAATCATTGCCGAATATAGGTAGCCAGGGTCCTACAGTCACATCCCTGTGGAGAAAGTTTTGACTCGATTTTTTTACATCAGTAGCGTCGTATCACTGCAATTTTACCGGTAGTATCCAGTCATAAAGCATCATCAGTTAAAAACAATCTGTGAGACTGACATGGAAAAAGAAACTTAATAGCACGTCTGGACGTATGTTTTCATGTAAACTAATTTATTATTTTACTTTTTATTGTTCATTATTCTAGGTTTCTGAGTAATACGTCCTCATTCTCAATTTACACTGCTTCAAATGTGAATAGTTTCGGTATTTCCAGTAAAACAAATGAATACGCTAATAAAATGAATGATAATCATTTTTAGAAAAACGCCTAATTGGCTATTCAAGAAAAATGCGTTGATCGGGTTTTCCAAGATTATTACCATACAGTGATAATCGAGAAAGCCTTTGAGATTTCTCTTCCATTGAAACAGAAAAATATTTCTGGAAATTTACTTTAGTAACGCTCTAACACTAAAAGTATCGTGGTGCTCTTTTGACATGAGCGTTATCGATTCTTTAAAAAAAATCTGTCCACATTGGGATTCTAAAAGATAAGACGTAGACTGCAGAATGTTTCATTTATCAAAAATACTTTTTATAGTCATAAAGAATTTGAATATATTGTGGAATATAAGCAAGTTTTAGTAATTTAAACGTCTTATTCAAACCTGATGAATTCAGATGCTGATAATGACAAAGAATATTTCACTTCTGAATTAGAATAGTTCTTTTTAAAAGACTTGGTCAAATCCATTGCAAGATTTTTTTTTTGTTGATTTCATATTAAATAATTTTGCAACAGTTCTTTCTGAAAGTTTACGTGGTTAGATACGCTACATCGGTTTTTCTTCTAGCATAAATAAATATATCTTGCAAACTATAATGAACAGCAGTAACTTTAAAGCCATTATACTGACACAGACCTTCCACACTGATGCCTACTTTAGTCATATCTTAATCACGAATCAATCATTAGATAAACGAAATAACACATATGAGGGGGGGGAGGGTTTCGTCTATTATTTACAGCCATGATGTGTAAAAAATGAATCAAAATAAACTTTAACCCAACTTGTAGTCACACCTATATTTTATATTTTTTATTCCATATTTACGATATATTAGTTTCGAAAAGTTAGAATTCGTATACAGTCACGAAACATTAACTCTGTGCAAATTCTAATACTAAGTAAATTTAATAAAAAATCGGTTTTTAAAAAAACACTTCTGGATAAAACTAAAAAAGTAGAATCTTATTTTAAATAATTTCTACGTTTTGTCTTTAATTTATAATTCGTTATAATAAATGGAATAATATCTTCAAATCAATTTTTCTTTGATTCTATTGCCAGATGGCGCCAATGCATATGAAATCAAATTAATTAAATTAGTCTATTACCTGATAATTAAGTTCTGAAAATCTTAAAATAGTGCATTGTCATCTCCAATATGAGTGTACAAAACTTTCAACTCTGTTCGCATCAGGAAGTGCGTGGAAAACGATTTCAGAATCCAACCTTTAAGAAATGAAGTTAAACAAAAAAAGTGTAAAAAAACGGATCGAAATAACTAACCTTTAATCTACTTTGGGTTTCTGTCTAACTCAGTAGTATATTCGTATTCAACTCATATTTACGATGCAAAACCCATAATTCTATTTTAATCTATCTTGATGTACAACGGAACAGAAACCTCAACTTAGGGCGAACTCTATATAAAGTATTCAGTAGGAAAAGTTGCAACGGGAGCATCTCCCAGATGATAGGGAAGTGCTCAAGGATGATTTCATGCTGACGTCACTGAGGTACGCAGAGGAGGGCTGGGCTGAGCGTATGTGTAAGTATGTGACTCCACCCTGTCTAAGGTCCTCTATCCGGGAGTTTCGTGCATCGAAGACGCGACATGACATTAAAGACCGCAATGGATGGAGTTAGGGTGAGGTGCATACTTATTTAGGGGGGAATTTCTGCAAGACTTATGTATAAAAGCTACTGATGAATACTTTAGGTGATCATTTTTTTATCGGGTGATTTATTTCGGAGAAAGATAAAGAATAAGAAATATAGGTGTTTATGGCATAATTTAATTTGGCAATTATTCTTCTTGACTTGTATACTAAGTAGTAATTGGAGCTTCCCTGCAGAGGGGTATTAAAGACTGGTGAACTATGAAACATTTTCAAAATTAATTTTGGGTATTTTAAATGAAAATGCTTTTAAATAATAGTATGTAAAACAAACGAAATTCTTGCAAGATTTTTTTTTTGCATAGCTGAAAATATTTTTCACTTGAGAAATAGTTCTTACATTTTCAATTCAAAATAGACTGAACTTAGCATATTCGAACTTTTACATTAGAATTCGTTTGGTAATTAGAATTTTCTAAAGTTTAAATTCTAACTTGAAATATCGCATAAGATCCTAATTTTTTCGAGAGGGTGATTTAAAATTCAAAGGTCAGAATTCATTCAATACGTCAAACCTGAAAACGTTAAAAAAATAAAAAATAAATTGATTCTTATTTCCAGTTTGTAGTATAATTAGTCTCTACCTTGTATTCAAAGAGTCTGCTTTATTTTATTAATGCATTCAAACAACAATATATTATTTTCACTGTTTTAAGAGCTTTAAACCCGTTAAATGCGAATTACACCCTTATTTTCAATTTTTATTGTTCAATATTGTATTTAAAATGTTGCTACTGTTCATTATAATAATTTTTATTAAAGTTGTTTTAAAATGATTAATTTTATATAATACTTTATTTTAAGAAAATAAATTAAGGAACTCCAGTTACGGTGTTCCAGGACAAAATGAATGGCAAGCAAACAAAGAATAAAAAGTGCAAAACAACGAAAAACGTTAAAAGGCATTAAGAATTTAATAGTCGTAAACACTCAACCTTAAAAACACTAAAGAATATTTAAAAAATACCACACTTCAGAAAACTAGTTAAAATTTTGTAAAATCTATTAAATTTAAGCAAATGTAATTAAATTGTGGAATTACTTATTATTTGTCTTATTTATTCTGTATTTTTTATTAAAACTTAATTTCTTTTAAATCTTGTTCTCATTTTATTAGCGTTACTTCCAGCGGGCGCGCGTGCAAGAGATTTTGAATTGTGCATCTTATTCATTTATATCGTTATTTTATATATTTAGTGCATTATTTATAAAATCTTTGTTTACTATTAGGCTTATAAATACAGATAGCTTAAATAAAAGTTGCCTTTATTTTTGTAAATAACACGATATATATATATATATGTAATAATACGATGCACGATATGTCGAAAATTTGGTAAGCGCGCCCGCTGGAAGATTAAGAATTGTCGTCTTTTGTTGTACTGTTTTTAGGTCAGCGTTATTTAATTTAATTATTGGATAATCGATTTTATGTGCCCATCATTTTCGATAAACATCCCACCACCTTAATTACTTAAAATTCAAATCTATGTGAGGGGGAGGGGAAGACTAATAAAAGGAAAATGTGATTTAAAACCGCATGTCGGCGGATGTTTGTCAAAATATTTGTGAGCCAGCCTGTGGAATCTATCGAAATATTCTGCTGTAATTAAAATTGTTTTCGTAACAAGTACTGACAATTTTTTCAAAAGTTATATAGCACATAGCGGTAAATTTTTTTATAAATAACTAATAAAACTTTTTTCATTTGTAGAAATGTATATAATTCATACATATTAATTTAAAAGCATTTCTATACAAGATTTTTTCTAAAAGTCAACACCGCTTTATGCGAAGACAGACCGTTGATACAGACGCGATTGTTCGTGAAAGCTATAATTTTCTTGAAAACTGAAATATCATAACAAATTTGACAGAGGTATTATGATGTTTTGAATACTTATGCATTCTTAATATCTCTATTCCAAGAAAATGTTAATAAGATGTTTAAAAACTTTAAAGAACTTAAAATACTTTAAACGGGAAAATTGTTTAATATATGGGTAATATTTTTTTTAAACTTTGATTAAATATTTTTTTTCTTTCTCCTTTGCAAGGTTCAGCATTATATCGAAAACAACAGTATAAGCGCTGCAAGGAAAACTAAAGGAAAGAAAACATGCAAAAAGTGATAGTACTTACTGGAGTTTATTTGCATATAAACAGATCGAGGGAAAAATGAAACTCGCGTATAATGATATATAATATTCTCAAATGAAAGGCTTGAACTGAATATAGAATAAGGATTTTGTCTTTTTGCTCCTACTGATGAGATTTTAGCGTGACTCGATATTCTCCCGAGGAATCGAACGAGTTGATGAAATGCATAAGTTAAATAAAAAAAAAGAATTAAGGGCATTTTATAACTCTAAATAGACGATACCACGAATTTTATATCTTGGAAAAATAATAGTTATAATAAAATAGACTCTTCGGCAGGAAAAAAAATCAGTGGTCATGAATGCAGACTA
>BGPR01000039.1:1568767-1589316 GCA_013235015.1 Araneus ventricosus
CTGATGGCACAAGTTCATTTACGTATTGCTGACATATAGAGTATGCTTACGCGGTCTGATGTATTTGAAAAACGAAATAAATTCATAATCCAATGTATGTCATCTAAGCGAGACGAAAAAGAAAGTTGTTCATTTAAGTTAAGCAATAATTCACTCCTTAAATTTTTGATTCAACCCAAGTGAGTTAGCTCATGACATTTAAAACGACGACGATTTGTCAGTCAGTAGTTATTGTAAGTGGTGCCCCGGTCGTCATCAATGACGTAGTAAGAATAATGGCAATGGTGTCATCTTTGATTTTAAACTCATCAATATTTTGTTTCTATTGCGCTTAAGACCAGTGCATGGGCATCTATATCTCCTTTTTAACTCATCGCTACGTCACTGACATTAACAGGCGTGCTTCGTAAGTTCTTCGAAACATACAGAGCAAAAAATGAACAGAAACCCATCTTGACATTTAGTTAAAATTTATCTAAAGAATATATATGATACATAGGTAAATCAATAAAGCATTTCTGCTTTTTGATCTACTCATCATATATTACAGTTGAATTGTGAAAAAATTTTCGGTACTCCTGATTTTTTTTGGTAATTCCCAGTTGAAAGGGTTAAGAGAGTTAGAGGCACTGAGAGAAAATTCCTGATTTTTCTTTTCCAACTACTCATCTGTCTTGATCTGCAAAATTATTTTCATCATCTAGTAATCAAGATCGAAAATGAAAAATTCATGCAGGTGTAAGGGAGAGAGAAGGGATGGGGGGGGGGAGGTGCTCATTCTGATTCTATAGTGCGTATCGCCTTGGTATTCCGAACCCGCGAATCATTATTTATAAGAGAGATGGGTAAAAACCGGATTAAGATTAGAGCGCCGATCTAGACATCAGAATGCATGCTGAGAGAGAGCCCTTCTGAATAAGATGGAGTTTTTAAAGTACGAACCGGCGAAATGTCATGACTTAGGCAGTTATGCAGGCTGGATTGCGACGTTGTTGACGTTTTTCACATTTGCTACGCCGGGATCACATCTCGTATACATTCTTCTTGCTCTTTTTCGGGTGTTGCTCCAAATAAAAATGTTACGAGGTCAAGCGTGAGGGTACTTTGGTCCTGCCTTATCTTTATTCCTCATTTCCACGTTTTTTACGCGCTCTTATTGCCTTCTTTTATTTTATTTTTTTAAAATATTCAGTTTCATATTTTATGGTTCAAACGTCTCGTGACATATGATAGTCGAAGGTTTCACGAATTGATAAAGATCTATATTTGATTATGTGGATTAATGCGAGAATAATAAATACGGTCGCGACTCTTTCTGTAGATAATATGTAACATGCGAGTGTCTCCTGTCGAAGGTTTTCAAATAATTTACCATAAGCTTTAAAAACCCTAATAAATAAGTGCTGAAATGGGAAAAAGACAGCCCTAAAATAAGGTCTTTAAAGTGAACGTTTTCTGTAAAATACAAATATATATTATTTTATGTATAACATAAAATAAATTGTTTTTTTTTACAACTAATACAGTTTTGTATTTTTCAGCTATCTTTGATCTCAGTTTTGGATTAATTTGAGAAATGATAAATAGTAATTATTTAAAAAAAACATGGTGACAGAAAATATCTAAAACAAAAATCCTTTTAGACTTGTAACTTAACTTGAATCACTGCAGTGAGGCTGTTTTCTTCATACAAATTTATTGTTTATAACATAATTTGAAAAAGTTATAGACTTGCTTACTAAGATATCAAACAAACCGGTGATAAAATACCGATGAGGTGAAAATTATTCATTTTCGATTATCATTAAACTGTGAGCAATGTCAAAGTATTCCTAGTTTCTTGAATTTTTCTGTTGTATCGTTTTTATAATACAAGAGATTTAAACTCGCTTTACGATTCATAAACTTTTATCTTCAATAGATTGCAAAATCGGAACATTAGCAGCCCATACAGAGAGTTTACATTAAAACTATCTTGATACCTATCTACAATGTTAATTATTGCCGTAACTTTTTTTAACACTGGAGATATCAATACTTTATTCATAGAATATTTCACTTGTATCATACAATGAAAAGTGTGACGGCGTACATACACATAATAAATAGCGGAGGGCCAAAATAGTGGTCATTTCTAAAGTTTCCTTCTATAAATTAGCATCTTATCAGAAAGGATTGTTTGAATAAATGTAAACTTTTATACAGCATTTAAATAAACGAATCAGATTTAAAACTCCAAAAATAATTTCCATGATTGCTTTTAGAAAACAGAAATATAAACTTGAGTTGCGAATTGATATAAAATTGCAAGAAGTTTTGCCTACCTAATTTTGGAATTCTGTAATGCATATCTAACATACACAACCCTTCTTTCACAAATAAATAAAATAATACTAAATGCTAGTGTTAAAATTTTGAATGTCCTTCTTCTGTTATAAAGTTTTAATCTGTTTTAATATTCATTGCATTATTCATAGTAACATACCGAAGTTTCTATTTCCTATAAAATAGATTCTATAAGAGAAAATTCATAGAATAAAACAAAGAAAATATTAAAGTGTCCTTAATTTCAGCCATATATACTTAGAGATATGATATATTGATTCTATAGTCTTAACGGTTTACTTGTAGATGAATAGTTGAAATGAACAGAGAAAAACTGCATTATCTTTGTTGAAATATGATTAAACGTTGGACCTACCTTAAAGGGTACCAAATGACAAATAAAGATAAAATAACATTTTAAACTATTGTTAAAGGCATAAACTCATTAGGAATAATTGCAGGCTAGAAAAAAAGCTCTGAGTTCAAAAACTTACATAACTATTTATATCCTTGTTAAATCCAGAGAAGACACCAAAGAATATGAATCTAAATGCTCATCGCGCTGTACCATTTTCAGTTGTTAAAACAGAATTTAAGTTCTCTTATTCTTTTCGGACTTTGAATAGCCTTTCTTGAGATACAATTTACACAATGTGTGTTTAGACATTACACCCTACTGAGATCTTGAAAAGATTTCATTTTGTATCAATATTTACTGGAATTATTCATTATAATTTCTCAGTGAGCCTCATGAAACAGAATTTTACGTCTCAGTCGGTACAAAAGATCACCGAAACAAATGTCCTTAGAGCGTCTTCAGGTTAATGACTGCTCTCGCTTAGCTAGTTTTGTCGCATAAATATATCGTCTCTCCTACGAATTGCAACAATTATCATTTTATACTTGTTTCTTCTGCATATAAAACAGAAAATTACTTTGAATTACTATAATGTGAATGCTTTAAACTAGACGGGAGGAAGGGCTCGACGGAGCGTAGACTCTAATCGTTTTCCTCTACGAACGTTAAAGCTGCTATTTTAAAGTCCAATCTCTATAATTATACCTAGATTAAAAGTTGATTCGAGGTTTCTAGCTAAAGAAATAGGTACAGTCTTTAATTTCTGAAAAATTGCATTAAAAGAAAACTCCTAAAGATTATATTAAACGATTTAATAGTGTAGTTTGTTTTTAAAATGTTTAAGCCATTTTAAATTAACCATGAAGAATTGTCTTGAATAGAGAAAATTATTCAGGCATAAATTTAAAGGTGGTTTCTTCCCACCTCTTCAAGTTTGAAAGAAAATTTCAAGACATTTGATTAAGCAGAAAATCATTGCAAATAACTTATGCTTTATTTTTTTTTTTAACTTAAAGACATTGTGAAATCATCTCCAAACCTTTTCTAGCTTTCTTAACGAAATAACTTTATTTTTAACTTTGGGAAAGCATAGTCACTTGCAAAATGAAAACTAAAGCTAACAAATGCTTTGTTGATACATTTCTGGTACATTCATTTTTAATTTTCTCCACATCTCATTCCAGGCAACGATCCACTTAGCCAGGATGGATATGTCTGCGACACGAATTTCCCTCAGGCAAGTTGCCATCTTGCCAGGAACTACACAGATCCTGCTCATCACAAAAGGAAGCAGGAGTGGTGCCAGTGTGGCATAGGTCATGGGCCAGAAGAATATATAATGAATGGGTAAACTATTGAAAAGGATAGCAGGTAACCTCTTCTAGATATTCATGTCCAAAGGGCCTTGAAATGTTCTTTCTGTAAAATATTTTAGAGTTCCTAAATTCAGTTGTTTTTCAGTAATAAAAAAAGGCGTTTTTTTATCGGACTTTTTATGTCTCAAGAAAATTTAGTATTCTTGTCATATATGAAACTTCCAACAGTCAGTATTTTTTCTTGATTTACAACAAGAGTTTAAAGAGTTTAACAAACTATCATCTGCGAAGCCTGAAATATATGAAGGATTATTTCGGATTGTAGATTGAAAAACTGCCTCCTCACCTAAACAAAGGAAGCATACATTTAAATTCAAGACTAGATATAATCGCCGCATTTCTTTCGGACTATCTCTCAGACGCATATACAAAACCAGTGGCCAATAAATCTGTAATTTCAAAACTGAGAATCATGGGATAGAAGATAAAAAATCAAATATTGATTTATGACCTTGAGTAATAAAAATTATCATAATCAAAAATTAGAAGTAAGTTTCCCTCTGGTAACTACAACAAAAGAGAGTTTGTCAATTGGCAACTGAAAAAGTATGATGACGTGCCATAGGGACTGAATGATATGGGTTTCAAGGATTCAAACTTTTTTCATTCTCGAGTCGTTTCTGTTACTAAGTATTCTGCGACTCATTATTAAAAATATTTGTTCTACCTCAAATGTACATATAAGGAGAAAAAGAAAATGAAATATTTATTGGTGCTAAGCGAAAGGCATTAGTGGAATGTATTTATTTGCAAAATTTTAATGAAATATTTCAATTAGATGCATATTTTGCATTGATTTCGCTTACTAATTGAAGAAACTGACACCAGGCTGTCTGTCTGTGTTTATCGACAGCTACCATTGACTGGCGAGGGGTGGGCAAGGGGTATAGATGACCCCGGGCGCAGGCAGAACCATGGATCAAAACATTAGTGCATTAATGCACTTTTTAAGTTAAATATGATGAGGGTTGAAGAAATTGCCCTAATATAAGTGCCATTTACTATTTTTAAGCCACTGAAGGGAGGGAAAACATTATGCCCAGTTGCTACTTATCCCTACCCACTGACAGCTACACGTTCTCGCTTATAGCTAAGGCCCAGAGGAAAGACTCTGGATCAAAGGATATGACTTGGATGTAGCCTCTATTGTTCCAATTTGTTGACTTCCGTGATGTTTGCAATGCTTCCTCGAGAATACCGAGAGCGGTCCTCTATTACACTCGATTGGGGGGGGGGGATCTGCATTCATGACCAACTGATTTTTTTTTCCTGCCGAAAGTCTATTTTATTATAACTATTATTTTTCCAAAGATATAAAATTCGTGGTATCGTCTATTTAGCAGAGTTATAAAAATGCCCTTAATTCTTTTTTTATTTAAACTTATGCATTTCATCAACTCGCGTTCGATTCCTCGGGAGAATATCGAGTCACGCTAAAATCTCATCAGTAGGAGCAAAAAGACAAAATCCTTATTCTATATTCAGTTCGGCAACACCATTTGGAGAAATATTATATATCATTATACGCGAGTTTCATTTTTTTCCCCTCGATCTGTTTATACATGCAAATAAACTCCAGTAAGTGCTATCACTTTTTGCATGTTTTTCTTTCCTTTAGTTTTCCTTGCAGCGCCTTAATTGCTAGTTTTCGATATAATGACTGAACCTTGCAAAAGGAGAAAGAAAAAATAATTTTAAGCTCAAAAGTTTAAAAAAAATATTACCCATATATTAAACAATTTTCCCGTTTAAAGTATTTTAAGTTCTTTAAAAGTGTTTAAACATCTTATATAACATTTTCTTGGAATAGAGATATTGAATGCATAAAAGTATTCAAAACATCTTAATACCTCTGTCAAATTTGTTATGATATTTCAGTTTTCAAGAAAATTATAGCTTTCACGAACAATCTGGCGTCTGTATCAAGCGGTCTGTCTTCGCATAAAAGCGGTGTTGACTTTTTAGGAAAATCTTGTATAGAAATGCTTTTAAATTAATATGTATGAATTATATACATTTCTACAAATGAAAAAAAGTTTTTATTAGTTATTCGGATTTATAAAAAAATTTAACCTGCCATGTGCTATATAAGCTTTTGAAAAATTGTCAGTAGCTTGTTACGAAAACGAATTTTTAATTACCTTAGAAAATATTTCGAATAGATTCCAAAACGAGCTGGTCTCAAACTTGAAATATTTTGAACCAAACATCCCCGCCGACATGGGATTTTTTAAATCACATTTTCCTTTTATTAAGTCTTCCCCTCCCCCCTCACATGAATTTAGAATTTTAAGTAATTAAGGTAGTGGGGGATGTTTAATTCGAAAATGATAGACTGCAATAAAAAATCGATTTATCCAATAATTAGAATTAAATAACGCTGCACCTAAAAACGAGTACAGCAAAAGAAAACGACAATTCTTAATCTTCCAGCGGGCGCGCTTACGCAAATTTTACGACATATCGTGCATCGTATTACATATATATATATATATATATCGTGTTATTTTACAAAAATAAAGGCAACTTTTATTTAAGCTATCTGTATTTATAAGCCTAATAGTAAACAAAGATTTTATAAATAAAATTGCACTAAATATATAAAATAACGATATAAATATGTAATAAGATGCACAATTCAAGTATCTCTTGCACACGCGCGCCCGCTGGAAGGTTAAGCTAAAAATGAGAGCAAAGATTTTAAAAAGAAATTAAGTTTTAATAAAAAATACAGAATAAATAAGCAAATAATAAGTAATTCCCATAAATTTAATTACATTGCTTGTTAAATTTAATAAGTTTTACAAACATTTTAACTAGTTTTCTGAAGGTCTTGGTATTTTTAAATATTACTTTAGTGTTTTTAAGGTTGAGTGTTTACGACTATTAAATTCTTAATGCCTTTTAACGTTTTTCTGATTGTTTGCAACTTTTTATTCTTTGTTTGCTTGCCATTCATTTTGTGTCCTGGAACACCGTAACTGGAGTTCCTGTAGTGCGCATTTTCTTAAAATAAAGTATTATAATTAAGAATTAATCATTTTAAAAACAACTTTAATAAATAAATTATTGTAATGAACAGTATGCAACATTTTAAATACAACTATTGAACAATAAAAATTGAAAATAAGGAGTGTAATTCGCATTTAACGGGTTTAAAGCTCTTCAAAAACAGTGAAAACAATATTTATTGTTGTTTGAATGCATTAATAAAATAAAGCAGACTCTTTGAATACAAGGTAGGAGCGTAATTAACTAACACAAACAAATGGGGGAAATAAAGACAATTTATTTTTTATTTTTTTAACGTTTTTCAGGTTTGACGTATTGAATGAATTCTGACCTTTGAATTTTAAATCCCGCCCCCCGCGCGGCGAAAAAAAATTAGGATCTTATGCGATATTTCAAAGTTATGTTAATTTAAACTTTAGAAAATTCTAATTACCAAACGAATTCTAATGTAAAAAGTTCGAATATGCTAAGTTCCAGTCTATTTTGAATTGAAAATGTAAGAACTATTTCTCAAGTGAAAAATATTTTTCAGCTATGCAAAAAAAAAAAATCTTGCAAGAATTTCGTTTGTTTTACATACTGGCTGTTAAAAGTAAAGCATTTTCATTTAAAATACCCCAAAATTAAATTTTGAAAATGTTTCATAGTTCACCAGTCTTTAATACCCCTCTGCGGTAGGCTCAATATTGCTACTTAAGTATACAAGTCGAAATGACAGTATGCAAATTAAATTATGCCATAAACACCTATATTTCTTATTCTTTATCTTTCTCCGAATAAATCACCCGATAAAAAAATGATCACCTAGAAGTATTCCTCATTACTTTTATACATAAGTCTTGCGAAATATCCCCCCCCCCTAAATAATTATGACCTCACCCTAACTCCATCTCATTGCCCGGTCTTTAATTCATGTCGCGTCTTCGATGCACCGAAACTCCCGGATCTGTGAGGACTTATAATGACAGGGTGGAGTCACACATACACACATACGCTCGGCCCAGCCCTCCTCTGCGCCTACCTGCAGTGACGTCAACATAAATCATCGCTGAGCACATTTCCCTATCATCGGAGATGGCTCCCGTGCAACTTTTTCCCTACCTAGAATACTTTTTAATATAAGAGTTCGCCCTAAGTTAGGTTTCTGTTCCGTTGTACATCGAATGAATTAAATAAAGTAGTAGGTTTTGCATCGTAAATATGAGTTGAATACAAATATATAACTGAGTTAGACAAACCACAAGAAATTGGATTAAAAGAGTTAGTTATTTCGATCCGTTTTTACACATTTTTGTTTAACTTCATTCATATTTGTAAAGGTTGGATTCTGAAATCGTTTTCCACGCACTTCCTGATGCGACAGAGTTGAAGTTTTGTACACTTGCATATTGTAGATGACAATGCACTATTTTAAGATTTTCAGAACTTAATTATCAGGTAATAGACTAATTTAATTAAATTTTGATTTCATATGAGTGGCGCCATCTGGCAATGAATCAAAGAAAAATTGATTTGAAGATATTATTCCATTTATTATAACGAATTATAAATTAAAGACAAAAACGTAGAAATTATTTAAAATAAAATTCTACTTTTTAGTTTTGTCACAAGTGTTTTTAAAAACCGATTTTATTAAATTTACTTAGTATTAGAATTTGCACAGAGTTAATGTTTCGTTGTACTGTATACGAATTCTAACTTTTCGAAGCTTAATATATCGTAAATATGGAATAAAGACAAATATAAAATGAGTTAGGTGCACTACAAAGAAGTTGGGTTAAAAGAGTTTATTTTGATTCATTTTTACATCACTTTGGCGGCAAAATATGTAGAAACCCTCCCCCCTCATAATGGTTATTTCGTTTGTCTAATGATTGATTCGTGATTAAGATATACTAAAGTAAGGCATCAGTGTTAGGTCTGTGTCCAGTAATGGCTTTAAAGTTACTGCTGTTCAGTATAGTTTTGCAAGGATATATTTATTTATTTTTATGAAAAGCCGATGTAGCGTATCTGACCACGTAAACTTTCGAAATGAACTGTTGCAAAATTTATTTAATATGAAATCAACAAAAAAAATCTTTGCAATGGATTTGACCAAGTCTTTTAAAGAAAACTATTCTAATTCAGAAGTGAAATATTCTTTGTTATTATCAGCATCTGAGATTCATCGGTTTGTAATAGGCCGTTTAAATTACTAAAACTTGTATATTCTAAATATATTCAAGATTCTTTTATGACTATAAAAGAAGTATTTTGTAAATGAAACATGCAATGCCCAGTCTACGCTCTTATCTTTTAGAATCCCAATGTGGACAGATTTTTTTTAAAGAATCAATAACTCATGTCAAAAACACCGATACTTTTAGTTAAGCGTTACTAGAAGTAAATTTCCAGAAATATTTTTTCACCGATTTTCAATGGAAAGAAATCTCAAAGGCTTTCTCGGTATGCACGTATGGTAATAATCTTGGAAAAGCCCGAAATAACGCATTTTTTCGTGGAATAGCCGATTAGGCGTTTTTCTTCGAAATGTTATCTTCATTTTATTAGCAGTATTCATTTGTTTTTACTGAAATACCGAGAAACTATTCTACATTGAAGCAGTTAAGTGAAGTGAGTGAAAGGACAGTATTACTCGAAACCTAGAATAATGAACAAAAAAAAAGTAAAATAAAATAAAATTAGTTTACATGAAAACATGGATTTCACAAACGTGCTATTAAAGTTTTCTTTTCCATGTCAAGTCTCAGCAGATTGTTTTTAACATGATGATGCTTTATAGGCTGGATACTACCGGTAAATTGCGTGATACGACATGCTGATGTAAAAAATCGGTCAAAACTTTCCACAGGGTAGACTGTAGGACCTATGGCTACTATATTTGGCAAATAGTTACCTATTAGATAGTAGGTCCTCACTAACAAAGGGTTTTTCAAAAATGTTTTAAGTAAATTTTTCGATTAATTTTTTTTTTTAATTTATCGAAAATTTTTAAACCTTTCCTCAATAGCTTCGGACCATATTATTACACAAAAGCCACTTATAAATTAGCGAAATAAGATTTTCAATGATACCAGTATTATTTTCATACAATTATTTTTCTAATTTCAACGAATTTTTAGAAATATTTGTAAGTATATTTTAAAACAATACTTTTCATTGTTTTAGTTACTCCATTTAATAAAAACGCGCGTTGCGACGGTATTAAATGCATTTTTTGTGTGTGCGTTATTAAGAGTTTATTAAAAAACAATAATATAAAGACAGACAAAGCAAACCTAAAACTTTATCATGATACGATGTTTCAGACTAGAGGTTCATGTTTCCTTTATTTACTCTTTTTTTCAGAAACTCGTACGTAATTTTAAGACCTTTTTGATGAAACATTCTGGAAAAGAAAATTAATTTGAGAGCTATTTTAAGTTAATTGTCCTCTTTCTGATGAGAAAATCTAAATTTTGTAATTATATTCATATAGAGCCTAAATCTTAAATCTCTATCTGACTGGTCGATTTTAGCTTCCGGCTAATCTTCTTTTATAAAAATTTCGCTATTCATTACTTTAAAATATATTATTGTAGTTATTAGCTATTGTAATTGTAAGAAGTATTGGTTAATTAGCAATGAAATTGAAAAAGGCAAATTAAACATTTTATAATTTAAAACATATATAGAATTTATGCTTTGTTATAATCGATATTAATTCTGAATGTGTTATAATTTTTTTTTTCCCTCTTGAAAATGATCCAGTCTATATTCTCGAAATTGAATGAACTAATTCTTATTCAGTCGTTAACATTTTATTGAAACATTAGTTTTGAATTAAGATATGATGAAGTTTAATTCAACACTCGTGGGCAAACATTTTTATTCATTGAATGGGTTATTTCTTGCTTTACTTTTCCGGAAACCAACATATTTTATCTATAACATTTTATTCCCAAGTGTCGATTTCAGACATTTTAATGTAGATCACGTCTTATAAAATGGTATAAATTACTTTGCTTGCTTCTGAATTTCATATCTAGATGATGCAAAAATATAAGAGATGAGGGGTGCCAGTTAAGCTTTTCACCAGTAATAATTAATCGTCAGGAATTTCCGCTTTTCACAAATCTTTACTTTTTATTTTCATCTTTATTTGTTACTCAAAGCAATTTCATTTTGTTTCAAGAACTTTTCATAGATTTCTCTTCATTAGGGGGTTGCTTATTAATCACAACGATGAAAGCATTTTTTTTCCTGAATTTTTTTCATATTGATTTTGTGAGATAAACTTCAATTATAGAAAAGGCTGCCAATGACTGAGTAACTCGTACGTTACACATGAAGAGTTTAATTTCCACCGTCACAGTGGTTAAAAATGATAATATAATCCCTTGTAAGTTCTTTCAACTGAATAGAGAAGGGAAATAATTGTGACGTCATTGGGAACGCCACCATTCACCTGGACTAAATTCGGAACACTTGTGCCTCCTCCTCAATTTATTCCACTCGTTAATATTCCAGCAGCAGACTGAACTTTAGAAAAAAAAGGAAGCCTGCGTGCCGCATGACTTTGATCCAGAAGCGTCAAGCCGTTTTGCCTGAAACAAATGATGCAAAGAACTCTTGACATACCGTTCGCGCGCACGTTTCCACATCGTTGAATGCTCGCGAAAATTTGTGTCTGGCTGGCTGAAGGAATGGAATTTAGCCGATTTCTCTGCAACTTTTATTTCCAACCAAGTCATTCAAGTTAAAAATTCTTTCAATCTTGTATGCGTAACTTTGTTTTCTTATTTCACTTAATTTTTTTCCGTGCCCGCGGGCCAATCTGAGCGGAGTTCCGAGAACCACGTGACTTTTTAAGAAGGTTCCGGGTCACGGTCAATGACGTTCAAGCTGCTGCCATCTATCGACGATCACGTCAAGCTTAATTAAGCTGGAGGAATAAGTTCTTTGTAATTGAGCAGCCGAATAGTATCAACCATAATTCTTTTTGTTTCTTTCTTTTTCCCTTTTTATGGCCTGTTAATTGTTTCGATGACCCACTGGATTTGATTGGTTCATTTCTACCGAGTTATGATCCCGGTTTTGTTGATGCTATTGTTTGTGATCATTATTAAAAGCCTCTTGCATTTTTTTATTTGATTTTTATTATTTTTTGTAACGTTGTGTGCCGATACAGAATATTCAATTGCATCTTCTTCGATAAGGATATTGGAATTTCTTTTTTTGTTTTTCGAATCCGTCTGGTATGGAGGATTTTCCGTGTTTTTTAACCGACTATTCTACATTACAACCGGATTTAGAGATAACGACTAGAAAAGAATTTTGCTTTGTATAGGATCTTCTACGTTGAACGATCACTGATTAAATTTTTTCGAAATGATTTGCTGAAAGAATCGGGGTGTGTACATGAAGAAAGAAAAAAAGTTCTTTTAGCAATGCAGTTTATTAAGATTATCTTTCTGAAAATATGCTAGTTAAAACTTGTCTCAAAATATGGAACTGATGTTTCGTTCTATGTAGTGCCCTTTACCCCTCTTTCGTTTCTTTAATAGTCGCATCATTAAATCAAAACACAAAAAAGGATTCTTTTTGCTTTTTTGATCCGATGAAGGCTTGCTAGTAATAATATATGGACTGCGTAAGTCATGAATGAAATTCAGACTGCGGACAAGATGGCTTGAAATAGTCATTTTAAATTTGGTGCTATTAAATAACGTCTTACTCTCAAGTATTACTTCTGAAGGCCACAGATTTTTATTCGAAATCGTTAATTACTTTTTGTGGTCATCGTTAAAACCAGACCCAAACTGTTTGAGAGGACTTTTTTTTTGTATCAACAGTTTAATTGAAAGGTCATGGGGTCGTGTCTTGATTAGATGTAAAGATTTGTCATGGACGTGAAGCTGATTCTCAGTGTCTCTTAACGTGATCAACTTGGTGACATCCGTATAAATGTTGACAGCAGAAATCCTAACCAGCCAAAATCCCGATAAATCGACATCGAAATCCAAACGCCCAATTTAGCTTAATTAAATACCATTTAATTTGTCGATAATCGACATGTGACCTTCGTAGTATCACAAAACAATGTGTCACTGAGAATTTGCTATTTGAGTGTTCACAGAATGTGCAAGCGTTTCTGATAAAACTAATTTCCTAAATCTTATTTAATGCTGTGTCGATCATTTCAATTTGTCAAAATTTATTATTTAGAGTTCAAAACTATTAACAAGTAATGTATATTATTTAGTTTAAAAATAGTATTTAATTAAGTCAAATTGAGCTTAATTAAACACTATTTTCATGCCTTAATTAATACCACGGATTGAAATATTGATTTGTCTGTATTACGACATAGATATCTCATTTGCGTGATGGAAGGTTTCAGAGAAGGATTCAGGCCTATGACTCTTGCTGATCTTTCAACTTCGGTACAAAATTTGGATCACCTCAATGATCCTCGTGTTGACCCAATGGGGTGGGTCAATTAATGCTCTAAAACCAAAGGGTAGATAAATGACGTAGCGAGGTCGCGTCGGGGATAGTATGATTTTTTTTAGCCCTTGGTTATCATCAATTGCAAACGCAAAGGCGCCCGGGGCATAATATTTTTTCCCGCCCTCGTCATATTTGATTTAAAAAGTGACATGAGCTCACTAATGCATCTATTTCGTCGTTACCCCCCATTCGCTACGCCGCTGGCGTTGATTTGGCTCTTCTGGGTTTTGAACGAATAAATGAATCCTCGTATTGATTCAAAGTGGGAGAATAATATAACAAATTGTGATGGTAATAAATAGTTCGGGAGAATAATATGACAACTCCAAGCGAAACACAAATGTGGGCTAGTTTCTCCTGGAAGACTCTAGACAGGCAATCTACCCCCATATACCGCAGCTAAGTCGGACTTCTATCTCGGGTGTTTCCTAATTACTCTAAGGTGACAACGATCAACAGAAGAGACCACACTTCCCTTTATCATGAGTACTTGACTAGGTATGCCAGACCAAGAGCCATCGCATCCAAGACCGGTGATTATGTCGCTCGTAACTTTAAACGAACTGTCAAATTACAGATAACCATTAAAGGTCGTCGGTTATGTTTAATTCGAATATGCCTATTGTCCTCTTGGACAAAACTAACGTTCTATTCAGATTCCTATTCATTTTTAGTGCAGCTTTTATTCTAACATAGGCAGCAGGCTTTTAATTCAATTATTTTTATGCTTATTCATTCTCATTTACTCTTTCAGAGAAATTATCAAAGAATTCGCCGAGTTCTTGGGCCAGGACCGTTCTCCCCTCTGCAACACTAAGATGGCTCCGATACTGCCTCAATCCATCCAGCGTCACCTCACGCACTTCTCGCTCATCACCCACGGATTCGGCTCGCACGCCATAGTCTCGGCTCTGTCAGCGGCTCAGAACTATATAAACGAGTCCATCAAGTACTTGGACAAGCAGTTATCCAACTACCAGCAAGCAGCTGTGCAGGCCGCGGACGTCAACAGCATCATAGACTCCAACAAGAAAGACGACCAGAAATAGTAGCAGCTCGGAACACGCTGGAAGTCCAGTCTCCAACGCTCAAGACATTGGAGGGACTGCGATTTCTGCCCCGTCTGCTACAGCAAAGAACTGCTCAATTTCTGTCTTGACTCGAGATAGCTTTTGGATGGTTAATTTATTTTGTTTCATTTCTTCACCCTGTCGAGGCGTTTTCGGAAGGAAAGACGCACAATGTTTTTATTTACATGGTTGCCAAACTTCCATTGCGGACGTGTATCACTCAGCGCTAAGACTGTTTTTTTGTTTTATTCAATATGATGCTTTATATGGAACATAAGGCTTTGAGAGAAAGGCCATTTTGACGAATCATTGCTCAATTGTTATTTTTCAGGTATACAAAATGGCACGGTAGTCTACATTCCGAGCCAGCAGAAAATGGTATAGCATTTTCTGTAGTAGTTTTTAAAGTTTTTATCCTTTTTTTAAACTCAATTTTAAACAGTATTTTTTCCATTTCTTCACTAAGCGGATATGATTTTTTTGAATAAATAAGGCTTTAATGAACATTCTTTTAGTATTTTATTTTTTAGTTACAACTACATTATAATATAACAGAAAGATATTCTGTTACATAAAAATAGTACCAAAACGGGTATTAATACATTTTTATATCAATATACTGATAAATTTTGCACTGTACAACATCTTCAGCAAGAAGTTTATATGTAAAACCTTTTTTGTGAAACAATATGTATACAAACTGGAATCAATTCAAAAATAGTGTTATATTTTTGATGCGGAAAATACCCCGAATTTATTAAATTTTTACAAAGTGTACTTGATTTTTTTTTTTTTTTTGCATGCTAAAGGCATGGCACAAATACTATAATGAAGGCAGCTATTTCAGAATCAAAAATAAGTTTCTTTTATAAAGCAACTTCATTTTTTACATGACACAGGAAAACTTAGTCAGACAGTCATAACACTTATGATCAAAGTCTGACAGTTTTCTGTAGTCAGCAGTTTAAAATGTACTAATATACGAAGGCACTAACAGAATAATGATATATACTATTCATGAAAGATAGTATTATTATTACAGTATCGTTAAAGCATTTTTTTTTTTGGTTTTTTTTAACCCTTCTAAAACCCCAAAAACCCCCCCCCCCCCCGATTTTTCATGTTCAGTTCAGAAACACATAATTCATGTTTAGAAGTATATTTTCTTAGAATTTCATGGTTTAAATATTCTTTAAATTTCAGAGATTTGATTAAAAGTTAATTTCTTTTAAAATCTAAGGTTTCAGACCTAAAATCTAAATCAAAGTAATTGGACGCTTAAGTAATAATATAAATTTAATTTTTTAAAAAATAAATTGCCTTCGAATTTAATTCTGAGTGTATGAGCAATGTAATTTTTACATTTACAGGATATATATATATTTCTGTTTCTTAAAATTTATGTAGGTATTTTCTCTTTCTTATTATTCTTTACTACTTGAATCAGCTTTACTTGTAAAGTTTTTAATGATACACCTTGAAACGATTATTCCCATGCATTACAAGATACAAAGTTGTTTTTGCCAAATGTGAATTTATTTGCCATAAATATGTATTGTAAAAAGTGGTTATTTTCTGTTCTGTAATGTGTGGCATTATTTTCTACAATGCAGAATAGACTGTACAAAGTGAAAACGAAAAGGAAGAAAATTTATTTTTATATCGAGTATTTTTTGTGTTCATTTGAGGCTTCCACGAGATTTGTTAAGGATCGGGGGTAATTGTCGTGTATTACGTATTGTGCAATGTTCTTTTATGTATAAAAAGTAGCACTGCAGATAGTCTGTATTAAAAAAAATTGGATTATTTAAGTGAAAAATATATCTTTTGTATATTTCTTTTCTCACGAGAGATGGCAATGTTCACGTCTATTTTTCAAAATCATTTTGAAAAATGACGAGCCTTCTGGATAATCAAAATGTCGTGTTCGTTGATGATTCCATTAAAGGGTTGCTATTATGTAATTACCAGCCACAGGATTATTGAAATCCGTTCTAGAATCCTCCTGAGATCCCTTTAAATAGAGAAAGATGGAGGGAAAAAAGTATCCAACTAATATTGTCTATCATAATTTTTAAATTGTTAGATATTTGTCCCTAAAACTTTTCATGGTGCGTATTAAATTATGTTTGCTATTTTAAATTATAGTTTGAACGTTCTTCAACTGTTAATTCTCATTTGAAAATTCTGTTATTAATCTCGGTAATTTTATATGAATATCAAGGTAAATTATAGAATTTTGATGAATAAATTACAATGGAGCTCTAAATTAATTGTATTAAATCAAATTATCTCTTTTGCTTGATACTTTTTTACGTACAATTACAATTTTTTTACAATTAAATACAATTTTTACGTGAAATCAGTTTGAATACTGATTACATATAATAATTTTAATTGACGAATAAAAATTTATTTATTAAATTTAATTATTTTGACGAATGAAAATTGTCCCAATTGTTTTTGATAACTGATGAATCATAATATCTTTAAAATGTTTACTAAACTCCATCGATAAGAAATCCCCCCTCCATGATATCAAACAATTGTAAATTTAAAAAATTATATTAATAAATATAATTTTAAGTATTGATCCCCAAAAAATTTCCTTCGTCATTCAAATTTGAAAGATTGAACCGCTTAGGTAAAATCAAAGTCGATTTTTAAGATTTGCATTCTGAAATAAAACGTTCATAATCTACAGAAGAAACTGAAATGTGTACATAATTATATACAAGAATAGCAACCCAGGGAATTGAACGCATATTAATGTTGTGAATATTAAATGTATCTCATCTTTGTATACAGTGTTCATAAGTATCCGGAAATGCATGTTAGTTTTTAAGTTCTTTTATAACGACATTAGCCTTGTGATTGTCTAATTTATGGAAATTAATTTAAAAGGAATAAATCTTTTCTATTTTATATTCTGTTTTTGTTCACCATTTCTTGACTCTTGTCCATTTCTTTCATTCTAGTCCTTCATCCAAATATAGAGGGTATCGCAGAGATTCGGTTTTTATTTCATTCATGAATCTAGAATTTATCGGTTGCATAGCTTACAGTATAAACCGCCAGGCGGTACTGCAGTTGTTGGGAAGGTGTGTTGCCACAGGATAAGAAAAAGAATGGGGTAAGGACTTGAAAAGTTACAATGAATCGTCCTTCAGTCAGAAACAAAGTTATCAGACAAGGTACAACATCTTTTTTCACAGCAATAAGCAACATTTCTGCTTCTCATTTTCAGGTATATCATCAGAAATAGCGTTTAATGATGCAAAAAGTGTGGTTTCTTGTATGATTAGCTGCAATCAATGAACATTTGTAAACCGTTACTCCACTCCTCGTCATATCCTATGTATCTCATCGCTCCGACAACTGCAGAACCATCTAGTGATTTAATTCTTTATGTCTCGATGGTACTTAAAAGCACCGCAGTAATCATGCTTATATCTTCATAATATAACCAATTTTTCTGATGTTATTCACAAGAACACGAAGAATGCAATTCCGACAGTTAGCAGTAGATGGTAGCTGAAGACGGCAATTAATTTTTGTTAACTATTAAAGTTAGTTTAAAGTTTTTTCGTCTGCACAGAAACTTATGTAATGGCACAAAAATAAAATTTAAAAAGTTGATAGTAAATTCATACAAGAATTTAAGGTTTTAAATTCTAAATTCAACCATTTATATCGTCATCTCTCGTGACAAAAAAAAATCCGGTTTTATTTTCCATTCTTTCTGTCCAAACGGCATCTTTCTATCTTCATTCGCTTACAAATTAATGGTTTTTTAAAATTTTCTCCGAATTTCTGAAACAGCTTGTATATATAGCGGTCGGTAATAATTCAAGTTGACCGCACCTAGAAAGCTCCGAGCGACCACATCACTGATGAATGGTGTAATACGCGTTTTCACACGTTTAATAGCTGTAGAAAAGAGCTTCATGAGATTAAACAACTTTTATCCGCATTACAGATTATTGGTGTTTAACACAAAATGTTTTCAATTACTTTTAAAGACATTAGACTCATATTCAGGACTATTTAACAGAGGGTAAATACACACCGCAGATCTTTACCCTTGCTGTCAATTTGCATTGTCACTAAGTGTTACAAAATTCTTTCACGAACATATAATTCAGTCACGATTTATGTATATGGTAACTTCCATCAACGTAGAACTCTATAAACACTAAAAGTTGCCGGATGAGGTTTTACTACTTCCAGTTATTTGAAATTCATTTTTCCCTTACCATTCAAAGTACAAGTTGTTTGAAAAAAGAGGGTAAAAAAAACCGTTTTTACAGTTTAGTATTGAACATATACTCTGCAAAATTTAGCCCTTGTTCTCTTTTTTCTCCTCCCTATCTTTCGGTGGAGGAGGGAGCTTAAAATTAGAAACTTATATGACACCAGAGTAACAAATGGAAAAAAAATCTAATAAATCATTGCTAGAAGGTAATATCTTTCTGCTGCCATATTTTCTGGAAATCGCGTGATGCAAAAGTCGTACAATCAGATGCATGATGCACAGAATGCAACGATCTGCAGGGCAGATTGTTGGACCTATAGCTACCAAATTTGGCACGTGGTGTTCTTGGGTAGTAGGTGTACACTAAGAAAGGGTTTTCAAAACTTGAATTAGAATTTTAATTGAAAGTTAATAGAAAATTTAAAGTTTTTCCTCAATAACTTTAGAGCATATTATCGCAAAAACACCATTTTTACACCAGTTAAAAAATATTAGCGTTTCAGTGACACCAATTTAATTTCTATACATTTTTTTTCTAATTCTAATACATTTTTCAAAATAAATTTTAAACAAAATTCGTTACAATACTTTTTATTGTTATATTATTGTAATTAAATTCAAACCAATTTTAATGTTTTATCCAATCTTTCGCTCGCGTGCTTTTGCCACTGTTGAAGTTACGATGAAAAAAAAAAAATTTATTGGTCATTAATTTCAAAGGAAAATTTTCACTTTCATTAACATGACAATGTTTTTAAGCTGGTGTTCTTCCTGAAAATTGCGTGATGGAAAAATCGTTGCGCGTAGAATGCAATAGCTGATGGAATCAAGCCTAAAAGCATTATCATACTACAATGTATCGACGTAAGGGCTCGGGGTTTTTTAAAATTATTATTGCATTTAGATTTGAAATTCATCCACTTATTATTGAAATTCATCTCTGTGCTGGATGAATTTCAAGAATGTCTATCGATATTGCTTTTATTATTCACATAATTATAATCATAAACAGTAGAGCCGTATCATTATCGCAGAAGTCTCAATTTCACAAATTAATAGTTTTCATTATATTTTATTCCATTCTGAAATTTTCCATCATGAACAGAGACAAAAATTTTTAGCTCATGTGCATAAATTTCTTTTATTGAAATCTGGCATAGTACACATTGAGCAACTTGTAATTTTTTTGAAGCAAATTTTTGTGGTTGAAAGAAATACTGAAGCCTTAAATTTTTTGGCAATTAAATTCCGAATGTATATGAAACACGATATATTCTTAAAACTTTTCTCGGACTTATGGAGGTCTAGAACACTGAAATTCACCACTTTTTTTTGGGGGGGGGGAGGCAATTACAATATTTTCTCTTTGTATAGTTAGTAAGCGAGAAATAAACTGTAATGCAAGGTATCAAATAACGCAGAGAATCTGAAGAAAAGCAAGTAACAGGAATGGACCCTTCTCAAAGAAATGAAACCTTCCGTCTGTGAACCGAAACTCCTTTGAACCGCAGACGAACGTGACGGCCATTGTGTGCTAATTGAAGCTTCATTTCGCAAGTCCGTTAAGCTTTATTTGTGGGCTTTGAAACTCACTCTCTCCAAGGTTAAACAATGGCACCAAAAGGCAGAGTAACTACATCGTGAAACTTCGATTTCTA
>BGPR01000039.1:1589326-1618405 GCA_013235015.1 Araneus ventricosus
ATGTGTCGTCCTTGTCATCTGGCCACGTCTCAAAATTACGAGGTCCATCCCAAAATAACCCACGTGTTGCTTGAAAACTACAGAACAAAATGTTAACATGTTAGTCGCCACGATACACGTCTGGAATTCGAACTATCTATGTAATTAGATGACTCCTTCTCTGATATCTCTTAACTATATTGGAGGACGGGGGGGGGGGATCATCTGATTAGGTAGTAGGTATGAATTGTATTTGATCGCTGTGTGAATCGTATTTGATTCACATGGCGATTAACGTGTTAATATAACGAAACCAAACCTACTATAACGCCACTGCGATGATGGGTAAGACAACATGCAGTTACATGTTGGATGATAAGCAAAATTATGTTTATCATGTGACCCTGGCGTCGCCGGATTTGCCTTCATTTTTGATGTATAAGAAATGATACAGCCACTGATCCTAAGAGTATTGACTGCAATCCTTTCCAGCAAACCTGAAAAAAAATTCGAAGCAATCCAGTGAATGAAGTAGTGAGAAATATTTACGCGCTGATCATGTTATCAGAAAAACAAATCCCTGAAAAATAATAATTTCAATAAATTTTGAAAAATAAAATAATATTTATAAGGAAAAATAAATTTTAACAAATACGTTACTAAAACAAAATATGTTATTAAGAAAACCAAATGGAAGTATGTCGTTCTAGTTTCTAATATCTATAACGGACCATTTCCCGTAGGAATAACGCATTATAAAAATTCTATGAAAAGGGACTTTTAATAAATGATTCGCTATTACTTATTAATGAACGATAAGCGGCATTGGAGACGAGTTGAAAATAAACGGTTGGGGAAACCCACCATTTTATGCGTGGCGAGCATTCCTGCGGTTGCAGCTTCCAAGAAAAAAAATTCTACCCTCATGTGGAAACTAGAATGTTCGCTGCTAGACTTTCTTGCAGCTTATTCAACACCTGTGGATGTCTGCACGTAGAAAATACTAACAGCAACTGCGCGTTAAGCTCTTTTATCTGTTTACGTTATCTTTAATTTGTTTATAAATACTGGTCAATATTATTGCGTTTATCTGGTCAGGTTTGCACTTTTAAACAGCAAATAAACCCAGATTTCTTCAAAGCCTTTAAACCTTTCCAGGTGCAAAAGGCTAAAAGCAACTACAAGGTAATCTCTTCATACTATTTTTAATTGGACGCATTTAAGCAGTCGGGAACAGCCATTTTATGCATTTTAATGAACTATTGGAAATCTGTTGAATTTTGGAACCCGGTGATGTAATTTATTAGAAGCTATACTTAAGTGCATGTTTTATTTCTAAGAAAAAATTAATTAATTCCAATTCACCAATCCAAAAAATACACTATTTATAACACAATAATTAATTTTGGAAACTTGCAGCATTGGAATTTCTTTTGCTATTTTTGAAGGAAAGCTCAAAAGTGTGTATTTTGTAGGCTGTTCCCAATTGCATTACTGCATCCATTTGCTCGTTTATTTACAAACATCTATGTAATAGTATTCCATTCAATTAAATTTAACTATGCGTTTTGAGTAGTGTAGTCAAGTATAGATGTTTCGCCTTAAAATCTTTAACATTAATTCCAATTCTAATCGATTGTGCACCATCATTAGTCTACAAATGATGAATGCACCCGAAAGGGAAATTGCATCCATACTTATAAAAGTAAATGTGGGTGTGGTGCGCGCGGTGTCCAGACAAATCTATCGTAATTATGAAATTTGGCTCACAGTCCTCAATACATTTCGAAGCCTAATTTTAAAATTTAATGTAAAATTTTCTTATTCAATATTTTGTGTTTTTTCGATAATTTTTCGCACGTATTTGCCAAGAGTATCGTTTCTGATGATCAAAAGGAAAAAAAAATCTATGCACCATCGGATAGAGCAAACAGCTGTCATTCATACAGTATTTGTTTTGGGCGTCTAAGGTAGTTTATTGAATTTTGAGAAATTTTTAAAAAATAGTCAGTTTTTCCGAAACACTTTAAGGATTAAAACTAAAATTCCTGTATCCGACATTCTAATTTCGTTATATTTCAAATTTTTTGAGGTAATAACTGGAACATTTCTCCCTAATTTAGAACAAGAATGGTCGAAATACCTTTTTTCATTGATTTTTAATTAATTTTTTCCTGTTGAGTTCAAAGATTTTCTTTGCAGATCCAAAGAGAAACGGGAGGAAATATTTCTTCCAAGGCCACGTTTCTATCACCAGGTGTAGGGTGGGGTACTAAAGGGAAGCTATTATGGATTTACCCCCTAGACAGAAATATTGTGCAGAAACTCTCCATTGAGCATAGTCAAACACAATGACACAAAATTCGGATATCTTTAGTTATAGAACACATGTTATGCATTTTCACTAAAAATCGACAAACGAAACTGAAATATAAAGAAGTCAAATTTGACATCATGGACCTATTTACATAAATTTGATCCAAAGTTTAAGTCCAACTCATAATCTGCAGCTGAAAATTTCATTTCTTTTTCTCTGATTGATATTGATTACGTATGACGATCATAGAAGATAGTATGACGATCATTATGAATAGAAGTTATGAAAAAGAAAAAATAGAAAATAGGAATTATGATTGACTTTATCTTTAGAGGTGTATTGGTCCTTTTGAAATCATTTAAAATTTCATTCATTTTTCTTTCTTTAACAATTTATTTGGTTTATAAAAGTCATTCTTATAAATCTTAATTTTTTTTTTCAAAAATCACGATTTATTTGCTGCTGTAACTTCAATTTGAAATCCTTTCGTTGGATGACTTTAATTCAAAACATCTAATGTCACCTATTAACTATTTTAAATAGGATCCGAAGATTTTACTGCTTCAACCTTACTGAATAATTACTCCATTTTAAGGGGCGAATCAGCTGGTTATTCCGAGAATCATGAAAATTATTTTTATGCAGTTTAAATTCTAATGGCAACGTTTGCAGCAAACTTTATAATGTCATTTTTTAAAACTTATATTAATTTTGAATTGTTTCGATTTTTATCCGCGCACCATGTCATTGTCACGAAGAAAAATAATAGAGCAAAATCAATAATAATTATTTTGTTTGGATTTCGTTTTCAAAAGTTTATTTACTTATTTTTGACATTCACGGGCAACGTCATGTGGGTATTGCAAGTTTATAACATAAAAATGAATGCAATAATAAATTTAATATACTGAAAAGTTAAAATTTTTCTTTCCAGTAATTATGCTTTCGACGAGTTTTCTGTTTTGTTATCAACAGTTCCGTACTTTAACCCACCGATTTAAATAATCGGTGGGTTAAACAAGCAACAAAATAATAAGTCTCTGATATTTCGTGCGTCAAATTCAAATCAGTTCTTCTCCTCTACACAGAAAGTAGAATTCTGTGTTGCTTTTACTGTCAATTTTCTTTTCACATGTCAGAAAACGTCCAGTTAAAAACTTTAATAACACCAGGTTTCAATGCACAATGGGAATAGATTTATATATTGCTGAGGAGAGTAATAACAAAGCAATTATTGCTATTCCGTAAAAAAGATATTCGTATTTTACATAAACACCCAAAGCTACAAAATTTAAAAAATAACTGATGTAAGGAATTTCCTAAGTTTATTCAAATCAAGACAATCGAGAAAAAGACTCAAAAGGATCATTCACATCTTCAAGCTGAGTGCTGAAATTGTGAAAATTCCCCTTAGCAAAGCATTTCTCCAGAAGTAGAGTGGCAGCGCAGAAGTTCTATACACATAAAATAAACAAAGCAGAAATCTCGTCCATAGGAGATTTTGTATTAAATGCAAGGTCATTACTTTTAACGTAACGCAAAAATGATCCAAAAATAATTAATTAGAGAAACTACAATTTTTCTACATAGATTACTGTTTTACATCTGAGATTTTCTTTCAAGAATGAAGTCAACGAAGGGTTTATTTTTTAATAAAAAGAATATGCAGAACATTCGGAGTGAGATCATCTCAGATACTTAAATTTAACTTCAGCAAACGAACTGTTGAATGAAAATTCACGCATGGATTGTGGTTGATCAATGACCCTTTTGTCACTGTTTATATATAACAGAAAACTCTGCAGGGGAGTCTGTTTTAGTTTAGATTTAAGTAGATTAACGTGCAATTATAAAACTACTGGATTAGATCTGTTTTGGAAGGGACCTTTTGACTACGGCTCGTAATTTTGAGCCGTAGTCAGACGACGAAAACGACACATGACGAGGCTTCCTCTTTTCCAAGTTTCCATACTAAACCAACAGGAGGACCCCAGCGGAGTTAGAGTGTTCCATATCAAGAATTTGGTGGAATCGAGCCTTGAATTCCAGACGCTTCAACTGTGTTGCCTCTGACGGTCGGTCACTGGCATTAATATACACTAAGATACTTCGCATGCCGGAGGTAGAAGTCACTATGTCCATTTTCTGAACATTGGAATAACATTAGTAGGCTGCTGTAGTTTCGTTACACTACACAGAGGTATAGGGCACTAATTCTTATTTCATTAAGTAATAGAGATATTCACTCTATAAGATGCACCTTTTAACCCTTTTTTAATAACATTTTTTTAAATATAAAAAGTAATAAACCTTAAAATCAACAGTATTATAATTTAAAAGCGAACAGTCCAAGAATAAATGTATAAGGGTTTATTGAAAAATGTCAAGCAAGCTGTAAATAAAGAAACAGACACAAAAAAGAAAAACATTCAAACTGCTCTCCAGGAAAACTTCACTTTTATGTCATGGTACGCTTTATCTCCGGCAAACAGACGTAATTCTGAATTAATAAAGAGTCAGATCATGAGGTAACGAAGTTTTAAATTAAAATAGATGTATAAAAATATTAACCTGGTTAGGACATAATTATAAAAACACAAACTGTTACTCTAAAACCCTCTTTTAAAATTTGAATACTATATGCTCAAATAAAACTGTATTCTTTATCTCCACATGCACCCAAAGATTTCCATCAAAGATCCTTTGAGTATCTGGGCAAGCTGAACGCGATGGCTGTGATCAAATGTCGCCTACGTAGGTGCTATACAGAAACTTGTAGACAGAGATTCCATCTCAGGTATCGTCCTCGAAGTCTACCCATGATTCAGAATTAAGGATGCACTCTTTGGTGTTTCAGAACGAACATCAATCATGCAAATAAAGAATTAATTGTCAATAATTTTATTACTGTATCTATAGAAAGGCCTTTCCTATTACATTGGCGACTACTGGGCATAATTTTTCTTTCTAAAATTACAGCCTGGTTCGCAACAGCCAATTAAGGCTATTTCCTGGTATTCAAATATACTTTGGGCGATGTGTTCATACATAATTTGATTTTTCAGTTGCAAAACAAAAACAAACGAATTGATTTCAAATTTGAATTTAAGGTATCTGACTACGTTTAAAAGATGGTTTTGGGTTGAATTCACAATTTTTTTTTATCGTTTTACTTTAGAGCCTATTTATTTAGCTTTCTAAATCTAGGTTTATTTTATTTCTACGATCAATAGAAACGGAGATGAATTTTTTTTATAAAACACGGTAGCTAAGAACGAAACCGGAAGTTGACTATTTTTCCTCGTTATAACAAATACACCGCACTCTGAAATATAAATGAAAATGTCTTTTACTTATCTTAATTTATTATATAGTCCATCTGCAACCCACGTCAATTTGAATAAGTTTTTGAGTTTCAACAAGCTTATGCGGACAATTTTGCACAAATGCACATTTGCCGAAATACAAACTTCACGTTTTGGGACATCGATATCTATACTAGTGTTTAATGATGCATTTATGGACTTATAGGAGTATTTCATAAACTGGGAATAGTTTCTAGCCGATATATACAATGAAAGAATATCTTAACCTTGACAACCAGAGAATCGTTACTTCTAACAGACAGTCTTTGGCAGGAACAAAAGATTCTAGAAAAAAATTATGGGCTATCAGAATGAAAAATGTTGATTGAATGAAGATTGTGAATAAAGAAGGTATGTCCTACAAATGTGGCGAATTTTAAAGGAAGGTAAATAAATATATTTTTAATGAAAGGCAAATTAAAACTTTAAATAGTTAATTAAAATTAATTTAATTTTAGTTACTTACGCAAAATACGATATCTCAAAAAATTATCAATATATTTCCTTCAAAATTTGGATACATGTTGTCTTAAGTGTAGTAAAGGCAATGTACTAGAAATATAGTTCTGAGATCAATAGATTTTGATTTAGATCTGCTTAATGTTGATTATACCTATGCATTTTGTGAAATTTTGAATAAGAGAATACTCACCTGACCATAACTTTCCTGTAAATGCAAGTATTTCTTAGATCCTAGTTCATTGCCTTCACCATAGCTGTAAGTGTGCTGTGTCGAGAAATAATTTGAATATATTGATTATAATTTCTGCTAGAGTGTTCTGCTTTTTGCTCTAATTTTCACCATTTTTTTACCTAAATTATGCAATTTTACTGAATCTCAAGTGACATAAAATTTCCTGACTGATATTAATCATTGTTTTGAATCATATTGAGTCAGAAAATGAACTGAAATTGCACATTAAAGGGCTTTTTCAAAAATTCGTTCCCGCACGTAGTCAGATACCTTAAGCAAGTTGCTGTTCTAAATTCCAAAAACACACTCTGGACATAAAATATGAAGTTAATAATAATTATACTCAGTAAATTTTGGCGCGTGTATCAATGGTATATTGCTAACAAAAAGTCATTCGAAAATTAATGAAAGTGTTGAAGCTACCTACACTTACATTAAAAGAAGAATTGGTTATAAAATAATAAGTGTATTTGAATTATTCTCTTTTTGGAAATATTTTTAAAATTTATGTTTACTATATGCTCTAAGAATTCAAGAGCATTTCTGATTACTATATGGTTGGCTGGATGTTCTTGATCCGGTCATTGATTTAAAAACACATGAAAGGAGGGAAAAAAATCGTTTCTGAGAAGAAATGAACTACCACAGTGGATAGTGGCATTCGGTAATACGGAAGTTATTCCAGCTCTCAACACATTTTTAATGTAATTTTTTTTTATTTAACTTGAAGAGTTTAATGATACAAAGAAATTCGAGTATTCATTTCAATTTATTTAATAAATTATATTTAACACGTTTAGAGTCAAAAGTGTTTTGGCATCCTCTCCGTTTAGCCGGCGATATCCGATTTCATCGATATGCTGAAGACATCGAACTGCAAAAATGCCGTGTTTAAATAATATTCCTCAGATTTTTTGGGGGGAGCAAGTAATATTTAGGTACATTCTTTTATGATCTCCAAATTATTTAAAATTTAATAATAGAGGAATATAATTTTTTTAAGTGTATATCGCCAGTAAACAGTTACTGACGCTACAAAAGGCATACAGTCAGTGCCCGGTGACTAACGCAGTCCGAACAGAAAGTAAAGTGTCAGTCACCAGTGACTGATATGGTGTTTAAAGTGTTATTGGGAAATTTTTAGATTCTTCCATTAAATATTTTCGCTAATGTATTATTTTTAAACAAATGGCCTTTTGATTTGTTTTAGGTCAACTCAGGAACGAACATTGCTGTAACTAATAAAGACTTTACTTTTAAGTGTTAACGAACAAAAATTCTTACAGTTATGCCAGATGTTGCTTTCTGCATAATAACAACATAAAATAAGCATATTTAATCTATGCTCAGTCTGCTCCATTCCAAGTGGGAGATTTGGTATAGAAAAGTGCTTCAATATATATATTAACAAAAGAAATCACATAATAATATTTTAGAAAAGGAACACACCAACACAATCACAACGCTAAAGTCCGGGACTCGTAATCAGCAGGGAAATCCCGTACGAGCGTGAAAATAATTATATTCGGTGTTTTCTAACACAAACTTTAGCAGGAATGCTGAAAAAATGTTTGTTTCCCCGCATCACCGAAATATCAAACACTAAGTTCATGTCTATTGAAAGAAAACTCAAATCAAATAAAAGTCAGAAAATCAAATGTTGAAAGCATTATTTTAAAACAAAAATGAAGAATACAAAATATCTCAGGACTCACCCAGAAATCCAGCGTGGGACTCACAATAAATGTGGGACTTCGATACACGTGAACATAGCATGCATACACGTGGAACGTTCGAATGCGCTGACGCTTCTATGCTTGTGGCGGTCAACTTGTAGCGTCGCGAGACTCAGTTAATATTTTTACTTGCGGTTAACAGTTAGTCTTAATCTTAAGAACCATTTATTTATGCATTAAGCTCTTATAAAGTCAATTGCTGAACATTTATTACTCAATATTTTACAAAAAATGGCCATAAAATGATATATGTAAACGGTAGAAAAATAATCAGGTTATTTTGTATTTATCTAATGTATTGTGACCTATTCAAATTAATTTACGAGTAATTAACACAAAAAACTAGAAAAATATATTGTCTGTGACCGAAAGCTAATAAAACATTAGAAATGGAAGACAGTTGATATGATTAATTAAAAGATATACAAAAAATATATGAAATGTATATAAAAAGTAGCTATAAAACGCTTATTTCAGGGTTCAAATAAGACCTTGTTGGCTTGGGTGGCCCTTCTATAGTATTAAATACTACGTCAACATCGCTCTCATAGGCAAACCCCTACTTGCATTTTAAAGCTATAGAATAAAGGTAGATAGAGAGATTTCGGAATTTTATTAGAATTCAGATTCTTTTAAATAGTTCAATTTACTTTCTTGTTGATTCTGAATTGTTACAAATGTTTCTGATCCTTAGTAATTGATTTACTATTGTGTTTTTATAGATCTTATTTGAAATATTTGAATTTCAAAAGTTAAATCTATTAACATTAAATTTAAATTCATTTCTTTTGTCGTATATGCTTAATCTTAATTCGTTGTGACAGTCAATATCTAAATCAAAAACTATAGCTTTAATATTATTTTCGCTAGTTTTTGTTAGTTTTTGTCCCTTGGGATAAATACTCCCACTAATTGTAGAAAAATCTTTAATATTAAAAATTATGGTATCATCAAAATGTCTAAAAACTGATTTTAACCTAAGAACTGTATTTTTTTTGTAATAATGTAGGAATATATTTGCAATTAAAGATTAAAAGTGGATCCTTGAGGAATTCCTTTAATCTGTAAGAAAATATTTTCGCCATTTGAGATAAAATTATTGAAAACGCAAAGATTAATTATCTCTCAGTAGACGCGAACTTATTTTTTGATATTTCGGTGTTAAGAGGACACAAACTTTTTTCAGCATTCTTGCTAAAGTCTGTGTTAGAAAACATCGAAAATAATTATTTTCGCGCTCGTACGGGATTTCCCTGCTGACGACGCGTCCCGGACGTTAGCCTTCTGTTTTAATTGGTTTGTTCTTTTTCCAAAATAGTATTATGTGATTTCTTTTTCTAATATTTCTCACTGCACGGAAGTACTACTGCATTGGCGCATTCATCATGCTAGTGAAGTTCATTCCTTATCTCATTTAGTATTAGAATTTATGTTTACCATAGTGTAACTGTTTCCTTATGTTTACTTTATTTGAATTAGTTTTTCTTTGGTTCAAGTATTAATTTTTTGATGCTTATCGCCGTTTTTTGTATTTGAATGTCTTTAATCTTTTTGATTATTTTTGTATATATAGACGAGCTAGTCCAAAGTCTAGCTAGCCACTTTAATTGTTGAAATTCCGAAACTTGGATTGTCTTTTTCCAAGTACTGATGTAGTCTTAAATATGCCTATGTTCATATATCCCCATGTTCTTATTGGCATTTATTAGTATTCTTAATTTATTTAGCTTTAAATTAGTTATAGCACAGTAAAAATTGAAGTTTTTGCGATCAAATTACTAAATTTATTGTTGTTTTTCTTTTTAAAATAATGTCCTGTCAATTCATATATATCGGTCATTCTGTCATTTCATATATATATAGTATAAATCGTAAAATGAAAGATTATTTTATTGTTTTTTTCTATTATGTTTTGCTTCTTTTATATATATATATAAGATATAAAATAACATAAAAAACAATTTTTTTTTAGAAAATCTAAAAATTTAAATATTACACAAATACCTATATATATATATATATCATCCATCTATCTTTCATGTATATATATATATATATAGTAATAATTATTATCTTTCGTAGATAAAATGTCAAAACATTAAATTCTAAAAGAAAACTAACTAAATTTGTAAAAATTGCATAAAACCTTAATTTTAACCATAATCTAAATAAAGTAAAACTAACTAATATATGAAAACCAAAAACCAAAATTAAAGCCAAAAAGTTAATCCAACAATTAAAGTGGCCAGCAAGACTTGGGACTTGCTAATCATGTTAAATCTAGATTTTATGTCACCTACTTTATCTTAATTAATTGTTGGATGAACAGAAAAGGAATACAACCCTAAATTACCACAGAACCTGAAGATATACAGAGAAGAGATACTATACTAAAATAACTATTATTTACTCAAATTATTGCATAATATCGAAGAATTCTCATTTATTTTAGATAGCGTAGCGTTATTTCATCTATATACTATTTATTATTTAGAGCTTTTACAATATTTATTGACTCAGTGTTTAATAGTATTTTTGATAATTCTGATTATGTTGGAGAATTTTTGGATTTTTATTTGTGACTATAGACCGGGGAGCATTATTTCATGTCGATACCATTTAATTTTTAGGGCTATTGTAGTTTTTTATTGATTAGTTACGACAATTTTTATTGTCTAGAATTTTAATAGATTTTTTTATATTACTATACTTGATATTATTTATTGATTTCTTAAATGAAAAACAATTTTTCTTCGGAATAACTGATTTATAACAAAGGAAATAAAGACAAAATACAAATAAAACGGAGTAAGCATGAAATTTTTCCTTCGGGTGAATATTGATAGCGAAAAAAGTTTTAAAGCTCTCCCCCTAAAAAAATAATTTTAGAGAGGAGGAGATACTGGAGAGTTCCAACGTATAATATTCTCTTATAATGAGAGTTTACCAGAGGGGCTCGGATCCATGTTGATGACGTAGTAAATTTATGCGTCATTTTGCCGTGCTCACTAAGCAAGTTTGCTTAGAATTCAGGGCTGTATCTCAAAGCGCAGTTTTTACTTGTTGTGAGTTTTCTTCGATCGGCAATAGGTTTTTATTCCCAAATTGTGTTGCTGGGATTAGGAAGTGCTTTTTATCTTTGTGTCTGCATAGCTCCCAGAAATGAGAATCCAGTAAATGTTACAAGAGAAGATGAAATAAGTTTTTGAAATCATGTCAAAGGATGCTGCTGCTCTGTAACCCGAATTGGCCACTCACTATTGAGTCATTGTGGTCAAGTTTGTGGTCATTTGTAGCTCCTAACCAGTTCACCTGTTCTCGGAAACTGCATTCCGCTGAAAGCATTTGTAAAATTTACAAAGGCTAGATTCATATCAAAATCAAAGCAATATTTCCAGGGGTGTAGTGGTTCCGGTACCGCTTTTTTTCCACGAGAAATAAACAAGAAAAATTGTGGAAACATCCCTAAAACAGCGCAATTTTTGTCATCCAGGTTAGAGCGTCCCGGTACTGCTTATTTTGAGACTATACTACTGATGATCTCGTACTGGTCTCGATTTCGTGATCAGACGAACGCAAATTCCAGGAAAGAACTGCCATGTATGCGGTCCCAAAGTAGATGGAATGTTGTCATGCGTTAAAAGCCCCCAAGTGGAGGGTTCTGGAATTTGCAGATTGAGATGTCAACCCAGATAATATTTTCCTATTGGCAAAGATACAAAAAGTATAATGAAATTTAAAAACGAATCGTCAAACAAGAAATTTAAATCGTGCCTAATTGCCATCAGGTCGGTGTTTGTGTATGCTTTTATCAAATACCTTTATTTAACTTTGATTTGTATCGAGTTTGTAGAGTTGGAATTTTGTGATTTATTTTTGACTCGTTTCCTGATGTGCTAAAGTATTGAAACTTCCTACATATGAGTATTTTTGGTAATAATACACTATTTTAATATTTTCAGAACATAATTTTCAGTAAATCCTTAGTTAAATTAAATTTTGATTCCTTAGCACTGACGCCACCTAGAAGTGAGTTTGAGAAACAACAGATCTCAGGATTAAAAAGTTGAAAATAATTAAAATAAAAAATTTTATAATTTTCTACTGTATAGAAATTTATAATTTTTTAAGGAGTGAAATAATAAGTGTCTTTTTCAAAAAAATTGACTTGTATGTTTGTAAGAATAAAAGTTAGCAACCTATATTCATCCGCTTTTTGAAGTGTTAGAGTTTTGAAATTTTGCACACTTAACATGTTTTAGACGACTATTCATCATTTTAATATTTTCAGAACTTAATTATTAGTTAATTGATTCGTTTTAATTAAATTTTTATTCCATACAAGTGTCGCCACCTATTAGGGAATTTGAGATAAACTGATAACATAAGATATAAACTGATTCGAAAATATTTAAATTAATTAATCATGAAATTTATTAAAAAGTAGAACATAATTAAAATGAAGAAATTGTTACTTTTAGTGCTCTAAAAATTTCTTTCTAAAAACTATTTTTATTAAATTTATTAGATAATGAGGCATGTGTTGGTTGAGGATTTATGAATAAATTTGACTAAATAAAATGTTAGAAGTTTCCAAACTAAATAGATAAGTGATTATTAACAAGCAAAAAATAATAAAACATAAAATTTATCAAATTTTCCAATCTAAACATTGCTGAGTGCAATATTTGACAATATTTTGTGGTAATTTCGTGTTTTTTACTCATTTTACGATTTAATGAAAAGAGTGAGGCCTGTTTAGCATTTTATGTAAAACATACAAAATCGAACAGGAAATATTTCGGACTCAGCATAAATCTAATTTAAACGTGCCCTTTTGGTCCTTTAGAAATTTTAAATTGGAGGACTATGCAGAAACCTGCGATTGCTGAATCACTGAAGGTTAACTAATGTTAATAAACTGAATAAAAATAGTTTTAAATAGGCACTTTTATTACTGTTCTAAAAGGTATAATTTTATTTTAATTATTTTTTAGTTTTTAGTCTTTAATTTATAATCCTTATTTTAAATATTTTGGAATATTGAAATTAATTATTTTCTCAAATTCACGACCAGGTGGCTCTACTCGTATGGAAGAAAAGTTTGATTATATACAATTCTGAAAATATTTAAATAGTATATAGTCATAGAGAACATATAAGTGTATAAAATTCAATAAATCTATTACACCAGGAAGAGAGTGAAAAATCGATTAAAATGCTCCATGGAAAAAAGTCTAATTAAATAAAATTGTGTAAAAATGGAATAATTGCCTAAATGCTACGATGGAACAACATTAAATTAGTGATATTTTCACAGCTTGTGTGTATAAATAAGACTAGCAAATATGAAAACAATTCAGAGAGTTTTAATATTAAAGAAATTTAACTGCTAAGAGTTAAAAATTAAAAGAAATGAATCACCAGAAATGACCTTTTAATATATAACCTTATGTACCGATTCACAAACTTTTTGTCTAGGTCCATAGCTATACGTAAAATGCATCGATCCTATAACCATAATTATCATCGTTGAAAACAGTTAATAATTGATAGTAATACAGATACATAATACAATATAACCAGAGAATAATAAAAATAATGGGGATTTTAAAAACCTTTTATTCATGTACTAAAAAATAGAAAGTGTGTGTGTGCGTGCGTGCGTGTGTCCGTGCATTTTCGTCTTTGTGTGCGTGTCCTATCTGAGTGAAACCCTGTATGGTTTCAGAACTAAAACACCCCCTTCCTCTTTTATTATCTCCTTCATAATATATTTTAATTGCATTGTTTTCAGTGCTTAATGCTTTTACATTTTGTTTTGAAAGATTTCTGATAAAACATGTTTTCCACTTTTTAGTACAGCAGTGAAAGAGGTTTTTTTTAAACTCTATATATTTCCTCCTTTCTAGTCCTTAATTTGTAATTAATTATTATAAATATTCTGTAACCTTGTAATCATTTTTTTTTTCAAATTCATTACCAGGCGGTGTCCCTAATATGAAATGAAAATCTTATTAAAATTAATAGATAAACTGTTAATTAAATTCTTAAACATTAAAATAGCGTGTTGTCTATTAATAAGAATACATAAGTATTCAAAATTTCAATCCTCTGGCATATCAGGGAGTGAGTGAGAATTCGATTACAAAATTCCGTCTTAACAATACGAAACAAGTCAAGTTAAATAAGAGCGCATAAAAAACATTTCTTCCCTTGTGGCTTCTAGAAAACAAAGAAATAACAGACAGCGAAGCCCCAAATTTTCATTAAATTCAATCCGGAAAGTTATTCTGTGATCCTTTCCTCTAAGTGGAAAAAAAGGTCATTTCTCTCATAACTAATGATGAGATTCATCTATCATGTTCCGTAACAACATTCTAGAGCTCTCTTCTGCTTTTACTGCAAATTATTATTTATTTTGAAGGTATTTGATATTACGAAATTCGGCGTTTTACAGCACTAGTGTTAAATGTGAAATTACGATCTCTACAGTCCTTTCCAAAAAATCACTTAAAGAAAAGTGATTCAGAGTAAATTAATGTGATCAAACGAGAATATACATGAAATTTCTCATGAAAATTTAAACTGTGAATGGTCCAAATAAGTAAAAATAATATACTTATTAAAAATATGATAGTAATATTTTCATCAAAGTGCTTACATCTTTATCATCCCACACGATTTGGATTAAGAATATATTTCTATATCCTTAAAACGTACTTTGGAGTCATCTATGCACAATTAATTCTTAACCATTAAAACATTAATTCCAACAGACTTCCCACATGGAAGCTGACAAAAATTGTAGATGAATGATCTAGTATGTCCTCTGAATAATAAAATATCACACCTAAACGAATACCACTTGTTGTAATCGTCGACTTTCGCTTAAGCAAGAATGACAATGATTGCTTGTATAGCAACTATAATTAGAATTACTAACGTAAAAAATTATTTCTCCACATAAGAAAGCAATTTAATTCGTTAGTTTAGGATATCCTCCAGCAATCGATGAAAATTTTGTCAAATGGATAAATTATCCAGAGAAAGTTTGCTTTCTAAAAGTCGTCTTTTATGTACACAGTTAGAAACCGTAGCAATACAAACTCAGCTTCAAATCTTGATATGCTGTTTGCCTTTTATATCTTCTAACTAATAGGATTATATATCTGTAAGATCTCGATTATCTCTTCAGAAAGCTCTGCCAGTTCACTGCCTAACACACTTTGATATATTACAGATATTAATCTTTAAAAATTTCTTTATGATTAATACCGAGACCTTTTAAACCATTCCACTTCTATCCATGTTCAACCAGCAAGTAGAAAATTCCAAACTTCTAATTTTGCCACTTCACCATGGCTAGTTATCCCACTATAATTCTTTTTGCATCAGGTAATCTTTTCTATAGCTGTAATTTTTTTTCAATAATTGTCACATATTCTGTAGGTAAATTTAATCGATTTATGAGAACTATGGCCTTTATCTTTGACAAAGCCAAATGCCAAATTTTTATGTTGCCTTCCTAACTGGCAAAATATGTGATCCACCAATCCAATTCCATGAGATTATGGAAGCTGTCATAATCTAGATGTAATTCAGATCGTCTGTCTGAAAAATACAGGAAAACTAACAATGTTTCAGAAAGCAGGTAGGAACAGCAATTGTACTGTGGCTCAAAGAAAGGGTTTAGGCCTCTAATATAATAGTCTTTAAATGTGCTAAAGTACTTGTTCCGAGGATTCACAGAGTCAAGATAAAATCATTTTTGCTTTTGCCAAGGTATTCAGCGATAACTTCTAGTCAATAAATTCTGTATTTATTAAAAACGGGAGGGAACTAAAACAATTTTTAGTCATCTGTAATTATTCAAAAAATTTTGAAGAAAACAACTATTATTCCTTTCCTGAAACCAGGCAAAGTTCCACAAAATCTGACGAGATGCAAAATTTTAGTTTTGGCAAGTGGTCTTTGTGAATCCCTAGAAAGAAAATCCAATTCAAGAGTGTGTATGATCCACGTTAGAAGAAAAAAAATCTTCTTCTGTTATTTCAGAAGATTTGGATACTGCAGCACTGCTGACACTGTCTACAATGCTGGAGACGACTTCGGCATAAAATAAGTTTTAGTGAAGATCTTCTTTTCTATGGTCAACGATTAGTGCAGTGGTACTCGAACATTTGCATCACCTAGGTTTCTATGGGAAAATCCAAATAATTTTTTTTATCATAACCGTTTTGCTGACAAACTTTTACAACTAGGCAATTTTTCAGTATACCACATAAGGAGATACTTTTGAATAATCATCGTTTTGTTATTATCCAAAGCATTAACGAATAAATTACCTACCACTTCTGAAATTAAAAACATTTTTGCTTACACTTGAAAAGGTGTTTTCTGTACTGGTTTGAAAAAAATATAATATATTTACGAAATAATCATTGCTGGTACAGAGATGACAGTATCTTTTCAGGTTTTCTTCCCAATAAATTTTCTGATTGTATTAGGTTCATATATTTTTTTCAAACTTGTTACAAAAATATATGTATTTTCAAAAAAATTTATTTCCGATAATTGCATCCTCTGCTATTGACAATGTGTAGTTTTCATTGATAATATACATGAACAATGGATAGAAATTGAGTTTCTAATAGGGTATTTATTTGCTATTTTTAGTTTTTGTTGTTACGAAGTCAAAATGTGAAGATGAAACGAAAACATTCATCGAAATCGTGTACTAAAAAATAAAGATTCTGCAGCAATATTTTCTCCGCTTTCAAACATTACCTTTTGTTTTCAGTGATCGATGATAGTTTATTGAAAGTAAGATATATTAAGGTTCAAAGTACTTAAAAACAAGAATGGGACATTTGCATAGAATATTTTTTAGATTACTGTTTGTGGTTGTTGAATTAAGAAAGCTTATGTTTTTCTAAGGTTAACTAAGAGGAAAATGAGATATTTGTCCCTTTTAATGGAAATGTTTATTTTTTTTCCCGAGCTATCAGCATCGAAATATTTGTTTTCTTTTACCAATGCACAGGATGTTTACGCATTTTAAGATAGAAACGGATTTTACATTAAAAACTGTTAGACGTAAACAGAGAAACATTTGACAACACTTGAATTAAGTTTAAAATTAAATGGAATTACTCTTTCTCGAAATGTTGAACATGGAAAGAAGCTTCAGTTGGTTTAATTACATATTAGCTTTCCCGAAGAAAAATATTCGTATTCAGCAATCTCTATCTCTACTACTAATAAAGGAGAAAATATGTGTCTGTCTGTTGCCGGTCTACAGAACAGACCTTTGAACCTAGAGCTACCAAATTTGACACAGGTATATTTGAAGGTTGGGAATGTGCAACTTAGAGACATTTTTTTCAAATTGTGATTCAAATTTTAATTATTTAAAAATTAAGCCAAATTTCGACGTGTTTGAACTTTTTCTTTCGCCAATAACTTCCGAAAGAATTATCTCAGGAAAATTATTTTTATACAATTTAAAGTGCAAACAATTATCTTCCCGACGATATTAGTTTGAGAAGTGTACGATATTTAATTTCAATTAATATATGGAAACATTAAAAACAGGGGAGACGTTTAAAATTCATTGACTTTATAACTGAATGATACACAAAGCCTTTCGCTGATGACGAAAATTTTTTGTGACAAAACTATTATCAGACACATGTTTGTTTTCGTAAAGTTAAAAAACTCGATAAAACAAATTAACTTAGCAAATTTTAACGGGTGTCCATTTTGTAGCTCGAAGACCGTCAAGGCGGTACTCTTGTTCTCACCACGTATGATGTAAAGGCTAAAAACTCGCGAGCTGGTTCTCAAGTGCGAACTGAGTTTGTGGTAGGGATGGGAAAAACCTACCGGTTTTAACCGAAAACCGGTTTTTTCGGTTATTTTTTGTCCGGTTATAACCGGTTATTTTTTAAATCCAGTAACCGGGTGAAAAAACCGGATCGGAAGATAGTCTCGATTTTAGGTTCGATTAGACTAAAGTTTACCAAATTTTGAAGCCTCGAATTTCATCATCTTAGGCCAATAAACGACAACCGCTTCCTCGAGGCGTCTGTTGGTTGGCGGATAACTGAAAGAGTCTTTATGAGCAGATAAATACTGGTCAATGGATTGATTTCCTGTGAAAACAATATTAATAAGAAAAATTGTCTACAAACGGGGTTTGTCTTTTTATAAAAAAAAAAATCGAAAACAGGTTATTTCAAAAACCGGTTATTTTGAGCGGTTATAACCGTCAGGTTAAACCGGAGGTGAAAAAAAAACTGAATAACCGAAAACTGGTTATTTTCGCAATAACTGCTATCCCTAGCTTTTGGTTCGACGCAAAGCGGGTCTCTAACCGCAAGCGACGTTATAATCAAGGAATCACGGAGATAACATTTTATAATCGAGGAAGGCTTTGCGCTCACCCTGCAGATTAAGTGGAAACATATCTATATAAATAAAACTATTGAATGAATTTTCTCCAAATATAGCTCACAAATATTATGCAGCATCAGAAAGGTTTTAATAAAAGTTTCACCTCAATTAAATAAATAATTTTTTTTTATTAATTAAAAACTGTGATTCCATTGCGTATGCCCAGTTTAAACTTTTCTGCTGATCCACGGAAAAGGCTAAACAATAACGTAATAAAAATGAAAAGCATAAATAGTTTGTACGCAATAGGAAATTCAAACTACTGAATAGACTTTCTTAAAAATTTGCTCACAAATGTTATGAAGCATTCATATAAATGAAACAAAACATAAAAATAGTTTGTACGCTATAGAAATCAAAGCACGATTCTTGTGATCCTTTACAGATTCTCACCATCATTATATATCTTCAAAGTTGCAACTATTTTGAAATTCATATGTACTTCACAACCACTCTGTATGTTAATCCATTGACCAGTAATTAATTTTCTGTTGATCACCTCATGAGAAATTGCTAATGTCAGATATTATTTAATCAGTTTGCCCATAAAACTTGTGTTAAACAATACTTTAAAAACAATCCAAGCTCATTTTAAATCGGTGATTTAGTTTGTTTAGGAGAAAAAGACCGCCTTTTTTTTTTCTCTCGGAAGTTTATAGACGTCTCTCTTTTAATAATAATAATAATCTCTTCATAGAAGACCCCTGTTGAACTCTTTTTCTTGTAAAACAGAAAAATAAATTTTCTTGGACGTTTAAACTTCTCGAAAATTTTGCGAATTCAAAATGTCTAATTTTTTAGGACGTGAAAAGTTCTCCGTAATAACCACATTTCTTCGGTTGAATCCTCTTTGTTCAAACTATTAATATCTCCAAAAAATAACTCTCAGCTGTCACTCTCGTTCTTCAAAATCCTTTAAATAATAAGCGATATTGTCTACTCCAAAGAGAAAGCATCTTCTACACACCATTAACCCTATAATGAAACTGTCACTGGATACAAAACAACTGTTATTGTTACGGATTTAGATTAATGTTTGTTGCTTTTATTTTGTTTTGGAACGAGATCCTTCGACATGCGTTACTTACGCTGGCATTTTTCTAAATACGTAGCTTTCTGGAAGCCATGTAATGAAATTTTGTAATAACATAAAAATATTTGCCATAATTCATAATTTTGATGCTATCTATTTTGTTTCTGAAATGTTTTCTGTTTGTTTCAAATTTCTATTTCAGTAAATTGTTGCAAATTGTTATATACTAGTCACCTTTGGTGATCAACTTTCTCGTCAGGAATATTGATTGTGTTTCTTATTATTTAATTCTCTTTTTCTGTTCATGCTCTTCAAAGTTCCTCGAGTAACGTACACTGGAGTGCAAGGATTAATTGACATTTCGGAAAATGAGAGAAATTTGCAATTTATACGAAAATATCAGTTTGTGCAAGAAACCTCATCGCTTAGCTTCTCTCAAAGAGAAATTTAAATTCAGCTCACTGAAATGCCAACCTTTTTCTGAATTTTAACGATATTCATCTAGAATTTTTATATAAGTTGCTCTATATATCTGGCTTTGAAGTGATGAAAGAAAAATTACGATATGTTTCGCACATGTGCAGTAGAAAATTATTTAGTACCCAAATACTTATACTTTACTAATATTTTGCGTATTTACTTGGAATTTTAAAACAACACTTCTGTAACATATTGTTCTGTAAATGTCGTGTAATTTGAATGAAAACTCTGCATGTTATGAGCAAAAAACATGCGGAAAAATTTGGGATTTTTTAAAGAAACCTTTATATCTTCCCGAATATTTGTGCTATGTTTACGAAAACGCGTGTAAACATTATGGACATCAAACATAAACATTGATGAAAGTTTCATTCCATTATCAGCTTCCTGTGAAACGGGATGAGTCGAAATCCCTTTCCGTCTTCATCATTCGCCCCCTAATTGCCCTCGTGACAGAACCTTCACTGTAAAATGTCTATGATACTTGATTGAATGTTACACGATTCTCCAGAACCGATTTCGAACCACAGTTTTCATATAAATTGCAAATTTATCGTACTTTCCGAAATGTTACTTAATCTTTGGACACTAGTCTATTTGAAACTTCAGATTGTAATAGGCGCTTAAATCTTATTATTTTAGGAGCCATGTTTCCTTTCTGTTTCTTGGCCCCACAAACCTGCCTAATTAACGTTACACCCTTTTACATCAAAGATTCAATTTTACAAATCGGCAATTAGGCAGAGTTTATTTCTAATTCCCACGCCGTTCCAGCTTAACCAAAGGGTATAAAGCTAATTATGCAGGTTTGTTACTTGGCCTCATAAACTTGCCTAATTTGCTTTACACCCTTTGGGTAAGCTGGGACGGCGTGGGAAATAAAAAAACTGCCTAATTGCCCATTTCTAAAATTTAGTCTTTAATGTAAAGGCAACAATGACGCAAAATTCAACTAACTTAACAGTCTTAATAGACTGCTACATCAGTTGAATTTTGCGTTATTAGATGGATTTTTGTTACATTAGTTGAATTGCGTATTATTTTAATTTAGTAGATTTGCGTATTAGTTGATTTATTGAATTTGATTTGTTGACAAGTTGAATTTTCATCCCATTAATTGAATACATTAAATCTAATTATGAACATAAAAACAGAGCAGCAGATTCTACGCACCGAATATGTTTCATAATTTAGTTAGTATTTGAGAGAAACTTTGCTTACAGACACAACAGAAATGTCATTTAACGATGATTATGGAGTAAAACATGTGGCTGAAAAATAGATGAAATATTTTTATATATTAAATTATAGAACAGTAAAAAGCAGCAAAAATAGACACAAAAATAAAATATCTCTTTGAAAATAAACAATCTATAAAATGTTATCTTTTTTCTGAAATTTGAAGTTATTTATTAATTAATGTTATTTTATTTTTGAAGTTTCTAGTCCAACTATCTGTACATAGGACGCTGAAATACAGACAGACATGCCCCCTTTTATTAATGTTAGAGATTCGCCGGAAATGCTAGTTATGTTCCATTTTATTTAACTCACTTATGTGTAGGTTGTTGTACATGACTTCCTGAGTAAATAATTTCTTACTTTCTCACTGTGATAGTAGTAGTAGTTGAGGCCCAGCCTACCCTAAAGGGTGTAAGGCCTTTAACAAGTCGGTGGGGAAACATGTAGATCTCTACCTGAAACGTGTCAAACACAGATCAACAACAACAACAAAAATCTAACACTCACCAAAACACAAAACGCACACACAGAAGAAAACGAATACAAATTCTCAAACAGGGGATGACTAACTATACAATATTAATCGGTTAAAATAACTATGAATCTGGTAACAGCCCTAAGCATCACCTACAGAGCAAGCAAAGAGACCGTTCTTTTTAAACCTCTCAGATCTGGTAGTCATAGTACATAAAATCACAACATCATATCCGAAACTGAGATTCGTGTATTAGATTAAGATAAAACTTTTAAGTACAATTAGGTTGGACTATTAGTCCAATGTCTACAATGATAAAAAAAAGTTCAACAAACTGGAGTAATAAAATCAAGCATCAATAAAGGATCAATAAAATCAGCAGCAATACAATCCATAATGTCAGAAATTAAAACTGGAATCCCCACAAGCCAGTTTCCCCACGTCCAAGATTCATACCTATGACTCTCATCCAATGGTTCTCACTGCGATAGGCACTCAAACATTTTTGATGTAAATAATATTTAACGGCAAACGAAGAGCAAAGACTAGAAATAATGTTGCAGAAATGAGTTGCTGACCTACCGAGAGCGAGAGTCTGAAGCTGGACATTCACCACCGATATGTTCCAATCCATTTGGAGGGCTTCTTAGAAGACCGTTTTCATTTTCAGCCCATCAAATTTGGTGGGTCATTCACAGGTCCGATTGTGCCAACCCAACCAACAGGGAACCAGATCCCATAGGCTACTGTGCCTCCTCCCGCTTTCAAAACGGGTAGCCCCCGCCCTCATTTCCCCAGAATGACTCCCATCCGCACTTCCCTCCCCATTTTGTGGTTTTCGCTTTTGTGAGAGAGGCTCGGTTCCCTTAATCGACTATCATATTTCAGTTTTATGGACTAGTGGGCCGGAAAGGAATTCCAACTGCTCCATTTTTCATCTGTTCCTTACATTGACGAAGGAGTGTGGCATCCTGTGTTCCAAAAAAAAGTGGAGTGGCTTAATGATGAATGTCTCGCTTGAGAGAGGAGTCCCTTCCTTCCCCCTCTAATTCACTCTAGCCTGAGCTCTGACAACCCTGGCCAAACTTTTCCCTTTTATCATGCGAGGCCTACTGTTCACAGAATTATTAAACTTATAGCATTATATTAATTTTGAACTATTCTCTAATTTTTGCGAGCAGTGTATTTTCTTTAATGCTAGTGGCCTATTTTCTTCGATGCTTTATAATAGCCTCCTTTCTTCCTGAGAAGTAAAATAACCCCTCCAGCATTTTTTATTTTGCATCATCATTGTTATGAGTCATGATGCATGTTTGTTGTTTTTAAACAGTTACATGTGTAAACTGTGAAAGGACATGTGTACTTTCATCAAATTTTTCTCTAAATATTTAACTTTGAAAAATCACGTATCAAAATATGGGGAGAATTTATAAATATTTGTTTGAGACTTTTTCGTATCTAGATGTTGTGCCTTTTATAACTGAAATGCTATTTTCATGTTTCAAATTATTGCCTTAGTTATAAAAACTATTTATATGACATTGTAAACTACTGACCATGTACTGTTATGTTTTTATATCTTTCGGCATAAATAAACTTCATTCATCAAAGTTTAGCCTCAGGCGATGACTTCATTCGAAGTTGGCGATATTTAGAGATTTCTTGTGAAATTTGGGGTTAAAAGAGTAAACTTCAAAGTTTCATGTAAATGGAGAGTATAGATTTATTTAGCACTTTCTGTGTAAATTGGATAAATTTGATACTTTTCAATTAAGAATAATTAGTAAAACCTTTATCCAAGGCATAAATTTCCTCCTTTTTTATGATGGCACATTTTAATCTTCTGTGTTAAACCGATTCCGTCTGCAGCTGGCGTAGCTTGCTGTGGACAGGAATAATAAGATGTCATGCGCTTGAACATAAGAGTTAAATATCACGTAAATCATTTTTATGGAGCTCTCAACACCAATTTTAGCGAGGCGCAGATGCATTAAAATTTCACCCTTGACCTCGGATTATCTGAAATAGTGTCTTCTATAACTCTTTTACATTTTATACTTGGAGTTTTATCCTTACTTTTTAAATCAATAATTCAAATTCTTAATGCTCGATGTAAAAGACTAGTTTGAAAAGCATCATTCTTGAAGATTTATTTGTAGAATCTGACGCAGAAAAAAATCTTGATGGTTTGAGTTTCGGAACCATGAATACAAGATTTAAATTTTAACGATTTCCTGCCTATTACATCTCCCAATAAATTAGATACCGTTGGGTTTGAAAAAAATGGTAGTAAAATTTTACGACTGGCTTATAATATATTCTGAAATATACAAATTAGTGGACCTTCTTGGAAAGATATGAATCAGTTATTATCATCATTAACAATCTCCAGATTTGTTTGGATAGGACCGAATAAAAAATTCTTACTTTTTTTGTTTCTCACACATACTTCAAGATTTTTTCTTTTAAATTATGCAATAAAAAAGCTTCTATTTACTTTCTTATATACGTAGGAAAAATAGTCTAATCGTTAAAAATGCTAATCTGGGGGCTTAAATGAATATGCACGTTTTAGACCACCCTGACTCTAAATAAATAATTTTTGGAATCATGTCTGCGAGTCTGTCTGTCAATGTGTATTTTAACATGTTTTCCCGTCGCCTTTCTCGTATACAGGATGAATTTTAATTACAACTTTGAACTAAATTAACTTCTGAGTCGTTTCAGATATTACAAAAAACTTATTTTTATTGAAAAGAATAAGGAAATAGAATTTAATGGATAATATTTTAAAAGAGAGAACTTCCAGAGGTACAATAGGGTCTCGCTAATCTGGGCCCAAGTTGTCCGGACATCCGGTTAATCTACACGGGATTGTGGGTTTTTTTGCACTGTATTATCAATTAATTTTGAATTTTAATTATGGACATAGATCTTTTGTTTTGTTAATCCTACATTAGTTCATAGGTTGAAAACTCAGGTGTAAGTACACAGTAGTATTAAAAGTAAAATTAAGCTGTAAGAAAAGTTGCATGTATTTATGAAAAAAACGCCTTTATTTTTATGGTTTTATCTATCTAAAACTTGTATTACGTGTATTTTAAGGCAAATTTCCATTTGATCCGGACTTTCGATGATCCGAACAGGGTCCAGTCCCATCTAGTTCGGATTAACGGGACTCTAATGTAACACAATAGCGCAGCCTAGTTTAAGAAATAAAAAATTCTTCCCTTGAAACCATCTTGAACACAAATTTTTTTATCAGATCTTTTACTATTACTCTAGAAGGCTTAGGTTGGTTTTTATTGTTTGAAGACCACTTCCGTAGAAACATTTTTGCATTTTCACTACATAAATATTAATTTTTAACACTAAAAATACGATCTTCGGGTGAATATGACGGTTTAGATGATATATTGAGAAAAAGAAGAAGTGATTCAATACAAAATACCCTGCCCAAGCCTCGGCCATACAGTACATCTGAAGGACCGGTCGCTAAGACAGCAAATCGGGCATTGCTGCATAATAGTCCCCATTACGAGCGGCTCATGGCCTCCCTTTTTCAGGGGGCTACGACCCGTCTTCGGAGATGGGCCCTAACCACACCACCATTACTATATCCCAACAGGAAGCGAGACCCTGCTTACTTATACGGGAGGTTCTCATCCCCATATTTGAGGTGCCCCTTAAGTGGGATAAAAGAAGAATTGATGTCAAACACTTTCTTTTTATGTCCTCTTTAATTTTTTTGACCTGGATTTTTGAGAAAAAAGTAATTTCATGATTTCATAATATTTGCAATAATGAATTATAAATTAGACTTAAAAGTAGAAAGAAAAATTTTAAAAAAATTTATGCTTTTCAGCAGAATAATAAAAATGCGTTTTAAAAAAGTTTTTTCATTACATCTTTTGGGTTGACTTGTTCCGAAGACATCGCAGAAAAAACTCAGAATTAAGAAATAAAAAGAATATATATATATAGCAGTAGTAGGAGTTAGCTTTGGACTCTTTTAGAGCGTATATATTGACACCAATCATGAACGGTTGGCTGTATAACATCACAATCATTTCTGTCTATACGTTATAAGCAACAATCTTATATTGCCATTTACGAGAAAGTCGAGACAAAAATACTACAAATTTAATTTCTTTTAACTCAAACACTTTTCCTACCAGATTATATTTCCTTATCCATTTCCAGCATTTTTTAATTACTTATAACATTGAAGCTATAAAGTTTAAATAATGTGTGACTAATGACTCTCTCCCCTATTTCGAAGAATTCGAATTGATTATACACAATAATGTAATCAAATGTAATGCAGTCAACTTATGCCGGAGAAGCACACCACACCATCTCAATTTTGGAATTCATTGTGGATAAGGCAGGAAGAAAAAGGACGTGGCAAAAGATCACTGTGAAAATCGATGCGATTTTTTTTTCAGCTTGTAAGTTCAGTTGATAATTTTTCGCCAATTCACATTAAATTGGAATAAACACACGTAGAATTTTGTGTATATAGATACTAGCCGCTTTCAGCGACCAGCTTGTTCGCCGGGAATATAATTTCAATTGATTCTCTTCATTATTTGATATGCTGTTTCCCTTAACAAAGTTTTTTTCAATTACGTCGGAGACTAGGTCATATTGACCATTTCCCTTCGTGCAGTCCAATTTAAACTAGCCTTTGAATAATAGTTGTCAGGAGGTAAAACATTTAGATTTGTGTTGGCTGAAGTAGCACAAACTGTCAAGTGTGTAAAACTCATAATCTCTCCAGTGCAACACACTAGACAGTTAGGATTTTCTTTTACTCCTATTCGATGAATATGCCCCTGAAGATAGTCATGTCCGTTTAAAATTCTAAAATTGGTCCTAAAGATCAGTCTAGGGAGATCCATTGGGACCGGGTCATGTAGTAAGCTCTCCCAGATTTTGCCTTTAGCGTGGATCTCTTGGGCTTTTCGTATAAATTTCCTCGCTGATCTTACGATGGTGGAATAAGCCTGGTCGTATGGTAAGTCAATAGGGTGCTGTGAAGGCTGCATCCATGTTTAGCTAGCGAATCTGCCCTCTCATTACCGGGAATGTCACAATGGCTGGCTATCCATTGGAATAGTACCACCCATCCAGAATAGTTTAGTTCATAGGCGGGGCTAAAAGCTGTTTGTCAGCGTAATGTGCGTGCACGGCAAAACAAACTTAAGCCTAATAGATAAGAATGGTAAATTAGCTAAATAATAATTAATTCAATTTTTGTTAGAATCATATTATTAGTAATCGTCTCTTGACAGTTTATAGATACTAAATTTCCTCTTTCTTCAGCATTATTTTCCGCCCCATCTTTTTTTCCTATACTCCATGACAACTGCTTCAAACGTTTCCTCACGCAGTCCCGATAGCGCAGGAGGTTAGACAAGCGCCTTCCATCTTTTCAACCCGGGTTCAAATCTCGCCTGTGTTTTGCATTCGTCAGTGTCAACAAATACTTTGTCAGCTACTGTTCCTTTTTTTGCATACCTAAAAGGAAACAGATTTAAATTCTTCCAATAATCATATTTAACTTTTGCTCATTTAATTTTATACTATTTTCTCAGTAATTTGTAAACATCTCTTTTCAGTTTTAAAATTCTCTCCTCATTTAAATGTTTTATTTCTATCCACTCGAAATGCACATTTTTATTATCTTGGCTGTACACTGTTGGATGGCGATGTGTGTTTTTATATTTTACTTTGCTCCGCAGAGAGAATAACTATAATACAAACATATGCCTCTTTTAGTTCATTTTTTATTATTTGCTATCATTTGGCAATTTGTGTTTTTAAAGTTTATAGATATTCAATTTCTTAGTGTGTGTTTGTTGTTTTGTTATGCACAGAATTATTATTCAAGATTTGTTTTTTTTTTCAAGCATATCAATTCAATATTTTTTTTTATTTATAAATTAATGTTTTTATTGAATAAATTTAAACGGTTATCATGATTTTAGTTTCGCGTTTCATAAAATGTAGTCAATTCTCTTTTTTTTTTTTATGGAAAAGCATTTAGTTATTTTGAATTGTGATTAGTTTTAATATGTAAATTATTTTTAGCTGAGAAATGTAATTATTGTATTTCAAATTTAATTCTTTAAATTTAAAATATTTTCCATTTTTTAAAGAATCTTTTGACTTATCATTTTTTTAGTAGTTAAATATACGGGATTAACTCTAGGTTCATTATATGCAAAAATATCCTGTACATTTCCGTTTTGTGTATAAAGAATTTAAATTCAGTTAAACTAATTAACTGTTCACTGTTTGTGTTTTTAAATTCATTTCTTTGTCCTTATTGCAATTATTGCTTTCAGCTTACAAAAATTAAAATGTTTAAAATGCCAGCCTCACTTGCCTTATTACTATTAATACAAGATTGACGAACCAGTAGGTCGCAGGTCGCCGATTTATATGTTTAAAATAATATTGTAAAACCCTCAGAGATTCTCCAGCCGCAATCACCAGACCCATTTCGACATTTTTTTTTCATTTGAAAGGTTATGACGTCTAGATATGTCATCAATGGTCGTCTGTCCCCCCCCCCCCCCTCCAATTTCGAACGAAATCGAGAAAACACTTCTTCTCTGTTCATTGTTTATGGGTAAACCTTGCAGAAATTCCCCAGCCCCAACAACCTAACCGATTTCGACAATTTTTATTGTTATATAAAAGCTTATGACGTCTAGATATGTCATCAAGGGTCGCTTGTAACCCACCCCCCCATTTTCAAACGAAATCGAAAAAACTATTTCCAACTATACATTCTCTATGGGGAAAAACATTTGGACAGTCCGCCAGCAACAACCACCCGACAGATTTCGACAATTTTATTTCATATGAAATCTTATGACGTTTACATATGTCACCAAAGGTCGTCAGCTCCCCACTAACCCCCATTTTTGAACAAAATTGAAAAAACATATAGAGAATGTATGGTGGAGAAGTGATTTTTCTATTTCGTACAAAAATGGAGGTGGGGGGGGGCGACCAATTATGGCATACTAGATGTCATAACCTTTCAATTAAAAAAATTGTCGAAATCCGTCGGGTGGTTGTTGCTGGCGAACTGACCAAAGGTTTTTCCCCATAGAGAATGTACAGTGGGAAAGAGTTTTTCAATTTCATTCGAAAATGGGGGTGGGGGCAGGCGACCCTTGATAACATATCTAGACGTCATAAGCTTTCATAGAAAACAAAAATTGTCAAAATCGGATCGGTCGGGTGGTTGAGGCTGGCGGATTCGGTGAAGAATTTTTTTATG
>BGPR01000039.1:1618464-1632798 GCA_013235015.1 Araneus ventricosus
CGACAGATTTCGACAATTTTTATTTCATATGAAAGCTTATGACCGCTAGATATGTCATCATGGTCTTCTTCCCCCCAGCAACCCTCATTTTCGAACGAAATCGAAAAAACATATAGCGAATGTATGGTGGAGAAGTGGTTTTTGTATTTAGTTCAAAAAAGGGGGGGGGGGGGGGGCAGGCGACCCTTGATGGCAGATCTAGGCGTCATAGCCTTTCAAATGAAAAAAAATTGTCAAAATCGGTCGAGTGATTGAGGCTGGTGGACTCGGTGAAGGTTTTCTATCAAATTATTTTAAATATATAGATATACCAATAATAATGAATTTATAATGGTTTAATAATATATGACCATTGGCCATGTTATTTCGAAGAATCCAAATTTTGATAATTATATTATCAACAATACTCTTTAAGTGTAAGATAATTTCCCTAGGTTTATAAAATTACTTAAGTAAAGTATTTTTGTTTTGAATAATACTAACAAACAAGGGGAAAGAACTGAAAGAAAAGTAAGACTTTCTAATGTTTTATTTATATTATGACTTCATAAATTACACCATGGAAAGAACAATTTCTTTCCAGCCTCCGAAATTTGTTCTTGCCGGAGTTTTCAGATATCTATGAGAACTAAAAGTACAACTGTATAAAATTTTAAGAAAAAAATCTTTATTCTAAACAAGTGAATTTTATTTTTAACGATATTTCTTTAAAATTTCACTTTAAATATATAATTGGATCATTAAAGAATCGGTAAACATAAACTTTCATGATCGATGTATAAGTATTATTTTTTATCTTTGAATTCCAATAAAAATATCTTTTTTATCCTAGTTGAAAAAGAAAAGTGCTAGTTATCAAAAGCAGATCTTGGATATGTATGTTGAATGAACTTATTTTAATACAAAAGGAGTCATTTATCAAAAAATTCATATATTGGCAAGAAAAATCCTTGTTTAGAATTTTTTTTCAGAAAACTGAATTTCTGCATGTCCTTATTTTAACGATATTAAAAAGAAAGATTATAAAAATAAAATTCCGCATTTCCTGTCTAAATGCAATGAACTCTTAGCTATAGAACAAGTGTGCCCACTGGAAATTGCTTTAGAAAGACAGTGGGGCTTAAATCAATTGAAAATTACAGTAATCCTGTCCATCAGTGAGTTTCGATTGGTTGAAAAGTACTCCAATTCAGTTCATCACATCAGTTTAGATAAGTATTTCTGATATCTATCTCAAAATGATTCCTTTCACCCATTGTTTAGGATTCCATTGATGATAATGTTAGTATTTGTTGTAACAGAAGGATGCATCGATATCGTTTAGCAGTTTATATTTTCTGTGTGTGTGCGTGAGTGCTTGCTTGTATATTTGTGTTCTACTAATAATATATGCTTATATTTTATTTATGAACATAAGCTTATATTTTATTTGTGAACTGAAGCCTTTCTTGCAATACAATAGAACGTGAGTAATTCGAAGCTGACGGACCACAATAAAAATTCGATTTATCCCAAAATATGAATTAAGAAAAATTAGTTTAAAAACGAATACAGAAAGAAGAAATTACGATTTTTAAACTAAAAATAGCTCTAAAGATTTATTTTTAATTTGTGATGGTTTTAATAAATAATGCTTAATTAATAAATAAATTGTAAGAGATTTTAGTTGGTAAAGTAATAATACTCGTAGTAAAAAATTTCTTGATTTTAAATATGATTTCAGTAAATTAGTAAGTAATTATAATAAACAAACAGCATACAGTATCCTGTATTTGACAATTGTGTAATAAAACTTCAAAATAATGCTTTTAATAATTCAAAACAAATTAATAACTAAAGTGTTCAAAGTTTTTTTAAAAAAAAGGGAGAATTTTTAATTACTTTTTTATATTGAATACAGTGCAGAGCAGTTAAATCATCGCGTGAATTAAGGACCTTAAAAATCATTCACCTACGATTATTAAGACCACAAGGTCGTAAGGACGCATTTAAATAACGAAAACAATTCAGAAATATAAAACGTTTTATTTTTGTCTTAACTTCGAATTAATTAAGAATCATAAATTCGAATTTATAGACAATGTTTTAACATTATGTTAATATAAAATTCAGGGGACCGCAGCAAAAGATTCGAATTAAAAACATTCAAATTACCCAAGTTCCGCTGTATTAACGTTTTTTCTTGATCTTCATAAGATTTCAAGATCTACTAAATCGTAGCCTTATATCAAAATTAGCACTTACTTTTAATTAAACTACTTGCTATAACTTTTTCTTATAAAGATTATAACAAGTCTTTTATTTCGAGTAAATTTATGGATAAAACTCAGATTCCACGCGATATTTATCTCAAATTATAATTTATTGGTTATTTCCATTTCAAAAGTCTCGAAAACAGGCAATGGCCTAAAAATCCCACATAAATCAAGAGATTAAAATCTTTTAATGTAAAATAACGAAGACAGGATAACGAAACTTGAACATCGTTGAAGCTCTTTTATTATTATGCATTATTTGATGAATCATGGGGAGTCGCCTCCAAGAAGCAGACGAGACAAAAAGAGTTTACCGACTGCAGTATTATTTATTAAAAGTGCGCGTGATAGATTAATGACTTAATTTAAGTTTGTCTGGAGAATGGAAACACCTGAATTTGGATACATGTACTGCCTAAGTTGATTGATTTTCCAAGAAATTGGGTTTATTAATATCGTAAGTTGAGCTTTAATGCGGCAAACTATTAACCCCGTGGTAATAGCGTCGTGTAGTTAACATTGAGCTTACACCTGCACTTTTCTCGAGAATGCTACATCATTCTGTCCCTGTTTTATGAGTGGTAGAATGAACTAGTATTTTGTGTATTTGGGAGATAGTTTACAGTTAGAAAATGGAAGAAAAATGAATTTTTGAAAAATTTTGCTTAAAATTTAGAAACTCCTTTACTGAAACATTCCAACAAGTTTTTGGAGAGGGTTGTTTTAGCCGGTAAAAATACAATCAACCCTCTGACTGCCGATTTTTTTTTAAATCGTTATTTAGTTGCAACGTTCTCAAACTTTGGCGAATTGTTATTTACAGGCAAGGTTTCAATAGTATATGATTCGACGCTGTAATATTACTAAGTAAACACCTTATCTTTCGAAAATCACAGGATGCAGAAATGGACTTACTTCCTACCCACCGAAATCGTGGGGTAAGCAGTCAGAGGGTTAATGGTACAGACTTTTCTAACCGGATAGCACATCTACGAAAGACGTTACGAAAACTGGGCGTCCTTCCATGTCAAGGGACGAGCTTCAAGGCGAGGAATTACGTGCTTTGATATTGCGAGTCATCTTTTAAATGTCCATAAGATTAAGAAGTATCAGCAAAACCTCATTTCACACAATTTTGACTGACTATCTGCTGTAAAATTTGCTGTAAAAACTCCAAATTTGACGTTGTGGACTTCTTTGCTCCAGAGCTGAAATCCACCTTAATAAGTTGAAGATTTGAAACAGTAGAGAAGCGAGAAGAAAATTCACTCTTGAGAGCTCCCCAAAGAGTTTTCCTAGAAGCCATATCAGCAATGGAAGACACGTTAGAGGCGGCTTATATATAAAGGAGGAAGGTATTTTGAAGGTGTCAAATCACATTAAAAGACACTTTTAGCAGTTACTAATTTATTTTAGAAGTTTTGTTTCTTTTTTAGACAGACGATGTATTCTTTTCAAAGGATCATTCCTTATACCAAATCGTGTTAGTACTAGCCTCCAACATGCTATCCTCTACAAGCAGGCATGCATGCACACCTAACTTTAAACGATTTCAATACAAAATAAAAAAAAAGTGTAAATTTAAGACATTTATTAAAAATTAATATTTTGACTAGATCTATTCACAAAATTAATTACTCCTTTTGGTTTCTCAACATTTAAATAAAATAATTCATAAGTTCAGCTTCTTTTTTTGGAGTAGAAGTATTGTTAAGTTCTGGGGCTTTCTGTGTTTATATTTTTTTCTTTGATAACAATTTACAGTTCAGCCTAGTCAACAAACCATTTTAAAACAATAAAAATAAACAACGGTTTTTCGCTCAATCTTTGAAGTATTTGATTAGAATCTGAAATATGCATGTCATCAGGTGTGGGAAATGAGAAACTACTAGCAAGAAGAAAAGAGCTTATTGAATCCAAAGAATTTTGGCAAGCCGTCAGAGCCGTCTTAACAAATATCAGCGCCCTGGTCTAGAGATAATTAGGCGCCCATCAGAATCGTAACTAGTAATTTGAACGCATGTGGCCTAAAGAAAATATCTACCAAATAAAATAATTGAAGATACAAGAGAAACTAATGTCTTGTAGTTTGACAAATTGGAATTTTTCATACTTAAAATCATAATTTCTTTTATTCAAAATTAAAATAAAATCAGTGCAGTAAATTTGTAGGCTCCTTTGGGTTTATCGCGTCCCTCGGATGCAGCCAAATTAGCCCATTGGACAATTTTTTTTTGAAGATGTTAGTTGTTGAAAAAGTTTAGTTATTTCAGTTTGTCACTCAAAAACTGCTTATATAAAAATTAAATTAAAACCAATAAAAAATATCTGTTTTTGGAAGTTGGAGATGGTGGGTTCCAAAACTTAAGCTGCCTATAGGCCCTTATAGGGCTTAATCCGGCCCTGAGCTAATGGGAAGATATCTAAAATGGCATTCTGTTTAGTGAAGAGAACAGAGTCAAGAAGTATACCACGAAGCTAAACACTAAACCCGTCTTTTTGTTTCAGTTTACGTGAAACTCGAGAGGAGAGAGAAATCCTCTGGTCCCAGGTAGCACAGCATATTCTACAATATTGTAAAATATTACTCAATATTATTTAATATTTTACGATATTGTACAATATTATACAATATTGCGAATATTGTTCAATATCGCACAATATTATACAATATCTTTGTACTACTGGGAAGTAATCTTGAGCCATAACCGCAAGTTACCTCACATAATTAGCAGATTTCTCAAGTTAGCTAAGTTCTTCTGAAATCGAATAAGTTTCAGTAAAGAAATACCACTAAGAAAACTTTGGGAAAAAATTGGCTTTATTAGAAACTACCTGACCATCTTATCAAAAAATTTATCTAGCTCTCAAAATAATATTATTTTGGTGTTCTTTAAAAAATATTTGTTTATAATTTGTTTTGTCCGTCATGCGAATTTATAATTAATTTTTCATTTTCATGTGTATAATTTAAAGTACTGCACTTTTTATTCATTCAGACATAAATAATGGACCAGAGACTAAATCTTTAAGTTATATAATCGGAAAATACGATTGCATTTTTTAGTAATTAATTACGAACAAAATATTCAATTCAATAAAAAATAAGCTTCGTTAATTTATCATTTTGAATTATTTAACCATTCTGATAATTCACTTACGGAATATAATACTTATGAATAGATATTACATATTAATTATGCATATATGCAGGATTCATCATTAAAGTGTGACATCTGAAAAGAGATAACTGTCATGTACAGGTATCATAAAAGTGTCCATTTTTTAAGGCTAGCGTGCTCTCAGCATCGATAAAAAAATGGAAACTGGTTCTTTGGAAAATTGTTTATAAAACAAAAAATAATAATTTTGACGAAGACTTTAGTTTGCTATTTAATACTGAATTAATTCTCTGACAGCCGATTTTTTTAGATCACTATTTAGATGCAACGTTTTCAAACATATTCAAATACCGTTGAACGAAGCGAATTGTTATTTATATGCAAATCTTTATGAGTATAATAGTCCAACGTTTTTTATGTTATAATAGTCCAAAATAAGCACATGAGCTTGCGAAAATAACAGGATACAGCAGAAAATAGTCTTACTTCCTACCCGCGGCATAAGCGGTCATAGGTTTAAACCTGTGAATGATAAACAATTTATAGTATTGGATATAACTTATTTTTGCATCAAACGAGAGTAAATACGTGATGTCGGCACTTTCTGCAACTAGTTCTCAATGTAGAATGCAAACTTACTGGAAACCTAGAAATGAGTCTGAATAGATATTTGTCGCTGGAGGTTGCGATAAAATGGTGGTAAGATCTCGGCTTCGGAATTCGAGGATCATGGATTTAAAGGATCCGCCGTGTATGAAGGTAAATCCGCAGTCGTGGGTCAAATGTCCTCTTTTTCGTGTAGTGCGGCATGGAAGTTTGGAGAGGGGGGTGTCGTCTCAGGTATCATTCTCGTAATAATTCAAATGTCAGAGGGTTCGTCTACTAGGGCTTAACATTATAATATTACCCCGACCTCGGAGCCAGGACGGTTCCTTGTCGGTTGCGAACGTTTATTTAAAAAAAAACAAATTACAAACTTATGTGCAAATACAAATGCAAAACATTGGTTTACAAAAACAGTTTGAACAGATGCGGTCTTTGATCATTTGAGGCCGTTGATGACTTTATAGACAATGGTGATTCATGATGTAAATATTTAGCTTAATAATTAAATAAAAAGCTAATATTTTTAACAATTATGATTAAACAAAAGCGGCCTCGGACTATTGATGAATGACAACACATCACTGCAGCCCCCCTCGATATTATTTTAAAAACTTACGTTTTCATTTTTAAACATATTTGGTTATTTTTCCCCAATGAGAGTTCGATAAACTACGAAAACAGAAAAAAACAATTTAAACGGCGAAAGAAGGCAGAAAATTAATCAACAAGTAGAAGATACACAGACCTGGGGCTGCACCCCAATATCCCTTGAAGGCTTCAAAATTCGCTCACTGAGCATAGCAAAATGGCACATCGAAAGGCAAAAGGCCGTGTTTTCTCCTCTCGAACTTAATGGTGGCTCGGCGAAAATTGTTGCAGCTCAGATTTGGCTCTCAGCAAATGTTCCCTCCCACCCAAGATTTGCCTTGGTTCTCTTGACTTCTTTTCTTTTTTTTCTTTCGATATTTTATGGTTTCGTTTTTGCTTTCATATATTCCCGATAGAAAGACATCTGATTTAATACATATTCATTTTCTTTCGTTAGAAGTCTCATTGAAAAAAATATATATTTCAGGAAGTTTCTAAATTCAGATAATTATAATTAAAAATTTTGGGAGACTCAGAAGTAAATTTTTTAAAAAATTGTATATCATTTTATTCTCTTGAGAAATATTTTTTGCAGCGCTGCTCGTTTCTGAGGTGATGAGACTCCACTGCGTTATATAGCATAAGAAAAGGACATAAATTTAACAAAACTAAATTAATTTTACTTTAGATATTTAATCCGGAAAAACATTAACCAAGCCTTACGTGCCTTGCAGCCAATAAGAGGATTTTGTGTGTCATAAAATTTTATATAAAAGTATTTTCACACCAAAAATATTATATATGTATTTAAAAATACATTTGTTGTAACTGTAAGCTGTAATACGTTTAACTGTAACCTTTGTTCTGCTATATGTACTTCAAATTTTGCCCACGAATACGGAAGAATATGGAAGCTTTAAATTAAGGTTTCGTGACGATTTATTAAATAGTTAATTTTTTTATTAATAAAGGACACGTAAATAATTTCATCCCGAACAACTACGGATGTATGAGTGAGTTAAAAATAAAAAGAGCGATTGAAATGAATGCGAAGATTAAAAGAAAAAAGAATTCAGATTGCTGTAGTAATAAGCATGTGCATGTGGTTACTAAATTTGAAATGAAAATACTTTCCATCTACAGTGCAACCCCCGATTAACCGAACTAAAGAGGGGGGGGGGCGTCGTTTCGGATGGCGATTTTTTCGGTTAAGCCATGGACATCTATTACTATTTTGTATGTAATTACAGTATGTAGTTCTGAAATGTTTTGAGTGTAAAACGAATTCAAAACTCTTTGTAGGCTACACTTATGCTCTCTATTAAAGTTATCCCTTCGTTGGGCTCAATATTCGCACCGACGAGGTCGGACGCAATGCGTCTGACAGGCATAGGTAAACAATATCGTAATAAATAATGTTAATACCCATTAATTTTAATTTTAGCATTCTAAAATTAATCACTCACCTTCGTAGAGAGGCTTAAAAGAAAAAGGTGGGGATATCGTTGCAAAAAAAGTCTCGCCTTCGCGATTATTTCCGTGCTGTACAGCATGTGTTCTTCTGGATTTTCGATTTCAGAGACATTTCGGATAAAAAGGGTTCCGGTTAACCCGAGTTCGGTTTTTTAATGTATTTTGTTGTTTATTCTAAAATGTCTTTTATTTCATACTGTACGGACTCTGTGTTGACTTTTAGGGAACTTATAAGTGATTAGGCACTGACATGAGAAGTAGGACCCTAACGATTTGGTGGCAGAATCTTGAGACAGAGATCGAAGTGTCGCGAGGTCGAGTCCCAGTAGTCTCGAAAATCCTTCGTGTATGTCGGAATTGTTCAAGTCAGACCTTTTAACATTACTTTACACCACCTGCATCCCAGTGTTTAGAGCCATTTGGATCCTTCCCGGTTTGGATGGATGGAGGTGAATTTTATTTTTTAAAAAGGGAAATACATAAAACAAGGACAAAAAAAAACAATAATGAAAAAACAAAAAAACATGCACTGGACATGAACAAACTTAATAACCCGTAAAAGGAAACAATATGAAAAAAAAAATATATGGAAATAAAAGAGATGAAGATTAAAAGAAAAGTTTTAAGTTGCCCGATTTGTGTGTCAGTCCAAGAGGACACGTGCTCAATGACGTCAGACCTGTCGATAGTGTCAAATAGTTGAAGTGGTGTGGAAGTTTGAAGAAAGGCGTGTTGGTTCAGGTATCTTCCTCGCTCCTGGTCTTTGACCGAAACTCAGAATTGCAAGGTTCGTCACCAAAAGCCGTCGTGTAGTTTCATAAAGGGGGATAACGAGAAAAAAAATCAAATTCAAGAAAGAAAGGACTATATTTTATTTTGTGTAGGCAGTGGTTCGAATTCATACATATTTACTGTAAAACTTTCTTCTTATCTTGCTTGAGGTCTAATGCGCAGATTTAATATTATAACTCTGCTATACAAGCACTATATACACTTTCGATGTCCGCAGCTAGATATAGCATCTAATTAAGATTATAAGCAGATTCTGTTTGTGGTTTGAGAATATCGATAGCAACGCTTATTTAAAACTATCCTGTAAATGTATGAAATCATGGACCTATTATCCCAATTGATCGCTTAATAAACAGTGATGCCAAATGATATGAAAACATTTAACATTTTTTAAAAAACATTTTAACATTTTATTCATGAATATTATAATCTTAAATTTTATCCTTGAATATTTTCGACTGGTGTTAATAACTACCACGAAATGCTGGTTGTCACACCGTTTTCAATGTTTTGATTCACACATCAAAAATTATAATGGGATGCATATGCCAAAACATCTAAATATGGTTATATCTATTGCAAGACTGTTCTGATACTGCCAAAAGATTCTATTCCTTCTCAATGAAAAATGCGAATCTTGTTATGAAGATATTTGGAGTCGCAAGGCGACCACGGTGGCCTCGTGGTAAGATATAGGATTCGAAATACGATTCCACGGAAAGACCCGCCGTTTCCTTCAAAGATCCACCATGGGGATTACAGCCTTTGTTGCTTCAAATCCCATAATTCCTCTCATTCAAGTTAAGGAAAGATCCACCATGCGGAGGAGGGCTTGGTGCACGTAAAATCTGTCGAGGGTCAAACATCCTCGGTGTGGTGAGGAAGTTTGGAGGGGGAGGGAGCGGCGGTTGAGGTACCGTCCTTGTCACCTAAGCATGATTTGAAAGGACTAGGACCGCCCCAAAATAACCCTCGTATTGCTTCTAAATGGGACGTAAATTAAAAATAAGATTAATGCGAGTCGCAAATGAAAAGTGCAGTTCGTAATTTGGTTCGGAGTTAAATCAATCGTATACCAATCCTACTTTCAGGCAAATATAGCGAGAAACACTGAAATCGAACTGAATAGAAAGGAAAACAATAAATCACAGATTTACACTAAGATAAAAAAGAGTTTAAATTATGTTTATTGTGCATAGAAAACGATTCATAACTAACGACACTATGCAATAAACATTACTTCGCTTATACTATTTCACCGAATTTAATACAGAATTTTTAAAAAATGGGTTATATGCATTTTTCATGATTTTTCACTCAGTAGTATTTCACGGTCATATTGTTTTTACTTTATCATTTTCAATGATTCTTTCTTTGAATGGGAACCGATGAGAATGAGAATACGTAATATTTATTCTGACACTGCTGCATACAAGGCGCCATCTAGTTAGCTTCACCTCAACTAAAATTATTATTTCATCGTGCTGCCATCTATTCGTAATTTTGATGGAATAAAAAATTAAATAAGCATGTAACTGAAAATAACTTCAGTTTTGCTAAGTCGTATAACGTTAACAGTAAACAGAATTCATTAACCCTCTGAGCGGTTAGCTATTTTGATGTACCTGAATTAAAGTCGTAAAAATTTGCTTTTAAAGTGAATAAGTGGATCTTTATTTCGTTTAATCAAGTCTCTGAAATCTTAAGAATATTTTGTCCATGGTAGCATAAGAAATTATACACATAAACCTGAATTCCCAAATTTTCCAAATATTTTGAATCCATTTCGAATATAGTCCTTAGCCCTTGATAAAGCGGACTAGAATGGATTCCTTGTTTGTTTAATTCAATTCTCTAAGAGTATTTTTCTTAGTTTTATGCTTTCTTTGAATAATTTTGATTTCTATAAACCTGAATTATCTGGTTTTGAATTCAATACGGAAAACGGAAAAGAAACGTGAGGGTTAAAATCAAAGAATGACTTAATTCCTTTTAAAAGAAGTTGTTAATGTCATTTGTGTGACTTCTTGCTGAAGTTTTGTATTTTTCAAATAGCATAGAAAGTTATAGTTCAAAATGGAAAACGTTTCGCTTAGTTTATTAATTTACTCAATTGATGTTGTCTACCTTAAACTTGTAAGTTTCCCATAAATTTCCTATAGTGCTGTTGATGAAAAGCACAAGTACTGACAATCTTGCCTATTCTATATTTTCTTCCTTGTGTTTTCCTTTATCATCTTTAGTAAGTCTTTATGCAAATTCTAGTTACTTTCTTCTAATATGATGTGTCAGTGAAAAGTTAGGAAAAATAACAGTTGTAGTTTTTCGAGCTTCAAGTTATTTAAGAAAAATTTAATCTCATCATTTCATTCTGAAACGTTTTGAAAATGATGAATTTTCTAATTAAATTTGAGAAAAATGGAATTGTAATGGGATATTCGTATGGTGATAAGGATGAAATAAAAGAAAAACAAGAATATTTTGGAAAAATCACAACAAAAGTACTTGCAATATGAAAAATAATTCTTGGATCACAGGAAAATATCCACCTTATGCTTAATACACTTTTAGAATAGCAGCTATTACCAATAAAAACGTAGCGTTAAGGAAAATCAGAAATAAACACTTCTGATACACTTCTTTTATCTATTCCAAACAGACTGCGGAACACACAAACTCCTCTGCATGAAAATGCCCTATAGTCGTAGCTTACAAAATAAACTCCGCATATAAAACCACCGGTATAAAATAGTGAAAGTATGAAATTATATAAAATGTCATCAATTCTTCTACAACACAGCATTATGATAATGCGGTTTTCGTATAACAGAGTGTAAAACTTGTGACGGCCTGTTACAATACTGCATGCTGACAAAGTGTAAATATTGCGACGTTTTTACAACATCGTAATACGACCTACGTCATGGCATCCTGACATCATTCCTTACATTCAATCGTCACAAAGTGAATCAGCCCTGTTTCAGAACGACTGAATTCATTATTAAAATACCAATCGTATTTGTATCTTCTGTTATATCAATGCATAAAAATGCAAGCATAGTTAAAATCTTCTAGAGCTTAAAGCTGGAATTAAAATTAAAGTTAATTTTCTAACAGTTTACTTTTTTTCCTGAAAGTCCAGTGTTATACACTAGTGAAATATATGTGCACTTTCAAATGTTTAGTAATTTAATAAAGAATCCCAGTTCATTTTTAAGCATATTAAACTAAAATAGATAATTAATTTTCCATGATTATTTGTTGCATTCTTCTGAACCGCTCAAGGTAGTATTCCCTCCCCCCCTGAATTTAAAAAGAAATTCATATCACTAACTTCATGAATGGTAAATTAAGTTTGCAGAGTTTTTTAACATTATAAATGAAAAAGAAGAAAGACTGGAACTTCTTTTAAATCACAAAAAATTTATTTAATTTGAATTTTGAAAATGTCTTTGGCAGACGCTGAAAGTTCTTTGGTAAAATCTGAATGAATTTTAATGTACTGAATGTGTGGACTTTAATGTACTGAAAAGTGTGTACTTTCGAAGCGTATGAATGCGCTGTTTGCTTGAATTCATAATTACAGCAATCTGAAAAATAAAAAATTCCATGAGGAAAATATAAATTCATTTATGCAATGTTTTTCGCACATCAATCTTTTTCATGGGAACAAAATTATTTTTAAACTCTTTATATTAACGAACGATTTTATTTCAATCTGTTGAAGAAATCGCACAGCCATTCTGAGTTGAATTTTTGTAACGATCGTATAGATGGCGCCACCAAATGTTTTATAAGTTTTAATTTTATTTCATTTATTTATTTGTCTTTCCATTTTTAGCTTTTAAATACAAATCAAAATTTATGGTAAAAAATGCTACTAGCTTTAAACAATGAGATAACTTCCAATTTCCAGTTTTAGCGTTAAGTTTTAAAGGAATATGGAAATTTAGCAGTTAACCGCAGGGGCGAGAGGGGGTATCCCCCATCTTTTGCGCGAAAAATTAAATTTCTATTTCATTTGTCAACTTTTACTTCTCTGTCCCGATCCGCTCAGAGAGCACCCAACTTATTTTGCAACTAAATTTTAAAATTTTACTGTCCACTTCCCATAATCACTATTACTTTTAGTTGGCTATACATTTTTTGCCCCCTCACTTTTGACTCGCAAGCGTCTTTACTAGTTAATTAAACTGGGTTTTTTTTCGCAATCCTACTACAGAATGCATAACTCATATGAATGGGTTGTGATGTAGCGAATAAAAAATAAAGTATGTTTCCTCTTAAAATCCGCACATTATTTAATTAGGTATAATAGGCGCATTAGGGCAGGATATAAATTAATAGTTCCATTTCGACACTTATGTGATCTCAGAAATTCTTACGATCAATTGAATAGTCATTGGAAGATATTTAAATCATAATATTTCAAAAAAAAAATGTTGTTATTGATATAATTAAGCTATGAAAGAGAAAGTCCTATCGTATGCAATCTCAAAATTTTGTTCTCTTCGTCGTTTGCCTTTATTTTCCTTTAAAAATGCCCCCCTTTTCTGTTTACAAGATACTCTAGAATAAATTGAATGCTGGGGCTTTTTACATCAACCCGAATTATTTAAAATTTTTTAGGTCCGATAAAAAAAATTTCAATTAAGTTTTTGTTTGTTTACAAAAGAATGAAATCCTACAAAAGAATTACTTTTCTTTGATTAATTTTCAGTTAATTAATTCAAACTACAATTAATTTTCTTTGCGACTTTCCGGTTCTAGAAACCTACAGATCTCAAAATTTTAAGCTGCACAATTTCTTCTTTGCTCGGGTGAGATGTTCGACCCATTTTATAAAAGTGTTAGCCAGATTTAATTTTAGTTTACTCAGCAATAACCATAACAAATTAGATAGAAAACTTCTGTTTTGGAATTCTAGATTTACTAAACTCAAATTTGTGTGGCTATTCATGTGAACAGGGCCGACCTTTAGCCGACTAGACCGATTGTTCACAATAGGGCCCCGCGATTAAGGGGCACGCGCCAGAATAATATGTACTCTCCGCACAGTTCAGTGGCGTAACTAGGGTGAGTTAGGCAGTGTAAGTGCCCTGGGTGTTATTACCAGAGGGTGGTGGAGAATTGATTTAAGAATTTAAAAGAGTTGTTTATATATTTTACTCTCTCATACGAAGGAAACACAGACAAAGCATTGTAATCGTATAAAATTCCACCTCGAAATTTTAGACAAATCTATACGTGTTAAATCGATCCGAGTATGAAGACCATTTTTGCAATTACATCTGTGTTTTAGGTTTATCTGTAAACACAATAACAGAAAAACGCTACTAGACAGATGAAATTTGGTATGTTATCAGAACACGAAAATTTTAGGTTTCAATCAAATTCAGACGAAATCCTGTGCCTAAAAATTCTGCGCATCCTTGCATACGTGGACAGAATAGCATTGAAACGCAAAGAGCTAGAAGGATTAAATTTAGCATACGGTT
>BGPR01000039.1:1632808-1696735 GCA_013235015.1 Araneus ventricosus
TTCAGATCTGAATCAAATTTAGGTCTCAATGGGAAGAAGGGAACACTTTCAAGATATATGCACGGTTTTCTTCACTATGTTACGAGGCACAAACTTCGCCACATTGTACTAATAAATGAAATAGTCAAGGGCATAACACTTCAGACTGTCTTTTCTTTGTCATAAGTCCTTAGATTGTACAAAAACTTTTTTAAAAAACGTTAATTTTTTTTTCAATCGGGCAACGAATTTCCTAAGGCCGGCCCTGCGTGTGAATCGGTATTTACTGTACCTTTTTACGAAACTGGGCAATTTACGTGAGATACCAGTAATAATTGATTCAATTTAGCAAAAATTATTTAAATATTAATAGAAATTAAATTAAAATTAACTCAAATTTAATTGTTCCTTTCCATTTTTTCTTCAATTTGCTTTCATTTTAATTGTATTTCTTACTTTCTAATGTTCTTTTTTCTATGATTAAATATTTGATAATTTTCTGTTGTTAAATACTATTATATCTGCTGATTAATTTTAAGAAAATTATGATGATGAAATCACTTAATGCTGTTGTGTTGAGCGTGCATAATAGGTGTATTGTTGTCATTTGTATTATTTTTTATTATTGTTTACTTTTTCTATTTTTATATTTTTTTACTTAATTTTTGAAGTACTAATTTAATTACGTAAGATACGATACTCGTATTTTTTCCAATTAAATTGATTATACAAGCATCATTACCATTGATAAAATTTATTTTTATAAAAAATAATCGTAATCAAGCATGTCTTATGTTTTATTATTGGAGAGGCTATTCAAGTAATCGAAACTGTATGACGATATCAAAATAAAACCTGTTTCTGAATTAATCAAACGACTTCAACAAAAATTTTGAAAAATAGATTCGAAAGGAATTGTTTCGACGACCAACTTACAATCCAGTAATTCCGAACTCGAAGAAAAAAAAAAAACCGAGAGCTCTACTGGATCAAGTCTTTAGACATTTTCCGTTTTAGTCTCAGGGCCGGGATACCAAATAAGCAAAGTAGGCCTGCGTATGGGTTCCCGTAATTTTTGAGGGTCCGGAAACCTCGAAATATTTTTGAGGTATTTTCAGGGTAATTTAGTTTTGTTTTTTCATTTGATTTATAAGGACCACATACTCAAATTAAAATCAAGTATCGTTTGAATTCCACAACATCATACTTAGGATTTTTTTCAAATTTTCAAATTCGTTTGCATATCAGTGTCATCCAATGTTATTTTCAATTGGCGGAATGACGCATAAATCAACAACCCTGGCAAACTTTATGTCTCAATATTTAGAATGCATTAAAAATATATGTTTTTTTTAATTACTTTTAAATTGAAATTTTTTATACGCGACATAATGAAACCAACTGTCTTGAAGCTTACTCGCAATTAAATGTTATGTCATTTCAGTTGTCGTAATACAGGGTGACAATTATTCAGCTATATGAAAAAAAACCTTGATAACTTTTGAAACGTTTGATGAGATTCAGTTAAAACTTAGCGGTTGAATTTCAGGGCATGTTGGGATTATTTTTGAGCATGCGCACTCTTATTGTTGTTGTTCATCTTTCGTTGAAAATGTCGAAATACAGCATTTCTGAGCGTATATCGATCGTCAAGGCCTACTATATGAGCAATAACAGCCCGATTGCAGCTCAAAGGAAATTTTAGGCCGAATACAAGCTGAAGACAACCGGTCCAAGTGTTATAACAATCAACAATGTGATTATATATTATAACAATCAACAATTCGAGAGAGCTGGTAGTGTCGATGTCTCGACACTTCAGCGATTTTTGCAGAATTTTGCTCTTCGTCTGCGCCACGTCATAGCCATTGATGGCAAGCATAGCGAACTTGTCATAAACTAAATCCGAATATATGTAGTTACTTTTAAAATTTGAATAAAATTTTTGAACTCAGTAGTTTTTGAAAATTTTATTTTTTATTTCATATAGCACAATAATTGTCACCCTGTAATTGTTACTTAAATGCTGCTTATATAAAAATTAAATGAAAATCGATGAAAAATATCTGATTTGGGAAGGTTTGAAGGAGAAACGGGGGGGTCCCGGATCACCTAAGGCATCACCTAGGGACCTACATAGCTTAATTCTGTACTGTTTAGACTTTGCTGAAGGAATATTAGCACAAACGATGCCAATTTGGTCAATTACAATATTTCAAAATTTGTACTGTTTAAGCCTTAAAAGCTATGACGACCTCAACGCTTATATCCAAAAACTCTGCCACGACAATCACATTAAAGTTACTAGATAATTTCAATAGTATTTCTCAAAATTTCTAATTAATTTTCATTGAATATTTCAAAATTTCTTAACTGCAATAGTTCCAGATTTCTATAATTTAATATTTTATTTTTATAATTTAAATAATTATAAGTAAAGAGCTCAAATCGCTCACCTAAAATTAATTCAATGATATTTTCTCTTTTCGGTGAAACTAAAAATTGAATTTTTTTTCCAAACTCTGATGTTCAGTTGCAAGAGATCTAATCTGAAAGCAATACTCCGCAAGATCACGCGCCATTGTCGCTGCCAAATCTTTAATTAATTAAATTTTCTGTTTCAGATTATTTTAAAGATTATATCGCGGTAGTTTTGTATTTAAAATTGTTTTGAAGCCGTGTTTCCTTTAATATATAAATGAATTGGCGATAGTAAAGGCGTGCGTTCAAGTTCACAAAAAAAATTTTGCCATAGGCAATAGCATTAAAAGTATACTTCTTTAACTACAGCAATTTATAACAGAACATAGAACACACAATTTCTCTCTCTCCCCCCCCCCCCTTATTTCTAGAAGGCATCCAGGTTGTCAGAAGTATAGTAGAAAACTGTTTAAAATAATAAATGTTTGGGTAATTGATGCGTTTAGATTTTAAAATATGAGTTGTCCGTTGAGAAAATTACCAGTCTCCCGAAATTTCTTCTTACTGTTAATAGGCTAATGAAGCTTGAAACAAAGCTCATGAGCAACATCGAATATCTTTTTGCTGTATTTTGAGTGGAAGATCCGCGATTTGTAAGTTTCATGCGATCAATAAATTACTGTATTTAATTATGAATCAAGACGATTTAAATGATTATAGTGAAATGAAGAAAAGATTTAATTAGATAAAGAAATACCCTGCCAAGTTCTTAAAATATTAGCTTGCGTGCGTAGACGCAATCTATTCATTTCAGAAGTAATGTGGTGTAAGTCATCCTACTTCATTCGTATCGAGCAATGGAAGCAGATTTAATACCTTTGATGTGCTTTGAAATTGTCTTTAAGGATCAATGCATGCTCAAAATGTGAAAAATCTATTGGATTTTCCATTTATCAATTTAATCTCTTATTAACAAAAAAGAGGCAGGGGCAATCAACTAGGAAATTCTGATACATTCATCTTTTTGTTTAAAATAAGCATTTTTCATTCATCAATGAAACAAGATTATGCAAGATAATGAGCTAAAGCGCATAATGGAATCGCCTCGAGAAACGATAGTTACTCGGTGTTCAGTCATTCCCTCGTATAAGTTATTTTCTTACAAGTACAGTAAAGCTTAGTTTTTGCGTCTTTCAAGGAACTGGCGAAAAACGACGCATAAATGAAACGTATAATCGAAATTCTACTAAACAACTTTGATTTTCACAAAGGTGATGCTGCTAATGCAAATTCATTTAAAAGCAATCATCTTAAAGTCTTTTAAGATGGTACTAGTACAATACTACATAGTATGAAAATCAATAATTAAATTTTATGAATAAACACCTGTCATAAAAAGAAGAAAATAATACATTTATGTAGAAAAACTCAATTTTGTCCTGAGCCGCCATAAATTATGTAGAAATACGGTTGCAGGGGAAATAATCCTAAACCCGCCTACAGATAAAAATGCTTCATCTAAGGAACACTCTAGGGAGAAATGCACCAAAGATAAAGAAAGAGAAACAGTAGATGAAACTAAAGTATTTATTTATTAAAAAAGCATAATATGAAATGAGAAAAGTATTTACACAGGTATTATTTACATTTTAGACAAGAGGGATTTAGGGTTTGTTACTAACTTAAGTTACATATAAACTTACACCTCGTTAAAAGCTTAGTTAGTTATAGCCATCTCCCATCGCCGCCGTGCTAACAGCGAAAATATCCCCGTAGCTCGTTAGGCTCATCAATCCTACAGCATGACTGTTCCGTTTAAATTCAAAAAGTCATCTCCTCGTATTAAAACATTACACTTGGTCAGTGATGTGGGGTGGGTAAATACCCAGTGGGTAGGTAAATATTTTTTGGTTATATACCCGGGTATTTACCCAAGGCCTGGGTAAATACCCAAAAACTGGGTGTTTTGTGAAAAAAATTTCAAATGATGATTCACAATGAAACTCACAGAGTTTTTTAAATACCTTCCAAAAAAGTATTTGTAACTGGTCATTCACAATAAAACTTAAAATTTATAAATACCCAAAACTGGGCGTTTTGCAAAAAAAGTATTTGAGAATGGTGTGATTCAAAATGAAGCATTAAATTTATAGATACCCTTACACTGAATATTTTGCGAAAAAAATGCATTTGTGAATGGTGATTCAAAATAAAACATATAAAATTTATAAATACCTCCAAACTGGATATTTTGCAAAAAAATGCATATCTGAATGTTGATTCAAAATGAAACATAAAAATTATAAATATCCCAAAACTGGGTATTTTTCAAAAAAAAAAGTATTTGCGAATGATGTTTCAAAATGCAATAAAAAAATTAATACATACCCCTAAACTGGATATTTTGTAAAAAAAGTATTTGCGAAGGGAGATTTAAAATCAAAAATATAAAATTTATATACATAATATATTGTTATAAAATTTTTAAATTAAAGTTTTGACTAAATTATATAAAAAAAAAACCAATTGCTATCAGGATTCAGAATAAAGTATTTTAAAACTTAAACGGGATCGGGTGTTGATTTAGTTTTTACTGTTCGAAAATTTGACACTTACAATAGAATAATTATTTTTAACGCCATTTTTGTTATACTAGCCGCCTTCGGCGACCAGATTGTTCGCCGGGAATATAATTTTACCTAAATCTCTTATGCATAATTTGATATTCATGGTTCCCTTAAAAAAGTAATTTTAAGCTTCAAATTGCGATAGAGATTTAGCCCGCTAGATGGATTGTCATCTATCCACATGTCCACTATGAGTTGATCGGGTTTATTCCTCATGTAGGATAAACGAGACAATTATTGACATCTCGGATAATTATAGACACCCTATTTTTTAATAAAATATAAGCTTTCATGTCAATGCTCAGTTTTGGCTAACCTAACCTTAGGTAGAGAGTTAAAAGTAAACTAAGTAAGAATGAAGGGATGTCAATGTACATTACTCATCTACAAGATGACAACAACCGATTTTCCAAGACTCATTCTTAATATATTACAAAATGCCTTCCAGGGAATACCTTCCTTTATGAAACCCTTTATTTAGCCTCAAACAGAGTAATCCAGGAAAAGTTACAATGAATCGCAACTTGATTTAACTTTTTTTTACTATTTAATTGTATAAATATTGCCTTAAGGGTGTCAATAACTGTCTTGTTTATCCTGCATGATAAGTGTAAAGGTTTGGATGGATACAGTTATTATCGTTTTAACTTCATCAGTATTAGCCGGCAGAGGTGGGAAAAACGTTTACACCCCACCCTCCACAGAAAAAGAAATTGCAGACATCAAGGCTTCTTATTGAAATGTGAAAGCTATGGTCTCGGGCTGCTCTGAAGCCAGTCTATCGGAAGTAGACAAATTATTAACATATCCATTTGCTGTAGGCGCTTGAAAAAAGAGTTGAGCGACAACTTTGTCTTTGGGTATAGTAAATAAAACTTCAGAACCCCCTCTCTTAAAATAATTTGTTGAATGCGATGGATTGAGAAGATACAGCCTTTCAAAGTGTGCGTTTTCTTTTATAAATACATGTATACAAAATAATTTTAATTATATTAAGATCACATTAAGGATTTGTTAATGATACGCCTCGTACTGTCAGTTTGAGTTGTCACTGACGATAATTAATGTGAAAAATAAAGATGTTTTGTAGCAATTAAGCTGTTGCAACATCAAAACTTAATTTCATGGCCATCACTTGAAATTTTTTTAGTAAGTATATGTGTATTTAAGTAGTTTTTTATTTATTTTGTTTTCGTTACGCAGGGTACATTTATATTAGAGGTCCCTGTAACCGAAAGCTATATTCTACACAAGTGCGAAATGTTTTAACAACTATATCCATATGATTTGCAATAACTTCCAATCCTTAGTAAATGATTGCTTTGCAGAAGATAGAATTATCGAGTCACAAATGCGTTAACCGAAATGTGAACAAGCTGATAATTTGAAGAAGAGTACGATTCAAACGACAGGAAAGAACAAAGTGACAGCATTTAATTTGCTTTTCTTTCTTTGTGCTTTATTGAAAATGAATTTAGTTTACATGGTATAATAATCAACATTTGTTTGAAATTCAAAAAATATCTTTATTAAAATGGGGAAAGAAAACGCTAGTAATGATTTAAAAAATTGACAATAAATGATTCGCCTGGCTGGTAGAAAATTATAGGAAATTCAACTAGATATTATTCCAAAAAAATTTAAAAAATGCTGTTTTTTTCTGTTTCCACAACCACAAAGGAAGAAAAATTATGTTTATCTAAAATTTGTTCCTTTCAAATTTATTTAACATCGTGAAAACGAAAAAGTTTAATTTTTAATTTAATTAATCTTTTTATTTATTTTTCCTAAACTTTTACATTCTACATTCTCTCAAGAATGACTTTTGTCCAGTTTTAATAAAAGAAATAACTCTTGCATAAAATTTTCCATGGGTTTGTAAACACTTGAACGCGTGTTAAAATTAAATGTACACAGTGGATAGAAATTTGAATTCAATTTTTACAATAATGTAAACTAAATATGCACATAAATTCACAAAATTACATTTAAATTAATCAATCTCTTTATTTATTTTTCCTAAAATTTTGCATACCTCACTCTCTCTGAAAAAAGAACTTTCTCCAGTATTATTGAAAAAGAAATACTAACCATTGCTAAAATTTTCCATGGGTTTCTGAACACTTGACCTTGTGAAACAATTAACTACATACAAAGGACCAAAATTTGAATTCAATCCTTACGATAACATAAAATAAATAAACATATATATCCATAAAATTACATTTATAATCCCAAAATTCCTCTCGATAATTCGCAACTAATCTTTTCTTGGAACACAGTAATGGATGCCTTGCTATTTTTTTTCAATTGAATAAATAATACATTCCAAAAGAATCGGAATATTTTTATGGCATTGTTTAGTGAAAAAAGAAAGAGAAAAAAATCCTTTCATCCCCGAGAATACTTCTTGGAAGGGAGGAAAATTATTATATTGGATATATATGCTAACTAATAACACCTATTACGTAGTGGTTGAATTTATGCGCATGCGTGTGGTTCGAATGACGGGTTACGGCCCTTTAACCCCGCCTTTTCGATGTAGTCCGCGTCGTCCCTAAATCCAGATTATCAGCAATGGTCATCTGGGATCTGCGTCATATCACGTTTGTTTTTGATTTTCGCCATTATCTTGTTTTAAAAATGTTATTGCACAACGGTTTATGATTGGTTTTTATTATTTCTTTTATAGTACTTTCTATCATGCTACATCCCTCTTCTAGGGTGGTTTTTGATTTAATATATTAGTATGGGCATCAATTTCGTATGCAATTTGGTACAGATATATTAAAGCTGTGATGGAAGTAAAATGTCTAAAAGTAGGAAGAGTAATAGTTCTGTTAAGTTCAGTTGCTCAGAGAAAGAAATATATGCAATATATTTTGGAGACATTATGGAGATGTTTGAATGCATTCTGTGCAATATATTTGGATAAATTTGGATGCCCTGTTTGCTTTTTAAAAATCAGGAAGGCAAAGGAAGATTTATGAATTTAATTTCTGATTTTAATTCAATTTTGAGGAGGGGATATTTGCTGTCTTCTAAATTCTACTAGAGTCTAAATTAGAGATGTAGAACCCAGGAAATTCGGAAGAAAAGTCATCATTTTAACAAGAAGATTTATTTTGCAACATTTTCTTTCAAAGAAACATGAAATTCTCTTCAAAGTTGCTATTGACAGAATGGCATTGTATCGGAAATATAAAATTAGATTGTACCTTATTCATTGGGTACAACATCTAGAACAGGGAACTAAGTGGAGTCGCATATTTAAATTTGAGAGGTCGACAATATGAGAGCTTCAATTTTCAACGCTAGTAAATAATCATATTTCCGAAAACCACTTTGAAAAGATATTTTTGTTCAAGTTTTTCAAATTAAAGTACAGTGAAACTTGACTGATTCGAAGTTGATGGGGACACAATAAAATTAGATTTATTCAAAAATTCAAATTAAGAAAAACTGGATCTAAAAATAAGTTCAGTAAGAAAAAAGATGCAAAATGTAAATAAAAAAAAGGCAGCAAAAATTTAATTTTGTTATTTAATAGTTATAATAAACGATACATAATTAATAAATTATGATTAATTTGTTAATAATTTCAATAAGTAAATAAATAATTCTAATAAACTGTATACGGCACTTTGAATACAAAAACTGTACAATAAAATTTCGAAATAATAAGTACAATTCACATCTAACGTGCTCAAAGCTTCTTTTAAAAAATGAAGAACTTTTTATTTCATCTTTCTGTTGTTGTTGCTAATGCATTGCACAAGAGTAAAGTCCTCGAATGAATTAAGGGCCTGAACAAATTATTCACTTATGATCACTGAAGACACAAGGTAAGAACCTATTTAACTAATGAAGACAACTTAGGAATAAAAACAATTTCACTGTTTTGACTTTGAATTAAACAAAATAAATTTGAATTGTAGGCGAAATTTCGACATTATGTAAATAGAAATTTCCAAGAACAAGCGAAAGAATTAGAATTACTTATGTATTCCAAGTTAAAAAATTTGAATTAGCCAACTTCCATTTGATTTCTTTTTTGTCTTCATTAACCAATGTTTAATAGGTCTCTATTATTTTCTTATTTTTATGTGCACTTGGAAACGTATAAAAATTTTTCATGCATTCATAGGATCGCTGAAATGCAGCCAAAAACGGTGACCCATGGAAAAAGTTTACGAAATTCTGTTCTAGAAAATATATGTGTCGGTTGACCATATAATTTCAGATTTCACCTTCCACGACAGCAGATAAAAAAATAATTACCATCTGTGATTTTGCTTGCTATCGCAAGGATGATGAACTCACTAAAAAAATACATAAACTAGAAAACTGTGTTGAAGAAAATCGTTTCCAGATGAATTAAGATTCACCCGCAAACAAAGAATGTTAAAGATCGTCAACAGGCAACAAACTGCCATTATTTTCTTCACACAAATTCTTAACTCTCTCTCTCTCTCTCTAATAACTCTCTCTTGGAAAAGCAATTTAAATTTATCTGTTGGTCTAAGTATCCACATCAACCATCCCTATCAGCGAGTGTGCCAGAAAACAATACAATTCCACCACCATTCACAAAACGCAATCTCTGATTGTTATGCAACCGACACGTCGCTCGCAAACTCTGTTGTGATGCTAACTCTTCAAGCTTGACCCACAAATGAAGTGCTGGACTTAATTCAAGACCCATCAAACAATTGATAATCGCTCGAGTTAAGGCAGGCGGGCGAAGAGATCATTAAAAAAAATTATTTCACTTTTGTTCGTGCTTGACCTTTCTTCCCTTGCCTTCCTGGGGGAGGAGCAGGCTGTGGCACGACTAAGCTCTACTATCCACAGTGTACTTTGAAGTACTTCAATCAACCTAGAAGTCTCTCACCCTATTTTTTGCAACGTTGCAGTTTGCTTCCTGCTTTTTATGGTGGAATTCACCAAGAATTTTGGTTTCAAGTGGGAGTGGCAGTGAAGGGAGAATCGTGCTACCTGTTGAACGGTAGCTTTCGATGAAGCAGAAAGGGGCACACGAGGTGTTGCCCCTGGATGGATAGGGTGTGAAACAGTACTTGTGAATGAAAAGTTGGCAGGAACTGGGTTGTGGCGCGAAGCTTTTGTTCTCCTACACAAAGGAATCGTTAGCAGGGATTCATGTTTCTTGAATTATTAATTAAAACGCGGAAAATGAGGCTAACCTGAAGCAGTTAGTAAAAATTTCAAATAGTGGATGGTAATCTTTTGTTAACCTCTTGCATTGTTAGAAGTGAACTGTGTCTATAATATTGATCATATATTACAAGTGGTGATATAATTTACATTCATTTCTGTGGTTGGAATATTGCGTTCGAAACAGTTTTTGATAAATGTAAATTTCTTTTAAGAAAAATCCCACATAAGAATGTCTTCTTATTTCATTAACAGTGTCGATGCGAGTTTAAGTGGCATCTTGGCATGGTATTATTTTCCCACCCCCTCATCATATCTGGCGGCATCTACACCCCCCTTGTCCTTCCGTCGCTGTGCCACTATTCATTAAAAAGAGAAGAAAATCATGATTCTTTCCTCCGCAGTAATTTTTACTGCTGTGGATAATGGCAATGATTAGTGTTATTCTCACACATGTGATTTTTTTGGGGGAGAGGGATCTAAATCATCAATAAACATACAAATAACATCAAAATATCTTTCTTCTTGTTTTCTAATAAGGAAAATGGTAACATATATTCCAGAATAACATTTGAACAGTTTTGTTTCAAAATGAAATAAACGAGATGCATTATCAATCCAAAGTCTTACATATACTTAGTTATCTGAAAGATCCTAACGGTACGAGTTCTATTTCATTCTTATTCGTAATGCATTTTATTTTCATTTGCTTTGTTTGAGAAATGTTATTTTTATTTTACCAATTTATATTGAAATGTAGCTGGGCTGAATATCTGTCATCAATTATTACAATTCCTACGGTTGTCTGATATTTTCAGCCTTGAACAAGAGAACCTACTTTTATATAATATTATTTATGTTTCTCGCATTTGTCATTTTACAGCTTAAGATTATTTTGATTATGAATTACTGATTTAAAATCTTAAACACCTAGATATTATAAGATAATCGTTTTTGAGAACAAAAGGCTAATGTTAGATTCAATTTTTAGAAATAAAAGAACTTTCATAACTTTAAAATAAGATTATTCATAATTTTAGCAACCAGTTGAAATATGTGTTGAAAGGATTCAGCATATATTTCCTAAAACATATTCTGAAATTTTTTCATTCACAAGAACTAAATTGCTATGTCAATGAAAATTATCGTGGCGCCATCTATGATGAAAATATAAAGTGCAATCTAATTTAGAATTAGATGCAAAGTGATATCTGTAAATACAATAATTTTTGAAAATCAAATCATGATTAATATTCAGTTATTTCTACTCATTAGTGAAACTTATAAACTAAAAATTAAACCATCAGAATCTGTGTGTCTTTTGACAGGACAAAAAAAAAATCACCTAACCATATCTTTAAACTATTTTAATACAATTATTATAGTAAACTGCTGACAAACAAGTTTCCCATCTGAGAATATGACAACATATTTTGCTACTTAATTTAAAACAGAGTAGCCTTTTGTTAAAATATTTAATTGTTGATATTTAAATCTAAACATTTATTCACTAACTGTAGCTAGGTAAAGCTTTTTCTCTTAAAAATAATTTTATACATCTCATTTACATTGTTACAACATAATTTGACTATTTTACGGGACAATTATTTAATAGAATTGAAGTTATGATGCCTGTCCAAATTTAGCTGCTATTTCCGATATGAAGAATTTTCAAAATAAGTCCCCCTTCTTTTTTTTCGAAATTGAAGGTTGAAATGAAGAAATAAAGCAACATAAAGTACAAAATACTTTCTCTATAAGGTGACTGCGATAATTTGTCTATTTTTTGAGTGAAAATAACGAAAAATGCCACGTAAACAATTTCTCAATAAAAATGTTTTAGCATGGATTTAGATTTTTCACAGAAACGGATTTTCACTAAATGTAGGGATACGTGAAAACGTTTAGCATGAGACTATGTGTAATATATTACCTCGAATCTATGTCAAAAATATTCGTCGTCTAACAAGTAAGTCATGTTCAACACGGCGATAGTTGACTTAAACATCTGAATACAAGGTTTTAGTTTTACGCATATATTTTGAAACACTGTTAACAAAAATGAATTTTTTAAAGAATAAATTTTCAAGTATTGCATTTAATATTTATATAGATTTAAAGAATAATAAATGCAGTATTCTATCTGAAAGGCTCCAGTTAAAACCATTATTCATCAGAGAAATATCGCCAAATTACAAAACTTTTTTAAAAATGACCAAATACTTTTGGGAATGATTGTTTATTGTACAATGCTATTATTCTAAACGAAAACGAATATCTGGAATTAATATATATAGCAATATTGGTTACATGATTAAATTGGTTTCAACTTGTTATAATGGCGAAAACTATTTTTTTAAATTTTCATTTGTTTCCTTCTTGCATCGAGTATTCTTTGGTTACTTTACCATTTAAGGGAATTTTTAGATTAAAAAAAGAAATAAAACTGTTAGAACTTCAAAGAAAATTACCGACTTTCTTGAATATCTAAATATTGAACTAGTAAACGGACGCTAGTAAATCAATCTTCACACTTCAAATAAACACCAATGATGGGGGATTTAACGGAGTGCTCGAACTCTACAGCGCAAAATCTCCGAAGCCCAATATTTATTTTAGTTAGTCCTTGCTAGAAAGTTAATTTGAACCTGAATATTTTTGTAACTGAAAGGTAATTTTTGTTATGCTGAAAGGAAATATTTTTATTATGCTTAAAGGAAAATTTTTATTAATTTTAAATCAAGGAATTTTTATGAGAAAACTAGTGAAATAATTTAGATGATAACACCAAAACTGTAACTAAGGTTAAATTATTTATAAAAGAATTAACTTTTAAATTAATTTTAGAATTTAAAAATATCATATCTCAATTTTATAATTCAACAATAAAATTCCGAAAGGATATTTAAATAATAAAACCAAACGATTTTTACAAAAGCGTGAAATTGTAATCAAAGATGTTGCTAAGAATAAGTTAATTTTTAATGTCAATGCATACTTAACAAAAAGAAAATTTGTTAGTTACTTGAACTGATTTAATTTATAATCTGATACATTTAAGGAAAATTTTAACTCGTACAGGTAATGATTTATTACTCAAATAGCAAGAAGCGACAGTTGAACGAGCCTATAAATGGAATCGAAGAGAAACTGGTTCATTTTTAAAATTACAAATCAAATCGAGCACCGACAGGCGTACCTGCTAGTGAGAAATAAACTTACTAAAAGATTCATTACTATATTTTAAATAAAGATAATGGAAAAAGAAGATAGAGATTCTTTAATTCCATTAAGTTTTTATGTCTCTCATTAGTTCTTAGAGATAATATAAAGCAGGATATATCTGCATAGTCTACTTCATATGTCTATATAATTTACTGTCTAAGCAATTAAATCAATTTTAACTGTATGAACTTTGAAAGAATTAACTTACAGTAATTTCTAAATAAAGAAACAAACAGCTGAATTGAATCAGTTACAGATAATAAAAGAGCTGCAATAACTTTCCCATAAAGACACTATCTTGAAAAAAAAATGTTACTCGTTAGTTTCATTCAAGCTACGGCTTTTGTCAAAAAAAAAAAAAAACTTGCTTTGTTTCTTATTTAAACCTTCAGTCAAGCAGCTATAAAGATTGAAATACCAGACGAAGAGGCGGTATAAAATGCATAAATATTCACTTTTACGATTCGTTATCAGTAATCTGTTTATTCAATTTATTTTACGTCAAGTTTGTTTTTTTACAGCAAAGCTGCAATTAAGCATCTGAACAGTCTACTTAGTTATTTTTTAATAATAGTTTTCTTGCAATTCATGAAATATATTTCGTTTGATTACGAAATTATGGCTCTTCGAACGGTAATCTTGCAAATATATTTCTGTAATAAGTAAAGTCTTCTTTACTTATTCAGTAACTTACAATTACTGGATAAAAATTCTTGGCAGAATCGCAGCTAGGTTTTTCAGCTATTTTATGCACCATTAGATCTTAGCTAGTATCTGCTTTCCTTGAGAATATTTTTATTCATTTCCATGTATCTCAAATTATATATAGATTTAGATTAAATTGAAAAATCATAAACAAGTCATCATTTCCCCGCTGATTCGTCTCAAGCTTTACACACTTTTGGTAAGCTAGATGGGCGAAATAGAAAATAAATAAATAAATAAATAAAAAATTTTAAAAAGTCATCATAAGCAAGCATAATTTTTCACATTGTTAACCGATAGTAAAATAATGAAGAAACATATACGATGTTGAATAGAACTGAGATTTAACTAAAAAAGTCATATTTATTAACTAAACCACTAATTCTTCCTTTATTTGTCTTAAGAATTATTATTTGAACATTTATATTAGTTATAACTAAAATATTTTTACAATATATAACTATAGTATAATCAGTAATCATGTTTATTATATTCACTGGCCATAGAGTCTTGCTTTTAATTACTACATTTTACGAAAATCTTTAGGCAACTCTGGATTGCTTTCAGTTTTATCGAAATATGAAATTAGTTCCAGTACTAAAGCTTCAAAAGCTATGAATATAAACAAAAACTTTTCAAATTTGAGCAAGATATAGAAATTTTGTTCGACATAGTCAAAACTTATATAAGCCTAGTGTATTTAATACACAATACCTTATTTTGAAAGTATCCTTTTATTTTTAGGTAGGATTGGTTCTTACAGTTGAACATATTTAATTTTAAACAGTGAGTATTAATTTCATTTATTTGTGTAACTCATTTCTATAGAGATCAAAACTGTGAAGTGCGCAATGCTATTCTATCGAGTGCTTTTTCTTTGGAAATAGCACGCTAGATTTCTACCAGACTCTAAATGCTCTTCGATCAGACTTTTTTTTGTCAGTTTGTTTAAATGCACGACATGAAGACCGCCCTTGATAATCAAGAGATTCAGCATACAGATAAACTTATTCCCCGAGCTTTTGTTACTAATTTCTTGGTATCCAGCTTACCTAAAATGTGTGAAGCTTGGCACGAGACGGTGGATTGTTATTTAGTTTAGAAAATTATTTAGAATTTCATATCCATGTAAGCCATGTCAGACCTTAGTAAAGCAAATTATACCAGAAACTATTCCGCAACACCTGTATTTTTTATACCCCAACTTTTCGATCTTTTTCTACTATCGACCTTATTTTGTCTGAAAATTTCTTTTTAGCATGCTAAATCTGCATGTATTTTCAAATAGAAGAAAAAAAACGAATCCAAAGTTAATTAATTGATGAAAATAATAATTGACTAAAAGATATTTTTAGTTTTATTTGCTATTTAGTAATTTCTTATTTCCAGATTTATTATTATTATTATTAGTCTTGAAAAATCTGAAGCAGAGGAGAGTCACCGAATTTGGACCGTGGTGCCTAGATTGCACCGGTGTCATAACTTCAATTCTATTAAATATTTGGGCCGTATAATAGACAAATTATGTTGTAACGATGTAAACGGGGTGTATGAAATAATTGGTAAGAGAAAGTGATACGTGGTTACAGTTACAGGACAAGTGATTATATTTAGGTATCATCCACTTAATTATTTTAACAAAAGACAGAAGCCCTTACTCTGTTTTAAATAAAGTAAGAACATTTTTATTATATTCTCAGATAGGAAATTTCTTTGTTTACAATCTCTATATATAATTCTCTTATGCGGCGCCAAAAAAGGGTCGAATTTCCGTTTGGCAACAGCTAGCAAGTTTGGTTTGTTTACATTAGCGGAAAATCTGAGACAGATTTATTTTATTTTATTTTATTATTATTATTTTTTTATAGTTTTGAGGAATTGGCTATTTTATCTTTCAATTACTCACATTTTCTGAGTTTTAAAAAATGTAAGTGACTAACCAGAGAAAAATGTTGTAGCTTTCTTGACTAAATTGTAACTGGAGTGAGTCGGTATACAAGCGGGGAAGCTTTTTGAGCAACATAACATGAGGAAACTTAGGATCCTATCAATTTTAAAAAGCTAAAAATACATAATTATTACGCTTTCAATTTTGAATGGTTAATATGAACATATTTCAAGCCAGTTTTCCCTTTAAATGGTCCTTTTTTTAGGTAAAAGGTAATAAAATGGGTTATATCATCTCCTGACAACTTAAATTTTCTGAGGTTTAACACATAAATAACTGCCCAGAGAGAAAGGTTATACCTTTCTTGACTAAATAATAACTGGAGTGAGAGTGAATACATGTGGGGAAGCTTTTCTCAGCAATATTTCATTGAAAATAGGACATGTTTAAAATTTTGGTGGAATGAAAATAAGGGCAAATAAAACTGTTGAAGATATTGTCAATTGTGAATGGAAAAAGTTTTAAATGACTGATTTCTGATTTATGTAAATAAATTTGATTTTTAAACATTTTAGAATTATATATATTAGCATTCAAATCTCATTCTAACATTTACATATATATCTCTGTGCTATCAGAAGATTTTAATTTTAATAACTGATGAAAAATTAATTTTAGGAGTTCATACAATTTCAGATAATTTAAATTTACTTTCAGTAATTAATTCATTTATAATTTCCTATTACTAGCATAAATGCATAAATGTATGGCGAGTGAGAGAAGCGAGCTGGGATCACAACGTGATACTCGGAGCTAGCAGGGGGGGTAACCCCCTAGTTTACTATAATAATTTTATGAAAATAGTTTAAAAATAAGGCTAGAGTTTTGTTGTTGTTATTGTCCAAAAAGGAACCTAGATTGGATCACAAACAGTTGCCTAAATTAGATAATTTAAATCAATGTTATTGGAATGGGAAAAGTCAAAGAAATAACAACAAAAGGACACTAAATCCATCAAATGTTAGATCAAAAAGTATAAAAACTTAAGATATCATTTGCGAGGAAACAAAATGAGAAGAGGAAGTAATACAGTACATGAAATGTCGTATTTGTCTTCATGCATTGTGTGCTGGTGTGAATTTTGAGAATCGACGAATATTTTTGCTTTAATTGTGCTTAAAGAAATTGGTGGTCCAATCTAGGCAACCGGTTTCCTTCACTGCACCGATGACACATTTTTTTAAGTTGCTTTCTTACTTATTTAAAATGTATTTCAAAACAGCTAATTAGACTGTTCTGAAGAGAAATAAACTACAAAAAATCTCTTACTTGTTTTTCATTAAAATTCCTTCTCCATCATTATACATTGAAAAATGACCAGTGGTCCAAATTCGACGACTCTCTCCAATATGCTGTCAAAATTTCCCGATGGCGAAAATTCTATTGCATAACTGAGACCTTATTGCATCTTTGTTATTTTATGATACTTTTGTCATTGTCTAGATCGAAATGATGGTAAAACAAACTATGAAACTTTAGCAAGCGGTATGCAATCTGGACAGTGAATGCTTCACCCAAAAAATTATATTAGGTGTTGCATTCTAATTTTTATGAAGTTTTTCAGAAGATTTTCAGAGTTGATTTATTATTGCCTAAGATAAACCCATCATTTATAATTAAATCAAAAAGTATAAAGGCAAATATTGAATCATATTTTAAAGAACTCTTCTTTGTGCAATGTTCCTAAATTAAGTCTGTTTTTAGCTAATTTAAAAGTGTTTTAATAATCACATTATTAAATTAATAAAAGTCTCATAACTAAAATGTTATATTGTAAACTGTTTACGTAGAAAATATTGCTAATAATTATAAAGTTCTCTATGAACAACTAAGAACAACTGTTTAAAACATTGTTAAATAAAATATCTAATCCTATTTATCACAAATTTTATAAGGAATAGATGAATAACCCATTTTATTCCGAAAGCGAATTTCAACTTAATTATAATCAGTAATAAAACACAGATTTTAAGGGAAAATACAAAGATACACGGAAACAAACTGCAATTTTTTTATTATGTTTATGTCAACCAAACTTCCTGGATTTTTCTTATCACTGTATCATGTGTAAAAGACATCGAATTATTATGAAATGCGTAACGTTTTAGGCATAATAATTTTTCTTTTTAAAGTTTCATTCACAGAAGTGATAAAATTAAAACGAAATCCGATCTAATCCGGCTTATATGATATCATTGTTTATAGAATGAAAAATAAGTGTCAAGGCTATCTATTGAATCTTGGATTATAGAGGATTACGTAAAAAAAAAGTAATAGCTTAATGAAGCAAGAACTATCTTTTCCTGGTCAAAAAGTCTTCTTATTCTTTTTAACTCTATTATTCATTCCTTTGTAAACTTTTTCAAGGAAAGATATCGCATTTTAAATTCTAAGAACAAGAAAAATGGGTAAAAAAATTCAGCTAAAAATTTAAATGTTGAAAAACTTGTTGAATAAAGAATTTCTTGTGAAATGCATATTATAATCACTCAAGTGTGTTTGAAGTCTTTCAATTTCAAAAAAAGACATTTTCATAAAAAAATACACATTTCTGAGAGAGAGGAAAGAAATCAGAGATTCTTAAGCTTTTTCCACACATGACCCCATTTCTGTACAAAAATATTCAGGGATTCCCATCTATGAACGGAAAATTTTTCTGTTTAAGCAATAAAAAAATTAAAAAAAAAATTCTTAATAAATTATTCACATTTCTGATAAGGAGGAAATAAATCAGGGCTTCTGAAATGTTTGCCACTCATGTTTCCATTTCGGGAAAATTTTCCGAGATTCCATCTATGAAAGAAAAATTGTTTCGCCAACCCAATTATACATATAGAGTGGAACCTATATTATCCGAACGGATTGGGGCCGTAATCAAGTCGAATAATCGAAAACTCGGTTAACAGAGACTATGCTTTAAATCGTGACTTCCTATCTTTAGACAAAGTTTTCCAAAATTGTTTATTTGAAGATAAAAGAAAAAGTCCGCAACTACTAACACGTGTTAACTTTTTAACAAACTCCTTTGTTAGTTATCAAACTTCTTCATTTATTTTTGAAACATTAATTAGTTTTGATAAGAAGATACGCGAATATTTACTGATTTTCGCCGTTTCCTTTGCACTTTCCCAATGTATCCTTTTAAAGGTATTAGGTAACGCGCATATGAAGCGCCACCTACAACGAAACGAAAAATTATTCGTGGCGGAGGAAGAGCAGAGCGTCGAGCAGATTCCTCTCACCTTCAGCAAGGATTAGAACAATCCGAATATTCTTCAGCCACTCGCCGTAGCAGTGTTCCCCTTTTTAGAAATAACCGCCCGCCCTAGTGGTGGTCAACCTGTGAACTATCAAATATATCTAACCATCCCCCCTTACGTTTTTACACGTTTTTAGTCAATGATAAAACACTGTTTTTCTTCTTTTTTTTTTGTTCAATAAAGTTTCTACGCACACTCATCCAATCTGCAAACCGGAGATTTTTATACCTGGAGTCGGGGTGTGTTGTAGTGTAAAGTAAAGTACATTTACAGTGACATTTTTTCATGAAAATGCATGGAATTTGCTCGCATCACTATCGAAGAGCTTAAGAATGAAAATTGATCCCCTCCCCCAAATGACATCTTGAGTTATAAGAGGTCACCTCCCTATAACGAAATTTTACAATCCTTCGCATATTGAAAATCTTCGAAAATCGGCTGCAATGCCAACTTCAACACCCTTTTCTGAAAGATTCATTTATTAAACAAAAAAAAAAAAAAAATGAAAATCACAGTACGATTTTCTGGTACCGGCTCGGTTAATGGATACCTCGGATAAGAGAGGCCCGGATAATCGAGGTTCTACTGTAACTCGGAAAACAAAATTTAAAAAAAAAATTCATAAAAAGTTCGCATTTCTGTGATAGAAGAAATAAGTCAGGGATTCCTAAACTTTTCAACTTACGACCTCATTTTGGTACGAAAATATTCCGCCACCCCTTCGATGAAAGAAACAATTTTTCGCGATCACCAGCATGAAAATTAATAGGAAAAAAAGAACAGGAAAATGGAATATTACTTTATGATCAGGGGGGGAAAAATAGCTGAATGCACTTATTTGTAAAATTTCACTCAAATGTTTGAAATAATGTTAGATTTTTGCATTGATATCACTTACTAATAATAAATAATCAGAAGCATTCTCTGTCAAAGTTTCTGCGATCCCACCTGGGGCCGGGATGCATAGCTTAAGAAGCCTTGAAATAAATAATAGATAATTGTTTAAGATAATAAGCAAATATAGTCAATCTTTTTATAACGCAGCATTCCGATAACACGGCTAAATTTCAAAAATTCTGAGAACCTTATACTATAGGGCATACTAATAACATGATTTCTACATAACACGGTGCTAAAACAACGACACCGCTCCTATAATACGGCTTTCTGTTATCCCATCAGCAGGAAGATTTCGATACAACACGGAATAAATTAAAAGTGTTGCAAAAGAGTCGAATGTAAACAAAAATGCCACTTGATACAATGGTCTTAAGGGAGTGAACCAAGGAATTTTTTTTTCAATTGTTTTGTGATTATACTATGGTAATTGGGTACTTACGTATTAACGCCACGGAAGCTACAGATTTGGCGGTTTTTGTACTTACGTATTAACGCCAATTTGGCGGTTTTTGTACTTGCGTATTAACGCCAATTTGGCGGTTTTTAAGTGGCGCCAATTTGGCGGTTTTTGTACTTACGTATTAACGCCAATTTTGCGGTTTTTAAGTGCCGCCAATTTGACGGTTTTTGTACTTACGTATTACCGCCAATTTGGCGGTTTGTAAATGCCGCCAACGCCACCGCAGCTACAGATTTAGCGGTTTTTAAGTGCCGCCAACTTGGCGGTTTTTGTAAACAAGATTGCTCTTTATTGGCGCATTACCGCCAATCTGTAGCCTCGGTGGCGTTAATACGTAAGTACCGGTAATTGTTTGTAAATAAATGTTGTGAAAAATAATACAACCGTAATCATGTTTACGATATGAAAATAGACTATAATGATTATAAAATAACCAAAGAAAGCATCTGACTAATACGATAGAGTGCTCTAACAACACAGTAGAATACAGTTTTCATATAACACGACGGAAAAACCTCGACAGCTCTCCTGAAATATTGCATTCTGCTATCCATTCAACAGCACGGTTTCGATACAATACAGAATGAGCTAGCCGTGTTGTAGGTGAGTTGAATGTGTACAAAAATGTCACTTGACATCAAATGGTCTTAAAGGCATTATCCAAGAAAATAAAAAAAAATCAATTATTTTGTCATTATCCAATGGTAGTTGTTTAGAAATTAATGTTTCGAACTTTAATGCAACCGTAATCATGCTTATTCTATGGAAACATATTTTATTAATTATAAAATAACTTAAGAAACCACCGTGACTTTTACGATAGGGCACTCTACCATCATAGTTTTCATATAACACGACGAAAAAATTGCGATCGCGTTTCTGTAGTATAGTATTCTGTTATTCCTTCAACAGCATGGTTTCAATACAATAACCTAATGAATCAGTCGCAGTATAGAAAAATTGCATGTGCACAAAAATAATTTCATATGATGTCAGACGGTCTTAAAGAAACTTTCCAATAAATTTTTTTCAATTATTTTGTGATTACACTATACTAGTCGTTTATAAATTAATGCTATGAAAAATAATACAGCCATAATTATGTTTATGATATGCAAATAGACTATAATAATTATAAAATAATTAAAGAAAACATGATAATTTATATCGAAGGTAACAGCATCCAAATTTTCAAATCGATCATCATTTATTATTTTACTATTGTAAGTATTCATATCTCTTCCTTATCATGTAAATGAATTCAAAATTTCAAAATCCAGGTAAGATTTCTAATTTTACCATTGTTTGATTTTTTTTATTCTTTCTGCCCCAAGTCTGTCGTTCGTACATTTCCGCTGGTTTTGCTTTATAAAATAATGGATTAAATTAATTGGGCATTTAAATTATTGGAATTATTTTAAAAAATCAAACTGATTTGTATTTGAAATTTTTTTTAGAAATCTCACCAGGTTTGAAATAGTTTAAAGTAAATTATGAAATAATTATTTAACTCATTATGTTTGTTAATTAATTCATAAATATCCTTGTCTTTTAACAAACCGAATGATGTACTGGTATGTCTTTATTCTTCGTATCCAATAATTAACAGATTCTCAACCTTTTTTTACTTAGAACCTAACTTTACGTTTTAATCGCGTGAGTCTCCCAATGCCTTTTAACCTATTTTGTTTATCTTCCAATAACTTTTTCCAGTTTGGACCTAACTGGAGTCTTCCGATGATTTTTACTTAATTTTGTTTCCCTTCCAAAAACTCTTACCAATTGGAGCTTAACTTTTATATCTTTTAATCGCGTGATTTTTCCAATGATCTTTTAATATCATTTCATGTCTAATTGAAATTTTAAATACAGGGACTGATCGATTAACGAATAATTCGGACAACGAACCAATCGGATAAGGAAAACTTGCAAATAAATTTTATGTTCGGACAGCGGACACTTGTTTGGATCGCGGACTCATCATTCACCGCTGCTCCAATCTGGAATATTTGGAAAGCGGGAAGGAAAAACCTTTCGACAGTTTGAGAAACCGATGAAAATTGGCATAGAGGATCGAAAGTGTTGGAATTCCGAATAGTTTGAAATCAAATTGGAATGACCTTTTGAGGACCTCGCTGCCAGGCTAGCTGGAAAACAAAGGTTTTGCCTAGATTGGAACCTCGCGTCGAAGCTAGAAATGAAACTCGAAATCCCCCATGGGGAGGAGAGGAGTCTGGGTGGGAGGAATTCTGCGACTTTGAACCGTGTCTCAAAACGAACTTTGGAACATCTGTGAATGTTTTGTCTAATTTTCCTACTAAAATTAGTGGAATACAAACCAGTTGTTGGGACAAATGGCTTAGCCTTTTATTCTCGTGAATGCCCAGCTTAATACCAATTATTGGAACCGCAGCAGAAGATATGAGCAGAAAAGTAGGAGGCTAAAGAATAAGAGGATATTCGGAACAAAAACACAGATGCATCCATGAAATGTAGTACTTGGTAGATTTCCTAGGTTGTTCCTAGGTTGCATTCATTCATGTTTTGAATGATACATCGCTCTTTTTTGAATTTTTGTTAGCATTGTCTAAACAGTTTTTGTTAAAAAATGATATTATGACTTCCTAAACAGCGTAAAGTGTCAAAAACTTTGCTAACTGTAGAAATCAAATAATAAATAAATGGCCATGGAAAAAAGTGTGTAAATGATGCCTGATGTTACTAATCATGAATGCTTGTTTTGCGCCATGAAACCCAACTCAATCAAACCAAACCACGAATGTTGCTGGAAGTATGGCAGTTCTCCTCAAGGATGATCATTTGGGGAATAAAAATTTTATATCTTTGCGACTATCAAGCTCTTTCAAATGGCGTGATCAGAAGATAGTTCATTTTTGCATCCATTCTGTAGTCAGGGTGACGAAGATGATAAGTTAATTAATTATTTTGGGGTGGAGCTCAGAGCGAATTAATCTGATCCCCATAGAAATCATGATAAATCGATTATTAGTTTACGAACAATTCGGTTAATGAACATCGTCTTAGAGAGGATTAAGTTCATTAATCGATCGTCTACTGTAATTAGCATCAAAATATTTTTTGTGTTACTAATATACGCTTAGGAATTTTTGTGTTATTGAATTAACGAAATATTTCTTTTCTTATTTTGGCGTAAATTAGCAATTTGACATTTATTTACGCCTTGGGGCCCGGAGGTGAGAATGATTGTAATAATGTTTTAAAACTTTTTGAAAATAAATATCGGATATATCATTCAAACATATTTTATTAAATCTTTATCTGCCAAATGATGCTATCAAACCTTTTATTTCATGAAAGTTTCACGAGTTCATTTGATGAAGTTGGACATGGGAGAAGCGGATTTGTATAAATAAAAGGGAAAGATAAAATTTGCAATTTTCATATTTCGGGGAATGCATATGGAGAAAAATATTAATTCTGAAGTAATGCACAGATTTTTTAATTTACCAAATCTCTACACCTTCTCTGAATCATGTGTCTTTAGTTCAAGAATCCAAATTCTCTTAATTTTATTTATTTATTTATGTATTTGCGACCTGTATGTAGATTAATTCAATAAAATTCATTAAAAACTGACTTTTAATTTCAATTCAATGAATTACCGGAAAAAAACATGAATACTCGAACTTGTACGAAACCAATAATCATTTTTAAAGTTCTACAAAACACTAAGGTCGTGAAACTACACTAACCTCGTCTGTGAAATATATCATCAGTCGCATGCACGTTTCCCAGTGAGATTTTTTACTAGCAACGGGCAATAGATAGACTGTAATAATATTTTTTTATCGGAATTTAATGTTCATGATATTTAATATAAATACGCCCCCTCACGTTTCGATTGTTGTAAACTATTTAAAGTTCGCTTCATGTATGCAAAAATTACATACATTAATTGATATTCTGGTAGAATCTGAGAGTATAGATTATAGTCCTAAGTTTTATTGATCAGAATGGGCCCTATTTTAATAACTATGATGATTCGGAAAGGGTTCAAACAAATGAAAAACGTTTATTAAATACAGTATTACCCAAAAGTCAATCATACCTATAATTTTACAAATAACTTTTTTAAAAATGAAAAATATACCTGTAATTACAGGCGAAGGTAGGTCAATTCATGTACAACTGATTAGACTTCACAGCAAATGTTCAAAGTTTAATCGTTCTATTACCGCGATGCCACACATTATCAGAAGCATATTACAGCATTTTCTGATGAATGGCTTTAACATCCAATATAATATTTTCCAGAAGTCCCTAAACAGTCTGGGGGGATTTAAAACAGCGTGTGTATGCAAATAACATCCACATTATTGTGGGCTTTCGTGACGCCTGAAATCTCGCTACCGAAGTTTCAGGCAGTACTTTTTCTAGGTGTAGGAGAAAATGTTGAAAATACAAAAGATTTTTTTATTTCTCATTCCTTTCAATTTAGAGTCAACGCGAAATAACTAGAATAAAAAGAATTAGAAATTTTGAATTCGTGTGACTAATATTTTTTTGCCTTTAAAGCCCATTATTATCTTTGTTTAGTAAAGAAGTAAAAAAGAGATAGGAAGCATCAAAAAGAAAATGACACTAATTCAGGAAAACTTCTCAAAAAAGAAGAAGAATGATCGTGTATATTGCATTTCCTTAATTTAAATTTCTCTTGTATACGCAAAATAATTTTTCAATTACCTAGATATAAAGGAATGTCATAAAACCTTAATTATTTGAACAAATACCTCGCAGCTCGAAAACAATGAGACAAAGGCAAAGAAAATATTACTCAGGAAATCATATCTGCCGGTCTTTTGTTTCGTGTAATCGAACGCATCAGAAACAAGAAAGTTATTGACCATAGTGTTTTTTTTCCGATATCTATCGTGGATGTTTGACAATGCAATTTATTCCTATCAAAAGAGCCGACGGAAGATGCGAACTCTAAAACAATGTAGGTTCGTGTGGAAAATTGTTTGATTTTTGTTGAAGATTAAAAGGTAGAGAAATGGTATCGTGCTTGTTTGTTGTCATTAAAACATGCTTCTAGTACAGAAGCAAGAATGAGTGTGAAGAAAACGGTTTAACATGAAAGTAAGCGATAGTATTTACAAATTATTGTTGAAAAAATAATAAAAATATCTTTTAAAACACGCTTTTATTAGTGTATTAAAAAGTAGAATTTTTTTTATTTAATAATTATTTTTGACTTTTTATTCTTTAATTTGTAATTCATTATTATAAATATAATGGAAAACTGAAATAAGTTTTTTCTCAATTCACTACCAGGTGGGGTCACTGATGTGAAATCAAATTTTACTTAAATTAATTGATAATTAAGTTCTGAAAATAATTTTAAAAAAACTAATTATCATCGAGAATACATAAGTGCACAGGATTTCTCTAGCGCATCAAGAAGTGAGTGAAAATTCGATTGCAAAATTTCATCTTTACAAATATGAAACAAGTCAAATTTAATAAAAGTGTATAAAAATTTCATTGAAGATCATTTAAAATGCAATACAGAAAATGTAAGATAGTGTCTAACAATTTATAATTTAATATCATTTTCGTATAGTTTATTAATTAACTAGCAGAGTATCTGGCATTGCCTGGACTTTTTTTTTATCAAAACCTCGTAAGATAGAAGAAAACAAACAATGCTATGCAAATAACAGCGTTTTATTACTATTATTTTATGCAAGAAATATTGTTCAAATTATAATAAAACAATTAACAAATTAATCCTTATATTTAACCATATAGGATTTTTAGTCAACCACTGACAGATATGTGTTCATCAAAATCCGTCCGGGATGAAACATGTCAACCAAATTTCTTGTTAATCGGCCCATTTATAAATCTATTTCATAAGTCAACCTATCCAACCCAGATGGGAGATGAGTTAGGGTTTATTTACCATTACAGTATTTTTCGCTGATCAATAAGAAACATGTTCACTAAGTTTCTCGAGTTGTTTTGAGTGCATGTCCCTACATGCCTTCATCTTAAGGGGTATATCAGAGAAGATTCAACACCATGACATTTTTATTTCAATAGCTAGAAACACGTTATTAAAATTCCAATCGGCCCATTTGATAAATGTAATTAAACGACTCGTCCCCACCCTACTCAGATGTAGGTGAATTGGAGTTAATAGCAATTCAACCTATAGTAATTTCAGATGACTATTAAGGAACATGTGTAACAAGTTTCATCAGAAAACGGCCCAGCCGTTAGGAAATGATATGGGAAGAAACATACATATACGTATGAATTTGTTGGTTGTTGAATTTGGAACATTGAATTTCGTATCTTTTTAATAAATTCACTGTCTGGGTCTAATTTTAGAACCCCGATACTGCCTGAATCAGAAATTAACCTTCTCTCCGACTGAAATTCAACAATTTTCGGCAACAAATAAACAAAACGAATGAAAAAATATCAGTCTGAGATTCTTCTAGAAAAAAATTTTTTTTTCTGTTATTGTACAAACATTTTCAAATCGTAATATTGATATGTATTTATTTGAGAGAGTAATAAATATGGGTATAATGTTTGGAGAACAAATGAGATAGTCAGCTTGCTCGCATCATTACGGATAAAATATTGATCTAAATACAATATTTTAGATAGCTAAGTAATCCAAACAGTCTGTTTAAGGAACTGAACCTCAATTTATTAACATTTAAATTTCATTTCTACTTTATATACCAATTTAAAATAAAAATGTCAAAAGTTGTTACAATTTAAACATTTCTAACCCCCACAAAAACTTCTTTGGAGAAAATATGTACAAAACTGTGGTTTAATTTGTTGAACATAGAACAATACATATTCAGTAAAAATGTTTTGTAAGAATATTCAATAGTTCTTGAGATATCGTGCGTGCAAAATAATAAAAAAAACACATTTTGAGATATAGCGCTTTAAATATATGGCCATATTCAATGTTTACGTTGAATAGCTGATACATTTTCCTTCACAACTTTCATAATTATGGGAAGTTTTTAACGCGGGTTGTTTTAAATTGTTCAGAAAAGACAGGGAAATAAACTAAAATTTCAAGTTTTTCTTCATGGTTTCGAGATATTTCCTCATTTTCTTTCATTCTCCTCTCATTCAACTGAACTTCCGTCTAGTAACTTTGACACAACACATGCAGGATTAACAGACTACATTCGACAGGGCCATTTTGGCCATCTTACGAGAATTAAAAACTTTTTGGTGAGAATTGCCTGTTCTAAGTCCATCTTTAAAATATAGAAACAAATCACGATGGCCTCAATTCTCGTGACGTCAGAACATTACGAAATCCGTAACTACGCACATAATTAACTTTGACATAATTGCGACGAAATTCCTGCAAGATTCTCTAAGAATTTCAAATTTAGATTGGCGTGGTGCACTTTACAGGACATGAATATGAGATGACTACTTCCCTTTAATAAAAAACAAGACTATCATTATCAGCTCTCACACGAAGATCATGTGTCATCCTCTACGTTCTGTTGTATTTCGCTTTCGTAAATACTCCCGGCAAATTAATTATTGCTTAAAATGTATATCATATACTATGTACTATAAATACACTTTAACACAGAGAAGTATTTGTGCGTGTATGGGGAACTTGCTTAGAGTTCAACTATTCTTAAGACATATCAGTTATCCAGAGAATAACAAAGTAACGTTATGACATTTCTATTGGTGGTTGTAGTTAGTTACCATGCTTTTGACTTAGACTTGTCCGTTAAAGTTGAATATAGCTACGCGTGCCACGGATTTCATTTTGCCCTAAGTAGCAAATGGGTACGCAAGGAATCTTTGATTGCAGTATATTTAATATACTGACTGTATCTCGAAACCCCCACAATTTTCACAGAAGACTGCGCCAGCGAATGTAGGATATACGAGGCCACCACTAGAACTCCCTACACCAGCGGTTCCCAATCTTTTTGGTTGTGCGGACCACCTGTTGTGTAAAAATATTTTGAGGCCCACTAACTAAATATACAAGTGAAAAAATACAAACATATATATTTATATTATATGCATGCATATATCAGTTATTAGTTAAGCTTACTGTAAAAAAGATTAAAAATACAGGGTGTCCGAATCAAATATCCCTAATTTGAACAGTCGATTAAAAAAATCCATTAGCGATACGTTGGCGACATTAGGCAAAATGGCTGTTGAATCCTTAGATTTTGGCGACAATTTTTATTTTTCGCGTATATATGAAAACTGAGGCTGTATGCGTACAAAATGCAGATTGTACAGAAACTGCCGCAGCATGTTGCATTTGCTGCGGAGATGTTATCTCGCATCGAAAATTAACACGATTTTCTACACCACATCATTTTTTCAGATGAAACAACATTGCATGTAAGCAACAAAGTGAATATAAGCGCAAATGCAGAATTTGGGGCTCAAAAAATCCCCATGCAGTACAGGAAATGGAAAGAAACAGTCGAAAAATCTCTTTTTTGCTCTTTTACATGATACAGTCGTAGGACCATTTTTCTTTGCTGAGACTTCTGTGACGGCAAACATTTACCTGGACATGTTGCGAATTTACGCAATACGCCAAATGCAGCATTTACAATCCACTGTTATCTTCCAACAAGATGCTGGGGCACGAATGTTCCAGTATTTTGCTGGAACAGGACTACCGGCTGGATATCCTCAGGCCTACTAAGGAAGCCCACGTGGAAGTGCACTGATTTTTTTAATAAAAACTTTGTGAGTACTGTTTTTTAATTTTACATTTTTCTTAAGCTTTTTAACTTTCAGTTAAGTATAACGATCTCTCCAAATTAGGGGCATCTGATTCGGACACCCTGTATATTGTTTCATAAAGCAAAAAAAAGAAAGAAAATGTAGACTTTTGGAGCTCCCCTGACTTCGACTCTTGACTAGCATTCCGTAGCCACTATACGTTAATCCCGGCCCATAGGTTGGGAACTGCTGCCGTACACTATTCGAGACGGTTCAACGGGGTCTGAATTGTAATTCCAACAAGACAGAATTCCGAATGTTCTGATAATTCAGTATTTTAATCCATGATATTAATTAAGGTATGGTAATGGTATTTAATGAAGCTCAATTTGGTTTAATTAAATGCCATTTTCACTAAATACTACATATGACTAATAGTTTTAATTATTAAATCACAAAAATTTTGTCATTAACTGAAATATATTGTGACAAACCGAAATTGTCAAAGATTGAAATAAAGATTTAGAACATTCGTTTAATTAAAAAAAATGGCACTTATGCTTCATGCAATTAAATGGTATATTTGTAGTGATACATTAAGTTATGCTATCAAAATTATTCAAACACAGTACAATTATTGACATAACTTTCATGATTTAGTGATTAAAACTGGTAATATGCAATATTTAGTTAAAAATGGATTTTAATTAAGCCTAATTAAATTTTTGTATTTAGATAATGATTTGTTGGAATTTTGGATAGAGTCGAAAGTTCTGCCCTGTCGGGATTATGTCCGGAACTCAACGACGTAAATACGCAAGAAGGATACTATCTGCGAATTATCTAGCATTCTACTTTATTTAAATAATTGATTTTTTGATAATTGATTGATAATTTGATTTCTCTATTCTAAGAGTGTATTCCTGTAATCACTGTTTTTTCTTTTTGTCATTGCCATCCCTTTTCTCTTGGCGATAATTTTAGCAAAGCAACGTGTGCAAGTACAGTGACTCCTTTCAACAGGATATCTGATCAAGACGTTCTCGACCAGTCAAGTTAGTAGCAATACTCATTTCTTCAGCAGGCTTTTTTAAGTTCGCATCAATAATTTAACTGCCTGCAGCGAGACAGAGTTTGAAAGTTGCAACACAGTCAATAAATTTGTACCTCAGAACCAGACGAACGTCAATCCCATCATACCAACTTTTTAAGAGAGCAGGTCGTACGAAGATTTAAGCTCTTATAACCAGGGATGTAGAGGAGGCGGAACGCAACGGAACGCCGTTCCGCCACTGCTATTTTTTAAGGAGAAATAAATAAGAAAAAATTGTGAAAATTTTTGTCACCCAGGTTAGAGCGTTATGGCACTGCTTCTGGAGCGTCCCGGCACTGGTTATTTTGAAATTACACCACTATATATAACCTAGCAATTATAAAAGGAGAATTGCAAACAGACTTACGGTGTTATGGCTTGATTTAAAAATCAGATTCTGCAAACAAAACTGTAATAACCTGGAAATCGTCATTTTTGAACTTGTGTTTGTCTGGTTCTGAGGTGTAGAAATAACAAAGAAAACGCATTTCAATCAGAAAGACTCATAAACCGGTGACTCCCCTTGGCTATTTCGTTTACTTCCACAATATGGTAAATTTTGTGGTTAGCTTGGTAGTATAGAAAAGGAAATTAAGTATGGTAAGAGGACAAAAAAACCTCCTTCCTTCCCGTCATTTCCAAACTGCCATACTCAGGGCCGGATTTGCACATTTTTACGCCTTAGACCACAGCATATTCTGCGCCCCTCTCAAAAAAGTTTATATAATTTTCAGTTTAATATACAATAGTTTATCTTTGAATCATATAATCAATTCAATTTTTATAATCTTTGAACCACATTAAATTTTTAATTTCAAATAACGCCACTTTTGAAATAACACATTAACAACTGCGAAAATACTTTACCGAATTTCTTGAAATCGTGTGAAATACTTACTAGAACTTATTCGTTCGCGTTTTTGTCCGTGAATAGGCTTGAAGGGTCATTGGAGTGGACATATGTTATCAAATAGATTTCAATGCAAAGAAGTAGAAAGGCAAGAGACGGTAGACAGGTACCGAATGTAAATTTCAAAATCGTTTTATTTGGCCTTTTCAAATTCCTGAAAAGTTTATAAATATTTGGTTATATCTTCTGCATATGCGCCATCTGACGTCTGCGCCCTATGCCATGGTCTAGGTTGGCCCTAGTCATACTATACCATTAGAGAAATTTCTGACTTCAACGTATTGAAGATGCATTATGCCTGTATGCACAGCGGATATTAGCGGAAGCCAGGAGGGAGTGTTTTACTTACAGAGGCAATTATTTTATCTATTGCATATGCGATGTGCATAAGTAGAGAACCAATTATAAAATAGAATCTATACCTAAATAGTAAAAAAAACATCGCTGTAAATATGCAGCAAAGTATTAAAAAAGAACAGATAACGCTAAAAATAACACGGCAATATAAAAGCGATTGCCTAACTGAACTTGAGTGCGAGGAGAAATTACGTAACGCCAGACACCTTGCAAAAAAGTGACGCCACATTCCTTTCAAACATTAGGCGCTCATAGAAGCGCGTTTTCCTTCTTTTACTCACAGCACAGTTTTATAATTTGGCTGCCATTCATTTTTGCTTTGTTCTAAGGCAATAGGAAATCTTCACAACCTTGAGGAAGGCATTTCTTTCACGTCTTCTCTCGCACTTCTTATGCTGTGGACCTAATTTTGCGTCACAGCTTACGATCGTCCCGTTCTTTTCTTTTGTATTCATTCTCAAGTAACTTAAATCAATATACGGCGAGCACATTATGTGTGTTTCACGAAAACGGCGCATTCAGACATCTAAGAATGTTGCGCATTGTTTGTTGTTTTGAAGTCACGACAGTCTTGAGGAATAAACAATACAAACAAGAAGAATCCGAAGCTAAAGGAAACTCGGAGATCTTAGCAGTTGATTTTATCATAAAGTTGCAATAGGATTCAAAAGAGTCAAATCCCGCGACGAAAGTCACATGCTGTTGCTAACTTCCCCACAAAAAAGTAAAAGAGGTCGGCCCATTGAACCTTGTGAGAGCCTGACTGGAAGGGGGAGGACCCTCCTTCAACCTTTCTTGTAAGATGAGTTGATGATGATAACTTCTTGCTTTAAGCTAGAAAGTCGGTTCTCTCAGCGACGCTCCAGAGTAAGGTGTCATCCTTTTTCAGGACACATATGGACTCGTAAGTAAAATCTGAAGTGGCCTGGTCTCATTCAGACAGGTACACGTATAAGAAGAAGAAAGTAGGGAACTCATGTTCACTCTGCGACCTTCTAACTTAAGGTGCCAACTTTTCCTGAGCACAGGAAACGGTTAGAGAATTTTTAAGTAAAGGTCTCAAGTGGTCTGTTTCAATTAGAGACCGATTCACCTACAGTGAGATGAGGGGTGCACGCTTGAAAATTGAGGCCCAACTATTATATAAATGATATGTGTTTATAGTGCTTGATGAGTGCATGATATCCTATATCTAACATCATCTCAGTGCCAACAAGAAAATAAAACGTTTTGAATGTCAGATAGCGAATCTTCTCATCATTGCCTTTAGAGATAAGTAAACTCTCATTTACATTATATACAAGTTTAAGAAATAAATTTACTCCTGATAAGCTTGTGTAAATAGATTTTACACACATGCAAAACGTAATGACATCTAATAGAACGCTGTCTTATACTGTGCTTTCACGTCACGTTATTTTTCGTACTACAAAGTGCGCTGTGGATTACAAAATTAGTGTGGCGCATTTGACGTGCATCACGTAAGCATGAAACGACCCCAAAAAATCTTTCAATAATATTTAGACCACCGTAGATTTTATTTTATGCGGCACTTTCAATTTTAAATACCTAAAAATCAAACATTATCGGTCGAATGAAGAAGAAATATCATGACATTTTTTAACAATAATTTTATAAAGACCATCTCCTTTCACATTCAAAGCATAGAATTTTCACAAAAATTCTTTTATAAAAAATTTTATGTAGTTGAAATATAGGTATTATTTATAAAAGGAAAAAGAATTTTCAATGCATAAATGAAAAATGTCTGATAAGTCATTCAACACTTCTAATCATTAATGGTTAATTTTCTAGGTAAAAAGGTACAATCTTAAAGTAGTCGAAAAGAGCGGAATCCATAATTTACGCTGTAGTAGCATTAAATGAATACCGCTTTCGTTAAATTTTGCAAGGCAAAATGGACAAGCAGACAATCCCGTCTGGGAATGTGAATTAAACACAACAGTCATGTTTCAACCAACAATACTTTTTCTTTACTTTAACGATTCAGTAACAATTTATTTTTCAAAGATAGGCGTAGTATCCATTCTTTTTGCACAATTCTTCGATCTCCTTACCCTCTCGTTACTTCCATAAGTTAGAAAAGCCCACAGTTCTGTTATTTAATATACACAACCTACCTGTTAAAGTTTCATTGCCTATAATTATTTCAAATACGTATGAGAGGCATACACTTGCACCTAATCATTTCTACGGTATTTTTTACCCTTTATTTTTCGTGAAGTTGTGGAATACCAAAAAATATAGTTATGATTCGTTAAAGCGTGTGCAAAATTTCCAAACCTTATCGTAGATTAATACCAACAGAAATTTCAATCGAAGTAATTAGTTACTCGATTTCTTTTTGTAAGTGTCTTGAGAAGGGTGGGCAAAGTATGACTCTTTGGACACAGTAAAATTCAAAAGGAAGTTACTACAGTTTCGTTCATAAAAGTTTTAAAGGATAGAGTGTTCACATAACGTATTGACTTCACTTTTTTTTATAGGTCTCAAAACTTCCAAGCCACTATGGCCGTTTTCACACATTTTAGATTAGCAAAAGCCGTCAAAATGCATAGTTTTTCAAGCGAAAGACGTCTGGAGATAATTCTGGAAGTTGAATGGAAATTGTTTCCATCCCCAGTGATGTCTTTCACTTGAAAAATTGCGCACTTTAATGACTGTTCCTAAAAAGTGTGATAGTGGCTTGAAGTTTTGAGACCTATAAAATAAGTCAACACATTGTGTGAACAGTATCCTGGTCTCCTAGGACAAAACGCACATCTTCTGTATCTTCAGGTCGATATATTTATACGAACATTTCCCAAGATGAATTCCATTAAATGTAAATTTAGGAGCAAAATTATTGATGCTAAACTAGAATTATTAAATTGAAAGACTAGCAAAGAATCGGACAGGATGAAACATTTTCACGGAATGCCAGTTCATTTCAAACGCTGCAGTGCTTCGTGCGATTTTTTAAAATTTTAATTAAAATATATTAAAATGTCTTTATATTGCTATTATTTGTAAAAATATTTTATGACTTTCGAATAATTTTGTAACTGTTACGAGAGACATTTTTGACTCATCAAAAAGGTTGTCGTACCCTGAATCAAGGGAAATTATGGTTATAAAAAAAGTCTTCGAGTTTAGGTAATTTTGTAAAATTAAATATAAATTCTTGCAACTGCCACTAGAGCATTTCTAGAACTTTTTATTGTTGTTTTTCAGAATCCTGTAATGGCGTTTGGCATTTTTGAGAAGTAAATCGTGACAGAGACATCTGCTATGCTTGGCTTCATGTCTCCCCTCAACTCTAAACGTACCGACACTTCACCGATACATTGAGTCTGTTAATTTTCAGTCATTTGACTGGCCGCGGTATCTTTAGCTTTAAAAGACAAGAGATATATTGATTTACGTTTCTTCAGAAACATTTGAACTTAATAAAAATAATTTTCAAACACGCTTTTATTAGCTTACGTGCTAAAGTAGAAAATATTTTTGAATAAAAAATAAGGTGATCAAAACCAAATAGTAAAAAGTTGAAATGCTCTTAGAAATATTCTAAATGAATTCGAATTTTAATCACATTCATAATATATTTTACCTGTTAATGAATGTTCAAGAAGACTTCAGACTTCATTCCCTCTTGGTAAATAAATCCCACTTTTACATGGATTTTTATATTTTCAGTGTTTTTAAGGTATTAGGGAATAAAATTATGAATGAAGAAACTTGGGAACACTCCCAAATTGCAAATGGTGGATTTATGTTTTTAAGCAGGCACATTACTCAAGTTTCAATTGGTCTAATTTTTTAAAAATAAATAAATACAATTATATTTATGCCATACTCAGTATAAAATAGTTCTTGTTAAGTAATAATTTAGCTTTTTTAATATCAAAGTTAAAAAATTTTGAATAAATTCTTTTTGTGGGATATATTGTCCCAATCATATTTAACAGTGGGACAATATATCCCATCATTGATCAAATTACTATAAGATAATTGTTACGAAGCTGTAAAGTTGTTTCCTTGACATGCTAATCTTATTGCAAGAAAGACAGTTTTACAGATGTTTTACTGGAATAGTCCCAGGCGATTATACAATTGGGACATATTATCGCAGGCTATTTCCAGGAAACGGGAAAAGATAAAAACTTTAAACTCATAGCATGCTTCTTTTAGTATGTGAACATTAAATTAAACTATTTTTCATAGTTAAATTTTAATCATGCAAAAGTCGGAACGAAAAGGTTAATTTTTTATCGTATTATTTCAGTGAGTTTTACGAATTTTGGTAAAGAAATATTTTCTGTATCTTAGTGCACTAATTCAAGCGTGCCTTTAAAAAAATTTAATGGTTAATGTCTTCTACGTTTTAGTGAATATTTAATATATTTCATGATTCATTATTATGGAATCTTGTAATCGATCTTCCTCCAATTCACAACCAGATGACGCCTCTCGCACTGTTTTATTAACAAAATTATCAATTCATCGGTTGCTTTTATTCAGTCAAGTTTGGGAAATATAAAAATATTGAATTGTTATAAGGAGCACCCAACTGTGAAGAATTTTAGAAACTTAAAACATAAATCAGCGAAAAATCAATTATAAAAATTGCATCTTTATAGACATGAAACAAGTCGAATTAGATTAAATGCTGACAAAAATAGAGTTTTTTTCTCTATGACCCTAGTAGTATAAATGTAAGATATATGCACTGCCATACATGTTCACTTCAAACTCAATCTTGGGTACAAGTTTAAATCCGTAATACGCGATTGGTTTGGGATTTAAGGAGCCAAAAGCGCTTTTGGCAATGCAGCATCAAATACATGGGTTTTGTGTATGTGACTGATTATTTCTTGAAAATTTGCATAGTAAATGTAACATGTTCAAAAGACGCAACATCAGAAAGAAAGACCAGCACAAGTGGGCACTAATAGTGTTTTATTAGCTTTATAAAAATAGAGTTTTCCTAACAGATTTTTCTTTCCACTCTGGACGATGATTAAATTCACATTGTTTGTGTAAAATATGACAAACATAAAAGGCTTAAAAATACAGGAAAGACTCAGTAGATGATTATCTTTGCCTCCCAGTAGACAAGTATTTTCACAATTACAGAAGTAACAATTCTAAGCTGAAGCAACGAACATTACAAATAATTTAAGGCACCAGAACCTTTTTTTTATTTTTTTTTACACTAGAGCACATTCAATCCGATTTTCATCTAAAAACAACCTTACAAATAAAACTTGCGACCGACTTCGAGGTAAAGATATGCGCAACCGCCGCAAATTCTTAATTTGTTCGAGCCAGAGAGCCGAGAATTCCCTTTCTTTTGTGGACATCCTTTCCTCAACAGTCCCGAATTTCAATTTAAAAGAAGTTAAACTAAATCGTATGATTTCGATGATCGAATGAAAAAAATTGCACGAAAATGTAAGAAAACGCATGAACTTCTTTGATTTAAAATTTTCCACAGAGTGTTATACCTTCATGAAGTCAACACATATTTCTTGAAGAATTAATAATCTTCAGTTTTTTTTAAATTCGAACAAAATAATCACCAAATGAGAAAGAACCTGTTTGAGGAATAGTAGAAAATTTACTGAATATTGAAGAAAGGAACATAGGAGTAGTACAATTAAGATAATTACTAAAAAAGTGATTGTACATAAATTTATTCATTAGATTGGTTTAGAAACGTTTGTAGCTTCAAAATGACTAAATTTCTTGTTGCGAGAAAAGCAGACTAGTTTCTCAGCAAAATATATGGGGAAGCAAGTTCATGGTCTCCAAACTACTTCCTGAACTTTGATCGGCTTTTGAAAGACAGCGAATGATGAACAGTGATATCCTCTATCTCAAATGGATCAGAACATGAGCATTTATAAACCATCCTTTTCCCATACCATCCGCTCAACAACATCCTCGGCTCACTCATGGCTATCATCAATTACACCAACACGATGAATAATTTACGGTCAGCACACAGAATCGTACGTGGACGAATCTTCACCGCCGAAGTCCGATGTCACGTATCCATCGTCGTCTAGGATTTCGGTGCTTATGGATGATCGTCCCCAGCTGGCTCTTTGAGCGAACCCCCTAGCGTCCCTCACCCTTTCGTACAAATGGAAGTCCGAAGTGGAGGGTGGGAGTCTGTCCCTACGAATGCCGCTATCGTCGCTGCCACTAGCGTTGTTGCTGTTGTTTCGGTGAAGACCCCCTTTCCAACTTTGGTGAAGGAGTCGCAAACGTTTGAAGAGCCTAGAAGATGCAGAGGATTTGGTGGAGGACATAGACTTGACGGTGGACGACCTGCAAAAGAAAGTGTAAAGATACATAAGTTGTACTTCTATAAATAAATCAGGCTCGTTCTTTTTCTTTATGAATGTCAAAAGCGGTCTGGTGCCAAGTATGCACAGAGAATGAAACTTGTGTTGGAATTCTCACTTGCAGTGAACCTCAAAATCTAAAGCTATTTTGCGAAGTAATTCTGCAGTTTCTCGCAGGATGCCGGTGTAGATTTCTGGTATTCGTCACAACAACCATTTCTAAGGCAATGGGAAGTATACTTATCACCCATGCTAGCCTATTTTGCCACTTCTGATTACAGCTGCTATCTCTTAATAATTTCAGAAACCAAAAAAGTATTAATAAACACTTTGACCACATAATGTAGCTTTAATAATCAAATTATTTATCAATATATTATTATTATTTTGAAATAGTACTGTGCTATCACCAGATTCTGGAAGGAAAGTTCCTCAATTTCTTGCCAAATTTTTTATGAAACAAAAATCTAGATGTTTCAGTTTCTTATTTGAAATCTTAAAGAAGAATTAAGAATAATTCAATCAAATTAATTTTATCTAATAAGCTAAATGAGATTCTTTTCTAAATCAATCTCAATCCTAAAAATATTTTAATATACAATTAGCAGAAAAAAGTGTCCCTTTAAGCGGCGAGTTTCGGATACGGATGTTTAGAATTATTTTTCATTTTTTTGAAAGAAAAAGAAAAGAATTAACATATTTTCCGTCTACCGATTCCTAATGAGATCAGGTATTGTATGACAATACACATTAAAATTTATAAATTTATTAAAACTATAAAATCGTAGAAATAACAGCTTATTAACTATAATAACAGAAGAAAATCAACTAAAATATCAAAAGAATAAAAAAAACTAACTATTTATGAACAATAGCTAACAAGAACTTAAAAATTATATTTAAAAAAAAACGTTGACCAAATAAACTAACCGCAAACAATTTTTTCCGCCATGTTTGCAAATAAACGGTGAGCTACTCGATCTTGTTAAACGGTTTGAATAAGGAAAGATGCTTAAAACTAAAACATGGTAATACGTTCCCGCTTCCGTGTAGACAATGGACTCCGTATGTTTAACTCTATCATTAGCACCAGAGAACGGATTCAGTACTTTTTTAATGAATGGTGATGGTAGCTGCATATCAAAATGCAATATGACAATACATGCTGTAGCTATTTCGTTTAAGAAAATTTCAGTAAAAGATTACTGTTAGATTCCGAGAACCATTGTAATATTTTATCACATTCTTGAATCTCGAAAAACAATGCTTTAAAAATGCGAAATATTTTTGGGAAGTGGTCACACAACCTGTGTTTCTTTTTAATTTACAAAAAATAACCGCACCTGTTTTGTGTTAAGGTAACACTTCCGCTTTGGGTTTTCTCTTAGTTTTAGATTCATTTCACAGGGTAACGAAGATAATAGATTAAATCATATGTACTTTTCAAAGAAATTCTTCCACCGAGAAATTTCAAATTAATGCAACAATTAAATATTACGCGTTTTATGACTGATATTAATTTTAAGAAAAGTTTACAAAATTTTTAATCCGTCCCAATTGTTTCTGAAAACATAACGCTACCTAAAAAATTAATAAGAGGGTAAATAACAAAAAGAAGAATTCATGTCTGGTCAAGATACATTAATTTTTCTAATAGTAAGGAAAAATCAGAAAAAGTGCGAATTAAACTCCATAGATAAGTGATATTTCATATAAATTATGCAGCATACATAAAAAGTAATGCTGCATTAGAATATGATATGCCAATTAGTGGAGCTCTTTCACATAACGTCACTGTGGATATGTGCTCGAAAGCAGGCTTTAAAAAGCGTCTGACATTTCTGCAAGTAGTAACGGGAATTGAAATTTAGATACGAGAAATCAGCATCGTTATCTGAACAATTACGATGGCGTGCCATTGGCTGAAAAGATGTAGGCAAGAGTCAGTTCTATGTAATAAAAGGAAGAATGTGAGCCTTTCTGTAATTCATAGACTTTGGACTGTATAAGAACAGAGTCAGCTTCTAGAAGGTACAACAAAGGAAATCTTAGAGCTACAAGCTCGTAGATAACTGCTATTTTCAGGTAAATGAAAAGAGGCCCAAAACCGCAATACCAAGCCACCTCAGATTTCCTCTTGTTGCAGCCACTGGAAGGCTGGTATTCAGATCAATTTATTTTATTTTGTGTATTTTTCCCAAGACAGAAAATAAGCCATTGTTTTTTCCTTTTGTGCTTAATTTGTGAAATACCTTTTTACTAACGTTCTTTATAAATTTTATTAAATTCCAACAAACAAAAAATTCACAATTCCTTAATTTTTGGAAAACAGTGAAGATTTGTTGCAACCATTCATAGTAAGATTTCTATCAGAAACAACCAATCTACAGGACCAAAACAACACAATTGTTATCAAAAGGAATTGCATGAGAACTTTTATATTTCAGAAAAATTCATAAAAACACCTATTACACCAAAAGTATTTTCTTATAAGTAAGCGTTTTGCATCATACTGTTGCGTGGACACGTGCGTTTCTATTACCATCAAATTTAAAAACACCTTTACTTCCCAAGTAGTTTCCTTCTATAGCCTAATTTTTCTTCCAAAACATTTTAATGCTATACTAAGTGGCAACTCACCATGCAGTTTTCTTCAAAAGGTTTTCATCTCTTCTCAGACAAAACGATGTTCCATTAACAATAAGTTTGCAAGAACAGCTCTACAAATTTCAAATAAGTAATCACTGCCCATTTATGCTTCATCCATGATGAGACAAAACTCAACAATTTCTGTATTAATCTCTCAAGTTTTGCTGCAACTGTTCAAAAAGAAATATTTCACGATGGAAGGGCTCACTGTAGCTGTGGCTGAATATTTCAGCCCTTGAAGGAAGAAACATTCTTGCATGTACTCAGGTTAACAAAACGAATGCTGCTAAATAGAATTAATCAAAGGAATAAGAGCCAAGGTCAGAACTGTCTTTAAGAATAGAGCAGTTATCTAAGCCGACTCAGGTTTTGAGTCTCAGGATTATCCTGTTAAAAATGGGCAGAATTTTCTTCAGACACTCTTAGTAATCCACTTGACCTAAAATTCTGTCATTTGTTTTTCATTTTGAAAGATAAAAGATACAGCTTAGGAAAATACATCTTCGTGATACTATGCTAACAACTCTAGAGAAAGCAAGTGTTTTAAAAGTATTCAATAGGTTTCAAAATATTATCAGAAGAATCATAAAGGGAAAGTGCACGAATTTAAAATGTTTATTGTAAAATGCAGCATTTTCGACTGAATGTTTTGAGTACAGTGTTAAACAAATCAAATACTTTTACATACAAATTACCCATTACTATCTTTACAGGCCGGATTTGGCTAAAACAGATAACGATCACTTTAACAGTTATTCGGCACATGAATATTATTGCGAAAAAGTGAATGCAAATGGCTTAATACATAGGGTTAAGTACTTACCTCACAGCGGAATCCTCATCTTCGTAAGTGTCGCCACTGGAACCGCCGCCATTTTGAGAAGACTTCATTGTGGGAACAACATGGTGAGCTACTTTGATTTGTTGTCGCCAACTCTCGCCACGCTCGCTACAATACCTGGAACGAAACAATTTATATTTGAAATGCTAGTACAGCCATACTCTGAAATTTTAAAAAGGCTGAATACAAAACTTTTCCCTCGAAAAATTTTAAAACTTGGGAAATAAAAATTTTAATAAGAAATGTCAACCGCAAGTGATATGATCGAACATGCTTGTCAAAACTAAAAACTTTTCACTTGTCCCTTTTACATTAATTTCGAGACACTCTAAGGTAATATTAAATTGAGCTTACCAAGTTCAAAGAAAATCTGACCTAATTATGGAGATTTTTTTAAGAATCTCTGCTGATATAATAACATTTGTTTCAAAAGATAATGAAGAAAAAAAACCACTGGTCATATTAAATTTATAATATTCACAAACGAGTAAGTAATATGACTTCCCAAGATTGGATTCGGTAAGTATTCAGTTTTTTAAAGCTATATTTATCCCTTTCTGAAAACTTTAGTAATTTCAATATTCTCATTATTGTGGATATATTATGGTTCTTTGAACAAGATTTTAAAAAATCATTGTAAATAACAGTAACAAATACAGATACAAAAACACTTTTACTGAAAACAGAAATGACAAAGTCATAAACACAGTCAATTAGAGAATCAACTCAGTGAATTCCATATACAGCAATGTTACACCCAGTGGCGGCTCGTGCTGAATCACCGTGGGGGTGCTGTAACGTAAAGTTCTAAACTGCATACTAATGATTTCTGCATAAGTTAAATTAGGATCTTTATAATTATTTTCAATAGTTTAATACTCACAAGGAGAGAGTATGACTTGGGAAATTCAGTTCGGGATGAAACTTGGCACATTAATGGGTGAACATCCTAAAGCTATGCTACTAATCTAATAAAGTGCAATGGCCAGCCAAAAATGAGAAAATAGCCCTAAAATTTTGGACATAGCTTATATACCAGTAAGTGATCACCAATAGTTAGAGGCCAAATGTTTCAGGTGTCAGCGCGCTTTCCTGCTGTGCGCTTGGTCAATGGTTAGGTCCGCGCTGTGTGTGTGTGTGTGTGTGGTGTGTGTGTTCATTTTTATTTTTTCCAAAATTATTTCAAATTAAATGAAAAATTAAAGAAATATTTAATTAAAATATTATTTTTAAGCATAAAATAACTTCATTCATATGACACTTAAATTATAGTTAAAATTTAATTTATAAGCAGTAAAATAATTATAAACACATCTTTAATGGTGTTAAATAATAATTATAATGATGCACATCAGAAACATTTTTGTTTAGGCTTTATAATTCATAAGTTTCAGAAATTAATTCTACATTTATTAATTAATTTTAAATTTATTTTTCTGTTTACTACTAGTAATTCATATTTCTACATTTAATTACATATAAGAACCAGAATGATCATTATCATGAAAACATTGGAAAAACATTTTCACATCTTGCACAATTAATAAATGATTGTTCACAAGAACAACGGTTCTTTAAGTGATTCTTGTGCGATTCCATCTTCAACCTCCGATACACTAGCATATACCTATTCATAGAATATTTTAACTATCTGTATCATGCTAATTTAATCAAAAAACAATATAAAACACTTCAAAATTCAATCCACGTTTGTTCAAAGTTTCCAAAGGAATAAGAGTAGAATTATAAAAGAATTCCATAAGATAGTGAGTAAAAACAATTACACATTTGTCCCTTTTCAATCATTGAAATTCTGTACCATCTGCCTACGCATTTAATAGATCAACAGCTGCTCTCCACTATTTACATTCGATTATTAAAATATTAGACCGTCCGCAAATGTATTCAATGCATCAAGATCTGCTCTCTTTTGTTTTCAACATAAATTAAAAACGAAGTATTTGTAAATATAAAAACCCAATAATTTAAAACTGTTAATGATTTTAAGATTACAATTTTAATTATAGTTATCATTTATCACCGTTAAAAATGTATTTAATTATTTTACTGCTTATAAATTAAATTTCAAGTATCATATGAATGAAAAGTTACTTTATGCACAAAAATAATTAATATTTTAGTTAAAAATATTTCTTTAATTTTCCATTTAACTTGAAATAATTTCGGAAAAAAAATTAAAAAAAACAGCGAGGACAGAACCATTAGACCAAGCGGACAGTAGGAAAGCGCTCTGACACCTGAGCCATTTGGCCGCTAACTATTGGTGATCACTTACTGGTATATAAGCTGTGCCCAAAGTTTGAGGGCTATTTTCTCCGAATTGGCTGGCGATTGCACTTTAGGAAGGTCATCCATTAATCTAATAAAGGCATGCTACTAATATGCCAAGTTTCATCCCGAACTGAATTTCCCAAGTCGTATTCTCCCCTTGTCAGTTAATAATAAATTATTATTAGATTTTTTTTACTTCAAATTATTTTTATAAAGAAATTTTCATTTAGAAATTACTAATTTTTTAACACAATAATTAAAAATTTCCTAAATGATTTTTCACAGTTATTTTTACAAAGTCTCTTATTTTCATTTATAAGGATTGACAGAATCGACTGAACGTGAAAACAATGCATTGAAAGCTGTCAGTTGAAATAAATACATACGGTTACTAAAAACTACTTGAAATGGCCTTCTAGTTTTATTTCGAGCGAAATGAACAATAACGTTTTCCACAGTATTGGTATGACCATCAAATGACATGAAAACGCTAACAGACAGACAAACAGAATTTCTTTGAAAGGTTTCGTCCGAAATTTGCTAGGTTTACAAATTTGGTGTTGAGATCTCATCCTACGTTCCTCTAGCTGTTTTGGTTTCAGGATTATAATGTTCATATGCAACGGGAAAAATATCATTCAAATTTATCTACAATAATTTTTAACTAATTTTTTAAATTTATTATTACTTATTACTTCATTTTCCTTTATGATACATTTTGAAAGTTATTTTCAAATTTTATCTGGTGAAACATTCTTCCGCAGTGAAAAGAATGTTTAAAACGATTCCCTATACCGCAAGATAGGGAATCGTTATTCCCTAGCTCGCCGGTGCTACTCCGAAAATGGTTCCCAGCTAGATTAAATGTCCACTGGAAAAAAAAAGAAGACCAGGACTACAAAGTAACTGCGCATGCTTAAGAAGTCGGAACTGGAACAAAGGGACTTTCCAGTTCTCGAAGTGGGAAAAGCTTTCCGAGAAGACAACGGATAAGGAAAATTCTCTGAAGTAACCTTAGTTTTATCCAGCTTTTCGGCGCAGCTGAAAGCGTCAAAAGTTAATTTTATTGGATAGATTTGGATATTATAAGCAAAACTAAATTAATAAGTAATTTAATTCATGCACTGAAAAAAGTTGGGGGTGCTGCAGTCCCTACACACGAGCCGCCCCTGGTTACGCCAGATAATGAGAGAGTGATTTCCCCAAATATTAGACAGCAGAACTGTTACCCCCTCCTAATATCAAATACACTTACCTAAGCATTCGGTTGAAGGCCTTTGAAAGTCTAGCTTTTTGGTCATCTAATGGCCTTAGGAAACTGAACTCGCTGCCTGTATCGACCTCTAACAGAGTAGGTTCTCCACCTCCTAGACCACCTTTCAGGGCACATGCCAGAATGACATGCCTTTCTTCTGACCATTCCAGCCTCAGAAGACCGGTAAAGGGACATCGAGCACTCCTGGGTCTGTCACCACTGACGACCCTCACTGTCAACGGAAGGTTGGCCACGGCCAACAACTGGGACAGTCTGTAGACATGGCTGATGCTTCGGGTTCTCCTTCCAGCAACCGAGAAGAACTTCCCAGGCGTTGGGAACGGGAGAAATAGGAGGTCTCCTTGCCGATCAACCACCTTGGCATAACGCAGAGGTTTGGAATGCTTTGAAGAATAAGTGGTGTCCTCGTATGCACCTAAAAACTGGAGCACTTCGCCAGCTTTTATCTGAAAATGAATTAATAACCATTCAAACATTTTATAGGGAATTCTGGAATAATCAGACCAAATGTTTAGCACAATTAAAAAAAGACGTCTACCATTTTTATACAATTAAAATTAAGTGAACTGAAGCTTTCACGTGAAATTGCTATTTAGGTAATACATGATTGCAAACCATAAAAAAAAATAAAAAAGAAGGTACATATATCACGGGACAACTGAACGAAGTATCGAAAATTAGTCTTTCTGATTATACTGTAATGATTACTAAAAACAAACGTATGGCATAAATTGTAAATATCTGCCGCCTTTTTCCACTGTTAGGGACACGTTTCATACAATGATAAATGTTAATTCTTGAAACATAAATTTAATAGGTATACTTCTACCTCAATTACTTCATACCACCTTTCAGGGCAACATATCAGTCAACCACATATTGAGTCAAAGTATAATACCTTTAATTAATGAGAAAAATTAGTAAAACAAAAGCATCATTCTGATGATTATTCTAAACCAATACAGAAAACAAATGAGATGGATATTTGATCATTTCTACTCTTTTTCAGATTAGTGATTATAAATTTTCAGCAGCACACGCAGATGCAGTTCTGTTATCGGATACAGAATAATATTTCCAAAAGTAGGTATAAAAATTCCCATAAAGGAAGCGTGAGAAAAGTGCATATCTGTTTTGCATTATATATATTACAAAACATCAAAATTAGATATCCACTTTTTCTCACACTTCCTTTTTTACCGCACACTATATATAGAGTGTACCGCACGACGGAAAGCAAAAAGCGCTAAAGTTGCTTTATATGCAGTATGAACGACTGTAATTATCAGTTCATCAGAAGTAACAACGAATAAACTATTCCACCTCCTCCGATACGTTCATAGAATATGCATCACATATTTAAGATAATTTTTTCAGGGAAGATAAAACTTTCATTTGTTTTAACCATTTACACATTCAAGGTGTTGTTAATAAACAATTTCTATAAATCTTTGGACAGTTTTTGATATATACAATAAAACATTGACTTGGAATATAAAAAAAAACTGAACTCACTGGTAAAAATGTCATGATGTAAATTTTGTTCAAAGATTTACTCAATTTTTTGCCAAAGTTAATCTGACTATTTTGAATATTAGCAGATTAATATTTTTAATCCTCCAAGAATAAAGGATTTTAAATATTTTGGTGATATATATGTAATAATCTCACTTAATTTTACTTTAAATTCTAATATTAAATATTTTAAAACCTTAGTACTATATTAATGTATTCCAAAATCACTTTTCTTAAACTCCAGTTTTGTTTAATTTCCCGCATTGTAGGTATATTAAATCTCGCGTTTTGGAATATTTATTACTAAAAGAATATTTTAAGCGCTTCCACACGCCAACATAAATCTCGAAATTAGCAATTTGTTGGAGACAGACTTTTCCCTAAAACACTTACATAATTTAGTAAAAATAGCTAATATTCCCTTCACTTTGATCACGTGTCTATACGTTGAATCCCTACCTGAGAGTATGCAGGGATTTTCTGTTCTCTTTTGACTTGAAACTTCAACTAAGATGTACTTACATTTAGTCACTCTCCCATAATAAAAGAAAATTAGAATATAACTCGGCTTTTTACTGACTACAACCACGAAACCCTTTCATATATACATACAGGTAATGATTTCCTATTTATTAGAAATGTTCCTACATATAAATTTTTTAAACAATTATGATTCAGCAAAAAATTAACATTTCCTTTCACTAAAATTTGAAAGGAATGCTCACGTGAGCTACCATCAGAAGACTATAAACTCAACGAACAGAAAATTAACAATAGCTATGATTAACAAATTTTGGTTGCGTAGAGAAAAATAAAAACTTCTTTACATTGCACGAAACAATCACAGCAAACAAATAGCGTATTTCCAGCTTTCTTTTGCATCTAAATTACAACATATTCGCAGAATAAAGAAAAGTGCGTTTGAACCTGTTTGCGGTTGCTATGCCATAATACTTCTGCCGCAATATCGAACCTCAGCTATTACATAAAGAAATGTGGTAAAAATCTGTAAAAAAGAAAGGAAAATCATCACGACGACATCATCGTGTTCCACGTACTACTACCGTTTTTCTTCTATTTTGCCAGTTCGTGCCGACACCACTGGGCATCCCTCCACCCTTCCACACACACCTGCAAATGAATGAAGTATTTTAAGTTTCATTTTTCTTCTAAGATCCCTTTTTTACCCTCCCTGCTGTTCTCGTGTGACTAGGTGGTTTACCTTGACATTGGAGCAGATCTGAACCGGCAACAGCACTCCATGCGGAAGTCCAGGGCATGACATTGCCACAAGGCTCGAGATAAAGAACAAATCGGTTCGAATTTCCAGATTCCGACAGAAATCGAGCAGTTTTTTTATGGCTTAAACTCTAAATTTCTGTTGCAACACTAAAGGGTCACGCGATTAGAGATTTTTTATTTCCTTCGAAAGAATTCAATTGACCCTTTAGTAGACAAGCTAATCAAAGATGAACCAGTCAGTGCGGAGCCCAGTGAAAGGTCTAGTCTTTAATTTAACCTTCTTTAGTGTTCTACGTTAATTAGGAAAATGTTAAATAACGGATGCCAATTGATTTATCATTCGAAATATTCGTTATACACTTGGCATTTCAGAAAGATCGAGACGGCTCGGATGTAAAATTCATCTTAAGAGAAGTAAATGAAAAATAGGATGTAGTTCGAAATAGTGAATTTACAATATTAAATAACTGTATATTACTTATCCTATGGTCCGATATTTATATTAATATAACAATTTATTATAAGTGATGCAGTAATCTCCACTACTTAAAATATAGTTACTCATTTGTTTCTCTCTTTTCTCAAAACCAATTTAAATTCCAAAGAAAGTTGTTCAGGAAGGAATTTCGCCCATTTTTGACGATCATTAACCTTCTAACTGCTTATCCCGCGATTTCCGCGGGTTGGAAGTAAGTCTATTTTCTGCTGCATCCTGCGATTTTCGCAAGCTAATGGGTTAACTTGGTACATCGAAAACGTTGAATCATTATACAAATAAAGCCTTGCATGCAAATAATTCGCTTGGTTCAACGGTATTTGAACGTTTTCAAACGTTGCATCTAAATAGTAATTAAAATTCGGCAATCAAAGGGTTAAGGCAGGCGATTCTTTTTATTACAATCATCGTTGCGTCTATTTAGACTCAAAATCAAGTGCCTTTATAAAATTGCCAATATAAAACAACAACCAACAAGCGATATCGGAAACCTGCATTTTTTCAAAATTCTACCTACCTGAAAACTTTGATTTATATGAAAAGCAATACTTTTTTCTAAAGAACTTCGATCACTTTTTAAATTTCAATAGATATTTAAGTTTCTTTCAAGCGACCCTTGATTGGAAGAAAACGGTGAACATCTGAAGTCGATAGCGGTTGCGACTGGGAAATCACTCGCCATGAACCACCCAAAAAAGTCATTCATTCCCAAAAAGCTATGCTCCGTTGCTGGTGAGATTTAAAGGTCGTTGTCAATTAGGAGCCGATATAGTCTAACCAAAATTCAGTCAACTATAGTAGCCAGCTGGAAAATTTGAAGTAATCTATTGACCAGAAGTGTCCAGACTTGGAGGTCTTTCAACAGGATAACGCAAGAGCACATGTGGCTTTGGCTACCCGGCGGAAGTTGTTGAAGTTCGGCTAAGACTTCTTCATACAGTTCAGGCCCCCTTCAGAAGTATCATCCTTCCTTTCATATAGTTCAGATTTGGCACCTTTGGGCTACCATCGGTTCCGCTCTTTGCAATATTCACTAAGAGAAGAAATTTCAGTTTTCTGGTAGACTGTAAACAGAACCTTGAGCAGTTTTGTAGCGATAAGCCAAAGACATACTATGAGAGTATGATAATGAAACGTCCCCAAAATATGGCAAATCATTATAAAATAAAATTATAGATACATTATTGAATACATTTCATTGTTTGTCAAAAAAAATATTTTCAAGCAGGTGTGGGTGTAAGGATCCATTTCAGAGCTTTAGGAAGTTGAAAAATAGTTATTGATTTGTTTTAATACCTAAAAATTAATCTCGGAGTTATGAATTATATGGCTTTTATAAAAATCGTTATCTAATAAGAATGTAAAAATGATGCAATACGCGAAATGGCGAGTCAGACTCAACGTACGAGTGCGAAGGGTTACTAATGCAAGAACAAACAAACTGATCATATTACAACTAAAGACAAGGTGAGAATGAATGTAAGATAAGTAGTGTTTTATTGCAGCTGATATTTAATTAACAATTTGAGCACATGAAATATCAATGATTTATCTTCCAAACACTTTTTACAGGGTGATAAATTTATTGCAGAATACCAAAAAGCGAAATGTATAGGATGAAGATAAGCAATGATTAGACAAACAGGTAAAATAAAAAAATGAAATGCTAAAATGTAATCGTTTGAAGAGGACATTTTTAGATATGAACAAGGCCAAGGAGATTGAAACAGTACTGAAATGCTTAGTTAGTAGAAGGAAAAGTATGAAAATTGAATAAGGTGTGGTGATGATTGTTAAAACAGGGTGTTAAGACTATAAATGAGTTGCATATTGCATAAAGAAGGGATGGGCTTCATCAAAATGAGTGAAAATAATCATGAGATTTGGATCTTAATAAGATTTTCATAGCAACAGCGAAGTATCGGCGACTATAATTTTTTCAGTTGCGAATAAATAACATGTTACGATTTAATTAGAATGCGAAAAAATTTGCCACAACCAAAAAGCATACGGACAAGTCGCAAAAAAATTAAAAGAACTCTAAGTCTTTCATCGAAATTCTAAGACATCATTTAAGACAGAATAAAATATTCATCCAACATTGCAGCAATATTTTTCTTTCAGGGTTCAAGTATATATAGTTCAGGTAGTTCCGATTTTTTGGCTCAGTGGTAAAGAGGCAATTTGAAGAAAAATAATGCATAGTAACATTATCTTTGCATAATGCTGTTGAGTGATATTAAAACATATATTTTTGATATCCTTTATCTTAATTCAGTAATTAATACACACGATTATTTTCCATAAAAATTATATAAATGCTTATTGTCATTATATGTTACAACGTACATTATGAAATATTTTAATATAAAATCCATGCAAACTATTTATCCAAAATTTCTTTCCAAAAATGTTTTTGTTAGAAGGCAAATATAAAAAAAAAAAATCAAGAATCAAAGTAGATTTACTTCCACTTAATACAATCGAAAGCAGAAATTTTGAGAGAGAGTTGAAGTCGTCCGAATATTCAATACTTGCAGTAAACTTGTCAAAATTAAAAACCGATGTTAACTTTTTGCAGTGGCGGCTCGTCCATAAGAGCTGCAGTTCCCCCTGAAATTATTTTAAAAGATTGTATTTTTGTTTTTATTCTAATTGGCTTACTTTTTCATTTTGAGAATTCAGTGAAAAACGAAAAAGGCAAAAAGTAATAAATGTAAAAGGAAGACGGAAAATCAACCAAGAATTAAGAGAGAGATCAGGGTTGCAGAAAGTTTTACCCCTCCTCAGGATCCGAAATTAACGTAATGATCAATGCGAAGCGGGAGAAAAGCAACCTTTCTCCGGTTAAAATTGCATTCATTTGAGCTGCATTTTTCCCAGCTCACGATTGGGGCGGCTTCCTCATTTGGCTTTTTTGTCGCTTTTTCTCAGTAGTTAAGTAGTTTTTTTTTTTTAATCCAATTCTGGAGGAGTTGTAATTTTTTTTTTTTGGTTTTTTTTTTTTTTCTTCGGTGATAATTACGAATCTGAGGTTTGCCATCAATAATTTTTGTTGGAATTTTAGTTATAGCCTTAAAACATGAAATCACTAGCAATTTTTATAAATAAAACCCTTATGTGGACGCAAAATCGGGCTGAATTTCATAATCATCGCCTGGCAACAGCTCGCAAGTTTCGATTGTTTACTTTCGGATCGGCGATTTTAGTTTGATTTGATCGGAGGCAACGAAATCTTTGCAAAATGAGTTTAAATCGGGCAGTTTCGATTATAAATGGTGAGGAAATTTGGTCGACCTGATCTATTTGTAACAATTACTTGCAACCCAACATGGGTAGATATTTTAAATGTGCTGGAAGGGCAACAACGTCCATAAGATAGACCAGATATAGTTAGTTGTACGTGTTTTTAAAATGAAATTGACTGAACTTTTAGATGTATATTTATAGTATGTGAGTGCAGAGCTACTAGATCCCTTTTGCAGATCCAACACTAAATGTATGATTCATGGTCCATGTGGAACTTTAAATCCAAACTCGCTGTGTATGAGAGAAGGTGTGTACCAAGCAATATCCAAAAGAGTTTAGAGAAAAAACAGAAGAGAATATAAATGGATATCCCATGTATCAAAGAAAGTGTACAGAATCTGTAAGAGTCAGTAGGCATGATTTGGATAACCGATGGGTTATACCTTATAACACTTGGCTTTCAAAAAAATTCAATGCTCCCATTAATGTAGGAGTATGCGCTTCTATAAAAAGTGTAAAATATCTATATAAATATGTGTACAAAGGGCATGATGCAGCATCAATAAGATTTGAGAATGAAAATCCTAGATCACGATGAGATTTTATGTGAAGACAAAGCCAGAAGCTATGTGGCGCTTGAATGAATTTAATTTATCGGAAAAGTCTCACACTGTTGTAGGATTAGCTGTTCATTTGACAGATCAACAGGCTATTGTTTATCAAGATGGACAAGCAGAGGAAGCTGTTGCAAGGGCTGCTACAAGACAAACAACACTTACTGCATGGTTGAGCTGAACAAAAATGATCAAGATTCTCATAATTATTTATATACAGATACTCCTCATTTTTATACTTTTAATAAAAGTGCAATGAAATGGCAAAAGCGGCAACGAGGAGGTGAACAGGTTAGTGGAAAAATGCCTGTGGTTAACATCCAAGATTCTGAAAGGTATTATTTACGCTTATTGCTTTTAGGAAAATTGGGGACTGTAAGTTTTGATGATTTAAAAACTGTTGATGCAATTGTGTGCAATACTTTTCAGCAGGCATGTAAAATGCAAGGATTACTTGAGCGAGATCAACATTGGTACTACACATTGAATAAAGAAATACAAACTCGATCACCATTTCAGTTACGATTATTGTTTACTACAATTTGTCGACTTCGAGGAAGTCAATGATATTCCAGAACTGTGGTTTCGATACAAAGACGCTCTTAGTGAAGATTTTGTTCGGCAGTATTCTGAAGATAGTGGACCTCAACATGCACTTGCAGAAATTGAAGAGTTTCTTAAGTATTATAATTTAAATCTTAAAAAACTGTAATTACCTACTATTCATCTGCCAGATGCCCTTTCAAATTTTTTAATTAATTAATTTTTTAAAATGTATATAAATTGTTTAGAAATTATATTTATATAATTATTATATATTATTTATATTATGTTTATATAAATTGTTTAAGAGAATTCTGAGACATCAAATGCATTGATTACTTAAAATGTATTTTTTCGTTCTTAAACGTATGATTTTTTTAAATTGGATTCAGTTGCCTATTGAACTTGCATTCCTGATACTTTCATTATATAAAAAAATGGCCCTTTTTACAGCCAAAAATGTTATCCTGTCTTGATCAAGGTGAAAGTATCAAAAGGAAATCAGCTTAGACATCACACCTCAATCTGTTTATTAATAATATTAAATCTAATTTGTTTTTAGAATAAATTCTTATATTAATTATATCTGTTTTAATTTTGCAACTCTTATTTATTAATTTTTTTATGCACTTTCATAATTTTCTTTGTAAGTTTTATTTGAAGAAAAATATCTTTTCCGAAACTAACAAATTTTATTCTGTGCTGATTTAAGTTAAAACATCAGAAGCAAAAAAATCTGATTCATTATATATATTTACAGTAACTGTGCTAGGAGACACAGTGACTTCATTGTAGCGAGCGAAGCGAGCAGGGGGCAAAGCCCCCTAGTCATTATATACCAAAATAATCAGCACACAATTGACTACAACTTAGGTCTATACAACTTTTGCAGCACTGCTTGTTTCTGAGCTGACGAGCCGCCACTGTTTTTAGGCACCAAATAAAATATAAAATTTATATTCTTCTCCAACGTAAGATTACAGTATTGCATTTTAGGACGAAAAGAAAAACGATTGGAAAGGAATGAAATTTGTGACACTATTCTTGAAACATACACTCAGGGCAGTCTCAACAAATTTGTGCACCCTGGTCTAGAGTGATTTAACGCCCCACCAGAACCGTAACTAGGAATTTGGCCAAGTATGACCCAAAGAAAATACCTATCTAATAAAATAACTGAAGAGTAAAAATAAATAAAAGCCACAAATTCTCTGATTAATGTCTTGCCATTTGTCGAATCGGCGTGTTTTCAAACTTAACATTAAAGTAAAATCCCAGTTAATCAAAACCCAGGTTATCCGAAATGTCTCCAAAATCACAAATCCAAAAAACACCGGCTGACATCCTTCTAATAATGAAAAGATGGCAGGATGTCGAGTCTCGAAAATGTTGGGAGGGACGCAAGACACGAAAATTATCGAGTTTATGGAATGAGTAATTCATATGCTATAAACTGTTACTAGGTATATATTGATGTAGCTACTGTAATTCAAAAAAATGTAATTTTAACTCTAATAAAGAATATAAATGTAGTCTACAAAGAGTTTTGAATTCGTCTTACACTCAAAACTTTTCAGAATTTCATACTGTAATTAGATACAAAATAGTAATAGGATGTTCATGGCCTAACGAAAAAAATCGTTATCCGAAACGGCTCCCCCCTCCTTCAGTTCGGTTAAACGCGGATGCAATATATAAATCAAATGGAATTTTGGTTCAAAATTAAAATAAAATTAGTGTAGTAAATGTTTGGTGCCATTGGAACAATGGCGCCCATGAGCTACCGCCCAATTAGTCCATTGGACAAGACGGCCCTGTATACACTTGACTATTGCATAGTAAATTCTTTCGGTCTATCACGAATCCATGGTCTTTATGGATCAGATGATTGACGTCAGGATTTTCAACCACTTGGTATGATGCTTTCTTTTTACCAGAATATCTAGAATTCGGAGGTAATTTCTAAAACATCTTGTATAAAACTCACCTTCACTTTAACATATCTGGTATTGCCCTTGCTGTCCGTGGATTCCTTGTATCCCTGGGTTTGTTCCCTGGACAGGAAATAGGGCACTTGAGCAGAGGCAACTTCACAGACACTGCTGAAGTAACCGGCAGTGTGGCCTTCTTCAGTTATCACAGCTAACCAACCTACAGAACAAAAGAACAGTTCATCAGAATTTTGAAGACATAACACAATTACAGAAATCGGGTTCCAGCTCGCGAGACAAGACAAAATTAGGTAGTATTTTTGTCTGGTATCCGATGTATGGTCAAAGGAATGGTTTATATCATTTGAGGCATGTATCTCAAAAACAGTTTCATATTTGTGCGTTAGAATTTAGAAAATTGGTCACGGGTGTATGAACAAGCGTAACATTTCAGCATTTGTTTACATTTAAACCACTGAAAGTGATATTTTATGTAACATTTCAGGTCGTATATGTTCTTGGATAATAGAAAATTTGTAAAATTGAATCGTACAAAAAGTAAATCAGTGAAAATATATCTGGAAATAGTAAAGTGAGTGCTTCAGGAAATATTATTTGTATGAACTTATTCCTAGTTAGAATTGTATAAATGTTAAGCCTAAAGCTGATTGTACGCATCTCTTACCATTTTTATTCTGGTATAAGATTTTTTTGCTCTTGTAACAGAATATAAATTTTGCTATATAAAACAAGGTGTAGTGTGAAAATTTCACAATAAGCAAAATTAATTAGCAAAAAACAAATTTCTTAGTAGGGAAAAAATCTTCAGTCATCAATAACAAAATTATTTTTGTAATCCAATTTTCCCTCAAAAAAATTAGTTAACTTCAAAATTTTAAAAGTTTTCAGATTTCCAGCTACTGGTTACTCATGAATTTCGCAATTGTGTTTAATTATATTCAAGACATTTTCTTCGCAATTAATTGTAATAATACTTCCATTAAACTTGTTTCCTTTCATTAATGGCTGTTAAATAACATTCAAAAGTAATTTAAAATTTTCCATCTCTTTAGATCAGCAAAAAGTTCTATATTTCTCTCAATATGGCAATGGTGGCTTCTGTCGAAAACTTGCATTGGTTAATTAAAAAGGGAATTTCAGTGAAATACTATATAGTCAGAAATTTATTTTTACATTAAATGAAATTAAAAGCTAAATTTCATGCTGTGCTTCATCAGAAGCTACAAAACCAGGGTGGGATATTATTTGAAAACATCCACTCCGCACAAAAGGCTTATTTTGATTTTTGTAATTATAGCAAAACCGCGGAACTGAGTCACTTCTGACCTTCCAGGCAACAATTGCCTTTTACTTGGTTCATTTCTCCCGAAAATGTGGTAGAAAGTGACTCGACGGTCTTCTGGCTAATACCGGTCTTGGCTATTCTGTTTATTTCAGCTCAATGATGGATGAAGTCCAAGGGAAACTCAGAAAAAGACAGACATAAAAGCGTACAATAAAAAAGAAAAAATTGACCTGAACTTCCTTGGGGGTGGACGAACTTTATCGCTCGCAACAGGTATGCGACCCGATGGATAAACAAATGGTCCAGTTAGTTACGTCACTTCGTTCACTGTTCAACTTAAACACGAAAAACAACACGACGGGGAAAAAAAGAGGGGCGACCCTTCTGGAACAATGGCAGGTCAACCTGAAGTTCTGCTCAAATAAAGCATAAATGTTCAATATTACGGAATCGGTTTCTATAAATAGTGCAGCAGCTAGTGGACCAGGAATATATTTAGTCTAAACAAGGATCTCTAGAAAACAATTGCTTAGAAGTGGTGCGTAAACATTTAAACTGCAATCATGTTCAATTCGTAGAAACCCTGAGGAGGAACAAATTATTTTTCAAACAGTATTTGTTTTATCCTTGCTGGAAAAAGCTCTTCAGCATGTTTTAGTATTAAAAATGATAATTAAATTAAAACAAACGTAGAAGTTTTCAATGAATTCATTGGAAAATTGGTCTATTTTAAAGTATTTGACTTGGTATCCGACTTATGCAACTCAATCATCAGCCACATACGACTAAGAATATTAACTGAAGTGCTTTTTCATGTAGTTTTGCGTTAAATAATAATTTATAAGCTGGAGTCTTCTTAAACTTTTATAAATATCATTATGTTGAATATTATTATAATTTAGTATAATTGCTTTATTTTTAATTAAAAAAAAGAATGCTTTTAAATGTTATAACACTTATATTGAAAATTTTACTGGACATATCAAATCGTCGAGAGTATTTCCACATGAATAAAACGTGAAATGCATATCAAAATACAGATATTTAATACAATTTTGTGAATAGAAAACAGAAATGCAAACAGGCCAGTTTAAAAATTCACAAATCAATATATTTCAGTGCCTTTAAATTTCGCAACATGGAACTCATGCAGGAGATTCTTCAGTCTCGAAAAATTCTACATTGACAGTACTTCATATCAGTTCAAAAATTAAGATAAAATAAATTGTTTTCAATGTGTTAATAGTTTTGATTTTCAGTCACGTTTTGAAGATTGAGTGTCTGAGCTTGTGTACTCCGTAGCCCCATCCTCATCACCAGTGTGCGTCATAATACTAACATTAGCATCAAGGAATATCAGACTATACGTCATTTTATAGTTTTTCATGCTGTTCATTATAACATATATGCATTTTTCAGTGACATAAAAAGATCATTAGCACAACTTCTGAATTCCGATTCCTTTCATTATGTTATTCAAAGCCAGCATGAAATAACTTTATCAGTTGATGAAGAGATGTTACGCAGCTTAAGTCTCGACTCAAATTAAGTATAAAATACATCACGTTTATAAGGGGAAAATATTTTGTATTGTCCAAAAAATGCATTGTCTACGACTTAGGTTTACATTTTAAACGACCATTCTTAAACTATTCATTGATCAAGAATTGATAAAAAAAAAATGTGTCACGCTTATTGTGTTTTCCTTTGACGTAAGCAGTCACACAGAAACAAATTTAAAATATTAACATGCGTATTCTGCATAACATAGCAATCCGATTCTTTGTGTGTGTGTGGGGGGGGGGAAATGTACGTAAAAGAAAATTTAAATATTTATTTTCAAATGTGTATTTCAGTAACATTTCCCGAGTTTCCACTAATGCCAGATGTCCAGTAAATGATGTTGAAAACAAAACATAAAATCTTTACAGAACGAAAGTTTTCAAAATACAATTTCAAGTAACACGCATAATAAATACTAAGATATGGAAAAAAGCAATCAAAATAAATTTTTTACCAATGTACATCACACCCACATTTTTGAGAATCTTCAAGGAGATCTTACGTTCTTACAGACCGATTTCTGTTCCAGTAATAAATATTGTGAAATTCAGTTTTCTGTCTTTAGTTCGATACAGTGCATTGGAAACATTTTTTTATTCACTTTATTCTTTATTTTTATCCGCGTGTGACTTGTAAACATGCGAAGAAAGAAGGGATACTTGAACGAAGGACGATACAATAAATCAACTCATCTATATTTTCAGAAGCCTTTGCAGTTTATAAGACAAACTTCAGCCTACGTAGGTTTTCTCATACAATTTCAAATATTACTGCAGTAGAAAAATTTTGAATCATTACGCTTTTTCTTAAATATAAATGAAAATCTTTTTCTGGTATGGATGAAATGCGATTATATACAAAACTAAGCACTGAATCCAAATGTAAAAGAACACGAAATGGAATTTGAATTCATTCAAATCCCCAACTTTTGTTTTTCTCTCGTCAGATGACACCTTCTGTTTTGGGAAGATGTTACCGTGTCGATTCCACTAGGAGTCGATCGAAAAGATATTCATGGATCACACGTAATTTTTTTTTTATAAAATAACGTACCTGAATGAATTTTAGCTTATAAGCTTAAAAATACGATAACTTGATGCCCGTTTGACGCACGAGCAAATCGGTTAAGCAGCTGAAGAACCTGCCGAAATTCCTCAACATATCGTTAAAAGACCCCACTAAACAGAACTGTGCAGTTTCTTTACGTGTACAATGTAGTCAATATATTCGTTAGAGATGCTGAAGAAGCAAATGTCTACCAAGGTGTTACGTTGCATGCATCATTCTACCATTAGCAACTGCTTTTACTTCTGGTAGCAAAGGATATATAATAAGATAATATACCGGGTTATTCAATGCAATTGCACCCATGACAAATGGTTATAACTTCCCAGTAATCATTGATAGGAAGAAAAACTTGAAAACAATATAGAAGGAAGCTTCGAGTTTTGTTTGCGTACAATAAAAATTTCCCTATGAGACTTCCCTTGGCCACGCATACAGCGGTAGTCCATTTCACTGTCATATAAAGTGGACATTCTCTATGCGTACCTTCAGTTCGTTTCACGCAAGGGCTGTGTTAAGACAGAATCTACGACACATCCCAATGAATTGAAGACACAAGGTGCAATTTCAGAAGATTTAGATAGCCACATACATGTTCTGCATGTGGCTATCGAACTCGTATCAATGACTGAGAAGTGAAGTGGACTATGGCTTTGGTATTGCCCGTGTGGTCATGGGAAGTCGCACAGGGCAGTTTTTATATACACAAACAAAACTCTAAGCAGAATACAGATGGAAATTTGAATTATTTTTCTTTATAACTTCCTTCTATACAACGATAGAGACATCTGTATTTGAATGTTTTGAATAACCATGTATAAATAATGTAGGTAGATCGGCGACGATATAATTTGATAAGCTAAACTGAATTAAAAAAAACATTATTACATTTGTTCACTTTTCACGACAGCCTACGAATTTTCAAAATCATGACTCCTCTCTACCGTTAAACGTTCAAGGCTCTATTTTTTTCATGTAAGGAATTTCCCATTAATTTACAAGGTGCTGACATATGAAATGAACAGTACGAGATAAAACGAAACAAATCAGTTAGTTGCGTGGGATTTCTTCAGATTAAAGGTGGTTTCGTTTCATTCATGAAACGTTAGGCACATGCAACTTGACCTTGAAAGGAAAAAAAGTGATAAGCAATTTATTAGTGCTTTCCATGTCTGAAATTTAAGTATTGCAACACACTTGTATAATTGAGCCTCGGTATACTCTGACACTAATGCTTTTTCAGTCGTGTAAGAATGTCCTCCAATTCAATTTGCGATGATCTTCAAGGTTTATAAACTTTGCAATTCTAATTCATTCATGGTAATATTCGAAATTCAGAGCTTTTCAAATACTGCACACGAAGCAATTCTTCTGGAAACAACTTCAAGTGAAAATGCAGTAGCTCCTTTCTTTCTAAATTTTTACCGACAACCATAAGCGTTTATAAAATAGAAAACTATCAAATGTCAACACTAAAAATATATTTAAAAACACAAATTAAACTTTTTTCGATGTCTCAAACCACTAAATTTGCACTTACTGAATTAAATATTTTCTTTACTTCAACAAAAGATAAATATAAAGCGAATTTTAGACTGTTAAAACTCAACACAACGTATTACGGAATATTTTTAGTGTAGCGGCTGTATTAATGCCCGTTTCAAAAATTTGATTTTGGCAACCATCTTTCAGTTTCTTCAAGTGATCTGCAATGGCTACATAGTAGCCTCAGCCTAATGATCGTTACACAAATGACTGCCACAAATATTTTTCTAACAAATTTTAATAAAAGAACTTTCCAATAAGGAAAGAGTTTCTTTCGAGGAAAATATTTAGTTTAGAAATCTGTTGGCATTCTAAAGGGTGTTTTCAGAATTTATGGTTGAAACATTAAAGGCTGGAGCAGAGAACATTTCTAAACAAAAAAATGTTTGTTGCAATATATGTGCGCAAGTGAAAGAAATTTTTTTACTTACACAATAACAGCATCGTTTACAACAGCTTCTTCACAAAAATATTTCCAACAATAAATCAAAATTGCATTCACCAACAGTATTTTTTTATGTATTGACTTCGCTATATAAATTAGGTAACTTTGTTTAGATATACTTCGAGTTTTTCTTAAATGATTCGTTTCGTTTTTTACAATCTTTCGTTTTAAGTGATTGCCTTTATCGTCAATGTGGTAACTCCCACAATTGGTATATATTTGTTGCAACATTGTATGTATAATGTATTTTATATATAATTTTTTTTGATGATTCAATTTATATTATGAATGCATTTTCTATTTTTATGAATGTGTAAACGATGTAATCCTATTTTTGCACTCTACTCCGTAGACCTCTAAAACGCTCCATACCCTATGGGTGAGTGAGCCGATTTGGGTGATAAATAAATCCACCAACTTGGCAACGTCGTGCTTGGCTGTTGGCAACTCGGCTCAGCCGTTGACCATACATGCTTGGCAACGCCATCGTTGACCATACATGTTTGGGAACACGATGGAGCGACTGGCGTTCGGCTTCGAAGATGCTAGGTATTTTTCGCAAACGTGCACAGGAAAAGAATATGCGAGCGACGAGTTTCTCAACGGAGTCCAACCAAAAATATGTGCCAGGCATCACCATCGATACATCCAAGCATGCATTTACTGTTGAGGGATGCAATTTTGAGAAAAAGTTGTAAATATTAAAGAAATTGTAAACGATGCTGTAAGTAAACAATTTATGTTCCTTTTCATTTCTATTTCTTGTGTTTGTACCTCAGTGCGTCCTGGCGCCTATACATTTTTATACAAAAAAAAATACGTTGTAATTTCTCTGACGCCCCTTAAATCTTGTCCCATGAAATTCCAAAACATTCTGTATAAAGCACTTAAGCAATAAATACTGAAATTTTGTCAAAAATAATACCACTGTTTTTAATTTGGAAAAGGCCTCAATTAGAGAAATTTCTCAGAGACCTTTTCCTTCTATTTTCAGAAAACACATAAATTTCCTGAAAGAAGTATCAAATAACGTCCAAGTGCCCTCAACATATATCAAGCGGAACACAAAGACATTTTAGAAAGGTGTTCCTAAGGTTTAGTTATGATGGATGCTTTCAATTAACCCAGACTAAGCGACCGCGGGTGGTAGAGTGGGCGGCGAACAAATCTATGAGCGTAAAGAGAGTTGTAAAGAAGATAGATGTCAGTATTTTCCAGACCCATCCCCAAAATCAACCTTCAAATGATTTTCGTGTAAATCAAGTAAAGTCACAATACTCTTTTTTTTTGTACATGAATTCCTTTGCGGAGATAGTTGAAAAACCTCGCCTCATTACAACAGAACAGGCGAAATAAAGAAAGATTGCTAAAATTTAAAATCTAGAATAATACATTCAAAATTATACGAGGCAGGGCGGATCCATATTTATAAAATTTTAAACCAACAACAGGATACTTCTGAAAAATCAGAACAAAGAAACATTCTTCACGTTAAGTCTGACCGATTTATTTCAAATCTAAACGTAAGAAAATAACAGTGGTTTCAGTTTTAAATGCCTTTTGAAATATAGTATTTTATTCCAGTGAACCGTAATAAGCTTATTTATTTTATCAAAAGCCTGTGATTAGAAAAACACAACTAGGGATAAAATGCTTGAATGAAAGAAGGTTGAAAGCAGAAAACAGATGACCTTCAAGAAAAATTACCAGACACTTTCTATAGAGTAATTATTGTTCAGAAAAGCTAAGTTCAAATAACCATGTAAAATCATAATTGATTACTTCCATTATAAGCATGTAGTGCTTTATTAAACAGTTATCAATCATGATTTTTAAAATTATATCTGGTACAACACAAAATGCGAGCAATTGTTTGAATGGAAAAAAAGCACTAAATATTTACTTAAAAAAATCTTATAAAACTGCTGTTGATAGATCTGAGGTTCAAAATCATAACAAATGGGGGGGGGGAATCCGCTTTCCAAAATCACTATATTTATATTAAGCAGTCACGCATCGTTTTTCTCCTCGAATATTTCCATTTTTTTATGGTACATGCGTAAGACAGAATGACCTAGAAGCCTATCTTCGATTCGTTTCTCAAGCATTCCCTTTGGTTTTGCTGTTCTTCTAGCTATATTTCCAAGATATGAACCATTCTACTCTTGATATATTTCTATGATACGAAATAAACCAATATTGAATGCCTTACGATCATTGACGTTAGAAGAAATTTGTAATCAGGTTTTGCCTGTTATACCACGTAATAGTTTGTCCAAAACAAAAATATCAAACACTTATAATAAATAAATGCAAATTAAAGTACACAACTTATTCAAATAATTCATTTTGCTTGCTCAAGTAGGCCTCAGAGTACGTTAAAAACTTTCACTCTGTTAGTGAAGTTGATTTATCATGCGAAAGAAGGCATCGACTTGTAGATTCTTGATAGATTCTGAACGTTATCATAATTGCAGATTACAACTGTGAATTAATTTCAAAGAATTAAATCAATCTCATTTATAATTTGCAGCCTCTAAAGCACTAAATCGAGGTTTTACATCCACAGATGAATAACTGCATTCGTTGCATCTAGTAATTTTCTTCCTATGGCCAATTCTTAGAAGCGACTGCGATTACCAGTACCCTCACAATATCAGAATTGCTCACAACTGGCGTCTCAATTCTTCAACAATTCTATGCTCAGTTTAAAACAGAGGTCAGGAACCATGGGAGATATAAAAAAACAATCAAAAGAAGAACAACAAGGGTATCAAAAATTGCTAATGCCCCAGGAGATAAACGATTCCACTAAACGTACATCTTTACAATGCCATTGTTTTTCAATTAAGCACTTCGCATTCAGAGAAGGCAAGTATATAATCAAAGAGGTATTAATCAGCTGTAAATTTCACTGCGAGAAACGATGATCGTAAATAGAACTAGGCCGATAGAGCGTGGAAATCAAGCAAACACGAAACCCACATTAAGTCAACGGCCTTCCAGCAGTGTCAAGAAAGAGCTGGTGGGTTTCCCTCCAAAGAAAAGAAAGGTTTGAGCGATAAGGCGAATCCCATAAATCGTATGTCTGAGAAGATATGTACTGGAAGATTGTTCATTAGGCCAATTACGTGCTGCCTGGTCTATTTCAGTGATTAACCTTCAGATAATGCTAGCCTTGGGGGGGGGGGGTG